>OU744252.1:23002500-23347723 GCA_916610215.1 Omphaloscelis lunosa
GGTGTGTTATGTGGTCACAGTTCTAACCTAACCTAACCTACCTTTCAGCCATTTTCATTTGCTACAGCTAAATGTAACCAACTGCTACCGGCCGCACCTAGTTGTAGCCGGCTAAAACTAGGTGTAGCCGCACTTCGGGTTTTAGCCGTGACATATATACTGACAAGGTACCGTCATGATGTTAATTTTCTTATACATTTCCCTTAGAGACTCGCATCTGCGGAGGTTGTGGATGGCTCTGACGGCCCTCTTTTGCAGAATAAAGATAGAATCAATATCTGCAGCCCGTCCCCACAGCAAAATACCGTAAGACATGATGCTATGAAAGTAAGTAAAATAGACCAGTCTCGCGGTATCCACGTCTGTTGTAGTGTTAGACACGGTAACACTCACGCATCATGCGTCTGACCTTGGCCAGTTCATGTCATTGCTAAAATTCAAACTAATCTTATGTGTGCAGATAGCAAAAGGCGTTAACGAGTTGGTCTGAGATTCAAGCTGGCTTAGGTTCTGATCTCGTAAAGGACAGCGCGGTTTTTTGCAAATTATAATTTTTGTTTGCAAAATATTTTTTAAATATTGCTGCTTTTTTTTATTAATGTTGTTATTGCAATAAAGGGTTTAGAAAAAAAAAGATATGTGATAACAAAATTGAAAAATATTTATTCGTTATACAATGTGGATCTGGACTTACGACATTAAATTAAAACGAGCACAGTACTAGTCCATCGAAACATTTTAAAACATGAAGATTAGTAGTACTGGAAAATTTTAAAATTGCAATTGTCAAACAAAATTAATAGCAAAATCAACTGCATAAAATGTAAACACGCTTTATCTACGAAAAATCACTGACCTGTTGCACGGTGTGGTGCGGGATGCAGCGGGCGGGGGTGCGGGACGTAGGCACGGTAATATTATATAATATTACCGTGACGTAGGTGGACATAGGTAGGTACTTTAGTCGGAGAACAACAAATCCGCGGCATAAACTCACTAAGTTGCGCGTTGTTAATTAATAAAAGATCACTAATTGAATAATTAATCACATATTATCACATCACAATCAGAATTTAAATTATTAATAAGTAGTCAAATTTTTAAATTTTCAAAGTATCCACCGTTGTTCATTATGCACAAGCGACATCGTCTTATTAAATTTTCACGGACTCGTCTTAACAAGTCCCCATCTGTTCTTTTAAGTTCCGGAGGCTAGAAGTCGGGTTATTTTTAAAATGTTGTAATATCCGCTCCCCGATATTTGAATTTGAAGACACGCCTTCTCCTTGAGGAACCAAAGGCCGATTCTCTCGTAACCTCTGAACGGCCAGGGCAAAAACACGGCTGTTGGTATAGATAAACTACGATAACATGGCGCGCCCCTCCAAAATTCTACACGGTTGAAAGTATTTGTGAAATGTATTTACAAAGCGCCACCAAGACTCACAACGCATTGTGTGCGTACTGAGACGACCATCAAACAAAAATAAATTCGAGGATTTATTTATTCGTGAGTCTAGTCACTAGACCCATTTAAACAGTAAAGTAGAGGGGCGCGCCATGATATCGTAGTTTATCGGGCACGAGCGTGTGTCACCATATCTCTCCCGATATGTACGCAATGCTAAAGCCGCATTTTGGTGACATTCTCCGTACATAAGTACCATGTCAGTGTACTCGGCAGCTGTGTACCTTATTTGAGGCATAATATTACCTAAACTAAAAAACTTACAAACCTAACCTAAATACAAAAACTAACTAATAAATGCCTAATTAACTAACTAATAATACACTAACACTTAACAATATGTCACAATAACCTCTGCACTAATCTATCATAAATCGTCTTTAACTCAATAACAACTAAAACTTTTCATAAAAATCACAACAATGCGTGCGCAGCTCGTCTTGTGATAACAAAAATACGTGTGCTCTCATCAAAGGGCTCCGCTATGCACTGACTGACATAGTTACCTTACCGAGTCAATAAAAGTCTTTTTGCCGAAAAAATTCCGCTCACACACACACTCGCAGTTTTCTATGCACCACTAATGCATTATTAAGTAAATGTAAAGACCAAAACTGAGATGGTATACTCCTCTAGCTCTAGATTACTGCCATGTGGTGTACCGCAGGGTTCTGTGCTAGGACCGTTACTTTTTATTTACTATATTAATGACTTTCCCCAAGTAATCAAACATCATATGTCACTATTTTACTACAAAAGAAATAGAAGAGCATGTAAACAATAGCCTTATTCCTATTATCGACTGGTTAAATTCTAATAACCTTAAAATAAATCTAACTAAAACTAAAGTAATGAATTTCAAAATTAGACATAAAGAACAACCACAGTTTCAAATAAACTATAAAGGGAATGACGTACTTGAATCTAGTGTTACGAAATTTCTTGGACTACATATTGACAATGACATGACATGGAGGACTCAAATTGAAAGTGTTTGTGGAAAGCTGAGTAGATTTTCATATGCTCTTTATATGCTGGGTAAAATTGCCAATAAGACTGCCCTACTAGCAGCTTATCATGGTTACGTCGCCTCAGCTCTACGGTATGGCTTCATATTTTGGGGTAATGCCCCTAAGGTTCAAGAAGTACTTGTAGCACAGAAAAAATGTATCCGAGCTATTTGTAAAATAAAGCAAAAAGAATCTTGCAAGCCACATTTTCATGAGCTAAATATATTAACGTTACCGTCACTCTATATTTATGAAGCCTGTATTTTTATAAAACACAACATACATTTATATAGATTTGTAGAAAGTAAACGGCGCTCAAAAAAGCTGCAGGTGTTAGCAACAAAAACACAATTCTATAGCAAAAGCTTTTATGCAATGGCTCAAAAACTATATAATAAGTTACCAGGACAAGTTATCTCAAGTGTAAGCATTAATGAATTTAAAAGAAATCTATTCAAATTGTTAAATAACAAGGTGTATTATTCTGTTGACGAATATTTAAATGACAAATTTTAATTTTAATTCCTTGCCAAATCCAATCTGATAAAATGTTATGTGACATACGAAATGATTTTGTTAATCTTGAATTGTTGTATTGTCTTGTCTTGTTGTATTATTGAATTAGTGACATTGTTATTTTTATTTTTTCGTTTTTTTACTTTATTTAATTTGACATTTTATCTAATTTTTACATGATTTATAATTATTGGGATTTTACTTTTAATGGCTTAAATGTATCTGTTTTAAAAAAGGACCTTTGATATTTTGTATGCCTTTTGGCGGGACACAGCTCGGATCTAATCTATTTTATTATAACATCTTCTGTATGTATGTACCCTGTGTTCACGAAATAAATTAATTTGAATTTGAATTTAAATTATTTGCGTAAGTAATATTTATTTTTCTTTCTAATTGTAGTATTTTGTGGGAGTGGGCGGGGCGCGTAAGAGTGGAATGGTATGACACCTTACTCTGTCTTTCAAGCATATGGAGACGTAGAGAATAGAATCGTACGTTTTTGTACAGGTTCCTGACCTTACAATGTTTACCTATTATTACGGACTCAGATCTGCATCATGTTGAAAAATAAGAAAATGAAAAATAATTACCTGTGGCTAAAGTATTCATTGGATGTGATTGATTTTTTTATACGGGTAAGAACATGACACTACGTGGTTTAAAGGAATGTCAATCGTCCTGTTCCACTTTGTATTTATTTTACTTATAGTTAACAAACTGCTACAATTATTTATCATTACTTTAGCTGAATAAGATGTGAAATAGATGTCAAGAAACTTAGAAGAATTTGCATTAGTTTGAAATATTTAAATTATGAAATGTTTTAAATTTTAAATGGATTTTTTTTCCACCGTAAATATTAAGCTTTGATCATGGTCGAAGTAATTAAGCAATAAATAAGAATATTAGACTACTCAAAATGTAAAAGAAAAACTAGTTACAAAATAGATGATTTTAAGGTTAAGTATGGGCAGTTTGTTTACATTAATTATTTTATATTTTATTTGGCTTTAGTAAATATTGGTTGGTATTGAGGCTATGGCTTAAGTATTAATTTTCTTTACGATAAGAAGATTGAAACTAAACCTCAAATTTTAATCCTAAAATAATAATATTACTAAAATAATCTTAAACATGTTCGGTCAATCTGCAAGAAATACGACAAACACCATATAGAAACATGCTTAAAGAAATCGTTACCACAAATTCATGCAATAACGAACCTGTTGTTTATTAAGTTGGTACGGTAAATATTTTAAGGTTAAAATGTAGCAGTGTCCAACTTGAAGTCTTAATATTATCGTGCGAAACTTAAACGTTCTTGTTTATGCCTTTCTGTCAAAAATGGTTTCCTAGCTGGTCTTCAGTGATGCAAGCCTACAGAGTGCACGCGAGAACAGTTCATATACCATATTATAACGTGTTTAATAATTCAGCGAAATGCCAAATCACGCACAATGGTCCACCTTACGGACTCAGTGCGGAAACCAAACCCTATAACATAGAACATAGAATTCAGCAAAATATCTCGTTGGTATGAAACCATTTGTTTCATATTCATTCACCATTTGACTTCGCTGGTCCTCGATAATAAGCCTGTTCCTCATATCTCTTAACCCTCACAGTATTTCTCTAGAAAAAACAAAAACATTGATTTATTACACATAATAATTATTTATCATTCACTATTATTTATATTTGACTGCATTCTGAAAATAATAACCACAATACCGCTAATACTCGTCACCAACAATAACCACGAACCAACAAAGTTCTATTAAATGAATACGGACCCGTAACGAACTGCATCTGTCTACCCTACAGAAATCGAAATACTTTACTTAGTTTTCTGTGGTCTACCTGCTAAACTTTAATATTTATGTGAACAAGACGAATGAAACAAAAAACGAATGATTATTGAACTAGTCATTATTAAAAAATAACAAAAACTATGAATAGTAAATATTAAAAAATGACGAGCTAACCGCACATCAGATTCGAACCCTCTCGGCTCGCCATAATCGCACATACCAAAGCACGTTATCCACTGAGCTAGCATGCCATTCACTGTGTTGTTAGAAATTATGAACTACTATGAGATTGCCTATGGAGTTTTGATCGGTACTGTACAATAGAATTACGTAAATTTTTCTATTTCTCTTGCTGCTTACACTATGCTCGACGGTTTAAACAAAAATATTAGTAACGTAAGGCACAACTAAAATATCTTTTTTTTAATGTAAGGGACATGCTATATTGTAAACCACTGGGCATTCCTAAATCTTTTGTTTATAGCATGAAAGAAGAAAAAAATCTAAGAAACTTTGCTCTAGACACAATTAAAATTGAAGCAGACAGTAAAAAATTATAGGCAGATAAAAAAAAAAAAACGTTTTTGGATCTCCTGAAAAACCGTGGTTTGCCCCTTATATTAATTGGTACTTCTGGTATATAAGATTCAAGTTAATGTAAGCACTCGGTATTTTAGTAAAGATCTTTTAAACAAATAAAATAAAGCAAATACGAATTTGATTGCTACTTGGCATATTACAGCAAGGAGCATATATAATAAAGATAGTTTTGTGAGATAATAATGTAAGAGAATAATACTTAAAAAACTCTAGTCATAAATTAAAGTAAGGAACATGTTATTTAAATTGACTGATTTGAGGTTTAAGGTAAGGGTGTAAATTATTTAATACGATGATACATCATTTTTCTGAGAAGAAAATAGGTTAATGACTGTTAAATCATTATTTTTTGTCATAAATCGTTTTACGCAGTCCAAAAAACGCAACCGACCCGGCAAAACATGTTGCATGAACGTGTAAGTATGTTTGTGTGTTGTTAGGTCGTTATCTCAATGCTATTATTTTATTACACGTACAGCAATCAAGAATAATGAAACCTACTCATCAGAATAAAACGCGATTTAAAAATTACCAGAAAATAAAGACATCAAAAAATAAATCCAAAACAACATGGCAAATTATAAATCAAACAAAGTTAAATATTCCAAAGAATAATATTAATAAACTTAGAATTAATAATAATGAAATTATCACGGATCCAAAATATATTTCTAATGTATTAAATAATTATTTTATTGATAAAATTCAGCCCATTATTAAATTTTAGTTACTAGACTCTTACATAATTATGCCCTTAATGAGATACCAGGGAAGCCCCATGTACAGAAGGAATTATTGCCAAACTTCCTGGTCTTCAACGTGATCTTTAATTTTATAATATGCTTTCTTGATAAGGACACGTTTGATGTGGGTTTTGAACTTCCCATCGCCAAGTTCTGTAACAGAGTTTGGCAACTTGTTATAAAAGCGGATACTGTTTATAAGAAATGACTTGCTCGTTTTAGTTAATCTAAATTTGGGTATCACAAATTCATGTTTAATACGTGTATTTATATTATCGAAATCGCTTCTTATTTTGAAAAGTCCTAAGTTTTTGTCAACATACAAAATACTTTCTAAGATATAAAGAGAAGGCAGTGTCAGTATATCAATTACTTTAAATTTGTCTCTAAGAGACTCGAGAGGACCCATTTTATAGATCGCGCGGATTGCCCTCTTTTCTAAATGAAAATTGAATCTACGTCAGCTGCCGATCCTCAGGAGAACGCCATAAAACATAATACTGTGGAAATAATCAAAATATACTAACCTTGCTGTGGCTATATCAGTCAACAGCCTTATTTTTCTAACATATGCAGCTGAACTTAATCTACCTGAAATAGTTGTAATGTGGGCGCCCCATTGCAATTTTGAATCTAATGTAATTCCTAAGAATATAGTTTCCGTTATTGCATCTAGTTTTTGCCATCAGGTTTTAGATTTAGACCTACTTGAAATTCATTTGGTAATGAGGACCTAATATGTTTAGTTTTGTTCGCATAAAGTAAAAGATTATTAGCTGCGAACCATTTTGAAAGAACAGCTAGACTATTATTGACGTGTAAGACATCTGTATCTTTCCTGTCTATTTTAAAAATAAGAGAAGTATCGTCAGCAAATAGAATTATATCCGATAAGTTAGCCATCATGTAAGGAAGATCATTGATATAAACTATAAATAAGAAAGGGCCGAGAAATTAACCTTGAGGCACGCCCATTTTAACTAGAGACCCCGTAGGCGTCGCTCCATTAACGTTAAGTTTTTTCTCCCTGTTTGATAGATGGGAAAGAACAAGATCAGCAGCTTGTGCACAAATTCCGTAGTGGTGTAATTTACAGATCAGTGTATTGTGGTCAACGCAGTCAAACGCTTTTGAGAGGTCACAAAAAATGCCAATTGCATCCTGCGATTTCTCCCAGGATTCCAAAATGTGACTGATGAGTTTTACTCCTGCGTCTTTCGTCGACCTACCTTTCGTGAAACCAAACTGGTGACTATGTAAAATCCCATTTGAATAAAAATGTGACAACATCTGGTCTAGCATGATTTTTTATATATTTTACTCAATGCTGGTAGCACAGATATTGGTCTATAATTAGAGGGATTACTCTTACTACCCGATTTGAAAATTGATACCACTTTACTATGTTTAATTAAATCAGGAAACTTACCGCTATCTAAACATTGATTAAATATGCCAGTTAGGACAGGCACAATTGTGTCAATGATATTTTCAAGAACCTTAACGGAAATCCCCCATAAGTCTTCAGTGTTTTTATGTTAAGACTTTTGAATGCTTATTTAATTGTGAAAATAGAAGTGGGCTTGAATTCAAAACTTGGAGTGTTTTTACTGAAGTGATTTTGTAACCTCTATGGGTATGTTAGTAAAGAAGTTTTCTAATGTCTCAGCAACCTTTAACTTATCTAAAATGGTTTCATTATCAATTTTTAAAGACAATTCATTCTGATCTCGCTGTTTTGTGTCTCCAGTTTTTTTGTTGATTACCTGCCACACAGCTTTTATTTCATTGTTACAAATATAAATTTTGGTGGACTGCCTCGTTGGTCTAGTGACTGCCTCGTTGGTCTAGTGGTCGCAAGCGCTACTGCTAAGTATGAGGTCCTGGGTTCGATTCCCGGGTCGAGCAAAATGTTATTGGGTTTTTCTATCTGAAATTTCTCAGTAGCAGCTCGGAGTCTGGATTTGTGCCCGGTTGATGGCAATAGGCTCGCCCCCTATTACATGGGACTTAAACATAACTGGCGAAATGTGGGTGTGCCTGCTACAGGGACACCTCTGCCCAACCCTTCGGGGAAACAAGGCGTGATGTTATGTTATGTTATTAATTTTGGTACTTATTAATTTAGATTTAGCTTTTCCTATCGGAGGAACGTAACGTTATCTACGGATTTCCACAACGAAACATACTAGGACCACCGCTTTTAACACTTTACATTAATGACTTTCCAATGGCAATCAAAAATCCTATGACACTATTCGCGGATGACACTACAATAACTATATCCAGTAATCAAAGGGATTTTTTATAAAGAGGACATAAGTAATACATTGAAAGCAACGATAGAATGGTTAGACAATAATAATTTTAAAATAAATTTAAATAAGACTATAATTATTTATTTTAGCCAGCGCGCATTGAATCTTTCCAATCTTGACATAACATACAATAACATTACAATTATCACAGATATTACAACTAAGTTTCTAGGACTTACAATAGATCGCAATTTAAATTGGAAGGCGCATGAAGAGACCCTGACTAAAAGAATAAGCAGTAGTGCGTACGCCTTGTACATTCTGGCAGATTCAGAAACTCCCAGAAACACGCGTGATCAAAGTTAGCTCTGTCTGCATAGTAGTAGGACTACACTTATGCGCAAGAGTGTTTTTTACATGGCCCCCATCATTTATAATAAGTTACCGAAAAGTTGGAGGGAGCTTAATAATATACAATTGAAGAAACAAGTAAAGTCCTTTCTAACCGCCAAAGCATCCTTACATATTATGAAACAAAGTCCCCCACCGCGTCTGTCTGTCTGTCTGTCTGCACGCGATAAACTCAAAAACTACCGAACGGATTTTCAAACGGTTTTCACCAATGAACGGAGTGATTTATGCGGAAGGTTTTAGTGCATAATTCATTAAGGTTTTGTGTAAATTGGCTGAAATTTGACGATTATTGTTGAAGGTGTCAGAAAAAATCATGCCGACTGGGAGCTTTATTGGCGTGCGCCGCGGAAATCGTAAAAGTTACATAAAATTTATATTCCACAGTATTGTTTATCTTAAAAAGTTCAACAAAAAAGTCCGCGATGGCATATGTCTATCTTCTAAGGATCTTTCAGAATTTGATGAAAATTTAATTTTTATTTCCGAAGGCTTTTTGACTAATGTTATATTAATCTTTATCTAATAAAATATATGATTTAAATTGGGCATTTAATTTATTTAAAAATATGCCTTGACATCATACCATTTAAATGAATAGTTTAAAGATATCATAGTTTCAAAATTACGCGTAACTACTTAATTATGGTTGACGACAACGCGGGAGCAGCGGTATATTAGTCAATGACATTTCCTCGGCTATTAGGTATGCAATCCCGGTAGTACGCTCCCGTGGGATATTTTTCTACATCCACGCGGGCGAAGCCGCGGGCAAAAGCTAGTATAATATATATCTATATCTAGTATAATGTATATCTAGAATATTAAGGAATTTCTGACAGAACCATTTATTTTGACATAGATTTTTTTAATTATTTTTATTTACTGTTGACATTTATAATTTATTAATGTTTGCTTAGTTCAAGGTATATTAATGATATTGACTTGACTACCTAAATAATTAATTTATGCACGCCATAATATGTGGCAAACATGTCTGAACCTGTACTTTTTTATTGTTATCCTGCATGCACGTTTTTATTTCTGTATAGGTACACATGTTTGAGCAAATAAAGAATATTTTATCTTATCTGTAATCACACGGCATTTCTCATTAACACAGTCACCTAACCATAAATATTTTTTACGGAAGAGCCCTAAACTTCATGTTTTTCTGCGTACGTTCTACAAACTATCATAAAATATTAAATAATAAAAAAATATATCAATAGTTGATAATCGAACTATCAAACACATTTGCAAAGCAGTCGTCGGTAGCGCTAAGCTATTTGCTTTGTAGAAAGTTAATAGCCGTTCTTACATTATGTAATGATTGACTGCTTAGCTCCATAAAGGTAAAGCGTGATATTAATCATTTAAGACGTTAAATCTGCAATATTCTAACCTTTTGCCTCGTCTTTTTACAATTTATGGTAAACTATAGAAGAATACGAACATAATGCAAAATAATGCTCATCTTCCATAGCAAATAGCGTGATAATTTATAACTAACAGACTAAACTTATAAGTAGGGAATATCTATTAAGTCCTTGTGAACATATTGACGAACACTGTTCGGAAGAAGCAATTGGGCGAGTGTGGCGTATGATGTCAAGTGGCAGTCATTTAGAAGTGGTCGTTCGTGGTTTTTACTTGCACGCGCGGTATGCGCGGCGCGTCGGCTGCGGCGCGCGGCTCAAAGCCGGCCGGCCGCGCCCGCATCCCGCGAGCCCGAGACTATGCCAACGTTATGCGTTTTTGTCGCGCGGCTCCTTTCGGCCATCTTTTAGGTAATGGCCTGAGTTTTTCCGATCTAATCACGGCCGCGTAACTATGTCCCGACTCTCGTTGCTTGGTCTCGCATCGAATCGACGCGACGATTCGTTATGTTTTTTGGTTCGTAGCTGCCATCTACCGACAAAACCGGTTTCGTGTTGCGTCACCATCGCGAACGTCATTGGTGTCATCATCGCTATGCAGTTGCACCTACATTACATAGGTAAGTACGTACGGACTCTAGTACGGCGGGAATAGGGCTAGGGACGCACAGTGTGGTAAGATCCCGGTTTTTGTGTCATCGTGATTTTATTGAATTAATCGAAAGAATTTACAATTCTGAGGATTAGAGTAAAACTCCGGGTTCGCCAAGACTTGTACTTTAAAAAAAAAAGTCAAAGTTTTGGAATATCCGACTTATGACAAACGAAAAAAAAAATATAATTTAACGGAAGTACTTATTTCAGAATGTATTTATTTTATCGAAAAAAGGTATAATAGCCGACCGTTCTACCAATTCCTGTTGCTTTAGTATGAATGGGTCGAGAGATATAATTTTTTTCTCATTTTTCGTTTTCATTTTTTTATTCATCTAAACCGCCGTAGTAGGTGGTCATTCCTACATCAAAAAAATGCTGATACTTTCTATTATGTGCAGTATTTCCAAAACCTAACTCATTAGTTTCCAGGAGTTATTGGAAATTTTAGTAATATCTAAAATATCCGCACTTAGGGCTGCCATTTCAACCAAAACATAATTTGTTTATTTTTATTAAGTTTTAGCTTTCTTATCACGACGATAACAAGATATCATTATTTTGTGGCTTAAAATAGCAAAGATTAATTAATTTTATAAAGGAAATTAAAAAACAAATGGAGAAATTGGTACCATGTTGATTGATACACCTTTTTTTGGAAACCGTCTATAAATTCTAACCCAAAAGACTTAAGTAATAAATGAAAGAAATTCCTTTCCGATGTCGTCTCATAAGTACATTAATCAACATTTAACATGAGTATTCAACATTTTGACAATTTTTTAAATATTTTTTGTCAATTTAGTTCTTTTCATTATTAATTTTACAATTCTTTTAAATCAATTTTCGTTTAATTTTTGATTTTACAACTTATTTTGAATCAATTTTAGTAAAGTTTTACATTGTACAATTCTTTTAAATCAATTTTATTATACTTTTTGTGTTATAACATTTTTTTTAGAATAATGTATTTTGTATTTTATTTATCTACATGAATTATATACCTATTTAATAATTTATATCAATTGTATTGATTTTTGATAAAAAATACGAGGAGAGTGCGCCCCTGCTTAAATTATTTACGTTAACTATTTATATTTATTATTATTTAAATACAATATGTAACTATAATTATTAAAGTATAGTCTTTCCTATAAAGCAAAATCAATGGTTATTCCATCTGGAGTTGGAACAATTTCAGGGGACTGAGCGCCAATCAACCTTTATACCGTAACCGTACTCTATACTTCAACAACCTCAGTAAGGCGTCACCCGGGGGTGGACCTTCTATCGACCCTACTCGTGGGAACAACAATGAAAACTAATCAAACACTAACAGATAAACCTGGAATTTCAACACAGACGACTATAGCATTGCCAATTGACACCGATTCAGACGACGAGATGTTTTCAACTAACCAACAGAGCCCTAACGATGCGTATCAACAGACAGATGACCGTGAATGACATTCTTCTGGTATAAAAATACTAACTCGAATTGTAGCCTTTATGCTGTTTAAGGGTAAAGCAAAGCAGCTGCCGCTTTCCGAAAGAGTGAGTATGGTTGTCAATTGAGATCTGTGGGGCATGTCTACTAAAGTTTGTCAATCAATTATTGAGACAATTGCACCCTATTTAGCTTTAATATTTAATTTATGTGTAGATCAGGGGATATTCCCGGATTTAATGAAATACAGTAAAGTTATTCCACTTTTCAAATCCGGGGACAGCAAAAACACAAATAATTATAGACCCGTATCGGTTTTGCCGGTTTTCAGCAAGGTCTTTGAAAAAGTAATGTTAAATCAAATGTTCAATCATTTTAATCGTAATAACATCCTACACGATCAACAGTATGGTTTCACCAAAGGACGTTGCACAACCGACGCCGGTGTCACTTTATTAAAACACATATTCAATGCATGGGAAGAGGCAAGAGATGCAATAGGCATCTTTTGCGACCTATCCAAGGCATTTGATTGCGTAGATCATGAAACGCTGCTCTTGAAACTTGAACATTACGGACTAGATAAACTTGCGCTGAGCTTAGTAAAATCATATTTGAATGATAGACTGCAGCAAGTTCAAATAAACGGTGTAAATTCATTGGGTTTAAAAGTCAAAATGGGTGTTCCACAGGGCTCGATATTGGGTCCATTCCTATTTTTAGTATACATAAATGATTTACCTAATTTACTGAAAACCCGACCACAAATGGTGTTATTTGCTGATGACACATCACTCATTTTTAAAGTAAACAGACATGCACAGGAGCTTGACGACGTAAATAACGCTATGCTTAAGGTCCATAATTGGTTTACTGTAAATAATTTGGTATTAAATGAGAAGAAAACTAAATGCATAAGATTCGCGTTACCGAATGTTAGAAGTAGTGAATGTCACGTTGTATTGAATAAGGAGACACTAGAATTCGTCGAAAAGACTGTTTTCCTGGGGATAACGCTTGACTCTAAACTACAGTGGGGTCCTCACTTAACATCACTTGCAGGGCGGCTAAGTTCAGCCGCTTACGCTGTTTGGAAAATCCGCCAACTAACAGACGTAGATTCCGCGAGACTGGTCTATTTTAGTTACTTTCATAGCATCATGTCTTACGGTATTTTGCTGTGGGGACGGGCTGCAGATATTGATTCTATCTTTATTCTGCAAAAGAGGGCCGTCAGAGCCATCTACAACCTCCGCAGACGCGAGTCTCTAAGGGAACTGTTTAAGAAAATTAACATCATGACGGTACCTTGTCAGTATATATATGAGAACATTATGTATGTTCGAAAAAATCTCCATCTTTTTAGTAAGATAAGCGACAGGCATAATTTTAACACTAGAAATAGGAACAAATTAGATCAACCACGTTTTAAATTGTCTAAAGTACACACTTCTTTTATGGGGTACTGTGTAAAATGTTATAATAAAATACCACTCGATATTCTTCAACTAAATGAGAAGAAATTTAAAACATGCATTAAACGCACACTATGTAGACAAGCATATTATAAGTTAGATGATTATATCGTAGATAAAAATGCTTGGCTTAATGCTGGTCCTGCTCCACAGCCGCTTGGGCTCACTAGTTAAAATTTTAATATTTGGAAGAGTTGCTTCCCCTTTTTAAAAAAATATATATATTTTATTTTGACATTAGGAACTTAATGTTCATTTTTGTTTTACCAACTTAATTGTTGAATGCTCCAATTAAGTAATGATTTTCTTTCTTTTTGGTGGTTAAATTCTTTTATTTTTTTTAGATACATTGCAAACTATAGTTTTGTATAATTTAGAAGCATTTTTATTTTTGTAAATGTGAGACCATGGAGCCGTTTATTAACTTATTAAGATGTATGTTGACTTGAAATAGCATGGCAGTTGAGAATATGTCATGCTCACTTAAATGTCTCGCTGATGGTGGCGAGTGTGTTGGATCATTTGGTTCCCTACAAAATGGTTGAGCTGGATGGTGCTGATCCACGCGTCATGTTCGTGAACGGGCGCCGTCAGTTGAAACTGGTCATCTCTTATCTGCCAGGGCTTATTTTTATTCTTATATTTTCAATTGCTTTTGATTATTTTTTGTACATTGTTCTCACATATAGAAGCAACAAGAATGATGTACCCAGGATTTTGTAATATCTATATTTAAAAGAGTGTCCTTGGAGTTTCTTGCCCGTTCTTCTCCATAGAGATCTACGTTTTGGAATGGGCAATTAGCTTCAACTTTCTGACTAACTGACCGACTCTTTGACAATTCAAAAGTGCCTGTAAATGGTTTAATTGAAATAAATGCTTTGAGTTTGAGTTTGAGTTTGAGTTTGAATTATTTTGGCTCTGAATATCAACTTTCACAAACTGACGAGGAGTTGAAACAAGCACTTTCAGGATTTTTATCAAAGAGTCAAGATTACTTTAAGCGTTGTAAGTTTAATGAGTACTATTTTATTTTAAAAAAAAAAACGAGATTGGTTTAGTGGTACTCTTGTTAGTGGTCATTTGATATCAGTCCCTGTTAATGATGAAACTTCATCAGCAACAGTTTCTAATGATGAATCTCTATTTACTCCGAAATCCAAGAGGTTTATGGCTTTAAGCAGAAGCCAACAATATAGATCTAAGAGAAAACTTTCGGAAGCCTTAGACAATGAACCAAATATCCTGGAAATACAAGCGTTTGTACGATCTATTAAAATCGGAGGACAAAATCTGCCACATTCATCATCTAAAGATTTAGAGGCACTATTATGTCTATGTCTAGAATCTGAGACTGCTCCAACAGAATTTCTGAAAAAAGTTCAGACATCTCCAGAGCCATGCACACCTGTCGAAGCTCTGGCTATGATAACTGACAGAAATATGTCCGTCGAAACATACAATGCAATTTGATTAGATCTTAAAAGGCGCGGATTTGATGCATACCCCCCGTATTATAAAATTCAAGAGGCTAAAAAAACCTGTTATCCTGACCAGGTTCAGGTGTCTGAAAAAGAAGCATCTGTGCCTCTTCAAAGTTTAATAAACCACACTTTTACTCAGGTAATTAAATTATGTGATGAAGTCCTCGTCAACTATTGCACCAAAAAAAGCATTCAAGCAGTAGATTTCATTTTAAGGAGTAACTGGGGTTTTGATGGAAGCACTGGGCAATCTTTATATAAACAGTCATTCTCAGATGCAGAAGGTGACGAAAATAGTCTTTTTGCGACGACATTTACGCCATTGCAGGTTGTAACTAAAGGCAGCAATGATGTTATTTGGGTAAATCCTGCACCGTCATCATTTCGTTACTGTAGACCGTTACACTTGCAGTATAAAAAAGAAACGAAAGAATTAATTACTTTGGAGAAACAGTCTATTCAGGATCAAATACAAAATTTTACACCCATTATAACTGATACCTCGAGAGAATAAATAAATTCTGGGATAAGTACTTCCGTTAAATTATAATGTTTTTTTTTTTTTTTTCATTTTTCATAAGTCGGATATTCCGAAACTTTGACATTTAAAAAAAAGTACAAGTCTTGGCGAACCTGGAGTTTTACTCTAATCCTCAGAATTGTAGACTCTATCGATTAATTCAATAAAAACACGATGACACAAAAACCGGGATTTTACCACACTGTGGGACGTGGTTTAAAGAAATTGACTGATGTTGGGGTTACATACAAAAAATAAAAATTATACAACTAAAACCCAACTATGACAAAAAAAGTCTGTATAAACACATCACAGACGGACAATTTCAAAATCCGGAGTCACACGTGTTAGGGCATAAATCAAACAGATTACGTGTGACTCCGGATTAAAAAAATAGTGTCCGTGATGTCTTGTTTATAACTATTTAGTTAACTTTTAGTCTTAGTTTTGTTTTAGTTTTACAACTTGTATTTGTTTTTAAATAATTTTGTGGGTTATAATATATGTATATATCACACATCACACACATCACACATACATCACACTCTCATACACATATCACACAACACTTTCCCCACTACACCACATCACACGCGCTTACTGACACACTATTGCTGCTGTTACACGTTTTAGCTTCCCTAATTTTGTAAAATAATCCTAGCGGACGAATGGATGGCCCCTATAACACAGGATTTTCCTAGCATCGGGGTCATTATTCACAAAAATTGAGCAGAAATGTAATATCATAACGTAACATGCATTGTATTTATTCTTTTTGCTAAATAAATTATTCTTATAATATAATCCAACATGTCCCAATTATTATATTTTTGTTTGTTCATGACTTAAGTCCTCTAAAGGGCGCCATATTCAATTTAATGTAACGTCACAGCTTATAACCAACGGACGATCAAGGCGCTTCCAAAGATATCTCATTTGTCAAATAATTATGAGTAGTTTAGAAGTTATGGTAACAGATGAACATACATACATACATAACTGTCAAAATTATAACCCTTATTTTTCTTCGCAGTAGTCGGGTAAAAATAAATCTTTAGCTGAATTCAAGTACTCCTGCAGTAATCAAGCACATACAATAATTTATCTCAGTTAAATAAACTCAAGATAATAATATACTCTTTTTGAGAAGCTCCTCGGTGAACCTCTCCAGTAGCTACCTACATAATGGTTTCTCAAATGAAGTGCACCGAGCATGACCGAGGGTAAGTAAAGAGGTGGAGTAAAATAATGAGATGAGGATGGCGGTGAAGCGGCCGAGAGGCGAGGGGGGCGGTGGGACGGGCTCTAGTTTGTAATTAAACGTCGGGTTTAATTAAGGCGGCTCTGAGAACCACTTCACTGATTTATCTAGTTAGTGGCGGAGGGCGCCGCCGCCGCGCCGCGCCGCACTATGGGACCAACCGGTATTTTCCATCTCAAAAATCGATAACTCTGTTGTTTTGTGATTTATCTCCTTGATTTTTTTTTCACGTATTTGTGAATATCTAAGCAATAAAAAAAATCAAACATCATCATTCTAAAAAAAATATTTTTTCCGAAAAAAAATGACAAAGATAAAGTTATACGAAATTTCATACAAAAAATCATACAGTTATATTAAAATAGCAATAAAAGTTACACTTATGCTTAAAATAAGTTTAAAACTAAATTATTATTATTAAACAAACAGTTACATGACAAAAAAAAATTATTACTTAAACTTATCCTACTCATCACTTTCTATTTCCAACAATTCTTTAGCTTCGTCAAATAATTCTTTGGATATTAGAAAACTTGGTTTATTTAAGCTAGATATATAAGGATCAGATGTATATAACAAAATATGCAGAACGTCTTCGTTTGTTGCTGATCTGGAACACTTCCTAGCGTGATGTAACCTATATTTCTTATAATCTTTATTTCGAGCTTCCTGGGCATCTTCGGATAATTGTCCTATAGGCAAAACTGCATAATGCTCTATTATTTTAGCACCATGTATAAGTACTTTATGGACCGAAGATGGCATGTAGTACCAGTTATATTTGCTTACATATAATTGCGCGGTTACCAATGTATACTGACCAAATTTTTCTGCGTTTATAGGAAATCCCGATGACATAGTTTGAAGAATTACATATAGTCTCTTGATTAATTCTTCATCAATTCCGGTTATCTCTGCAGAACATTGGTAATTTTGGAAAAATCTCCTTGCCGTATTACCGTCATTGCTATTACCGGAACCTTGACGTGGTTTATCAATATGCAAGCCAAGCACTTCTCGGAAACGTTTTTGGACAAATTTTTTCTTGTCTTCTTTAAGTTGCTTGTTTTCTGGAGTTGTTGCAGACCACTTCTCAAAACCTAAATTGTAAGAAATATGGAGGATCATTTCCATAAATCTTATCCATGCGTGTAGCGTCGACAATCCGTATTTAAACGCATTTTCATTTTCAACTCTCGTTGTAACTTTTAAAAGATCATTCATTTGTCTGGGAGTTGCTCCACAAACAGTGCAGGTAGCACTGGATGATGTGTTTGTCAACACTTGAGCAACTTTCCCATCAATCATTGTCATAAACAGTTGATGTTTAACTTCGATGACTTTGTCTTCTATTGACACAAGAGTTGGAATCAATTGATTAATTTTGGCTTCAATTTCACTGACAACCGCTGTAGTTTTTTCGGGAGTTTCTTTTGCAAATTCTAATGAAATTGGTCTGCAATATCTAACAGATGAGCAAGTAGGGTTTTTCCATATGACCGTAGAAGTTTCTTCGTCTACTAGTCGCAGTGGTACAAGGGACACTATAAACAAATTAGCGTCCGATATTTGTTCGTTTTCTTCCGGTAGAGTTTGTTTATACTCACTTTGCCCGGAGGATCCATCACATCCCCATTTAGTGAAAAGCTTGAGATGATTGTAAGTCGATCCTGACTTTATCCTTATAATACGGCAGACTGTATGGTCTAAGAGATCTTGCAGGTTGATTTTTGCGCTTATATTTGTCACCGTAATGCTGGATGCAGGCGGATAGCAAGCCTTTTTTGCTTCACTTAGTGTTTGATACGAAGGCAATACAGAACTTAAATTCTTATCAACGAGCCTTTTTCTTAGGTACGCATATTGTGCTTTGGTTAAATCAGTTTCAATGCATATACTCAATGCTTCCTCTTTTGTAAAGGAAAGTGCGTTATCTGGATTGAGTATGTTTTGTAGAATAACTTTTTTCTCTTCTTTTTCCTTATTTCTGATAATAGTCACAATCGACGCTTCGTCATTTTCCCCCATGGATCTTAAACCTTGCACATAAGCGTTACGGACATGTCCCATTCCATACTCCTGGACCAGCTCCATATTTTTTCGTTTCTTTGTGTTTTCCGAGCACTCGTCATATTGTTTTGTTGGTCTTCCACGTTCACCAGAAGTATTCAAACCAGAATTTACAGTGGTTGAGGTACTGCAAGAATTCAATGATACTTTAAACTCACCATTTAACCAATTTGAGTATAGGCTCTCGAACCGGTCTGGCTTTCTTTGAGCTTTGGTCCATTTCTGGTTGCAACTCGATGTTAGATTTTTTTGAATACTCTCTATTACAGTATTAACGTCAGTTTCCGATAGTTGAAAATTTTCCAATAAATATTTTTTGAGGTCTGAAGTACTTTTCCCTTTTATTATTTGATCACAAAGATCGCGTCGAACACAAACGAATTCACTCATTGTTAGATAATAATGTTTTTTATGCGTTAATTGTTATTGAAAAAAAGTATCTGAACACTTTGATGAATCGTATGCTGAACATACACGGGTATTTAAAGGACTAATATTTTAGTGCCTTGTGCAAAAACCATGGGACAATTGATTATAACAGTTCTCATCGAAATAGTGTAATCAGTACTGATTGTAATTATTTACCACAACAGATAAATAGAACTTCCGCAGCAATATAGTTTATCATACTTGTGGTTAAGGTGACCACCCCAAACAAAATTGCCATGGGAAGATTCTTTCAAATATAATAGCAGTTTTTTTAATTTGCAAATGTATGTTTTTATCATAGAAATAGAAAAAAACAATATAGACATCAAAGGATAATAACTAAATATAATATTTCATAATAAAAAAGAAGAACCGTAATTTTCGAGGATTTTTCCCCGATTGACATTATTGCTTCAAAATCACCTCTGGCGCAAAAAACGCGCAAGTTTTTTTTAAATCCTCATATTACTGAGTAGATAAGGTCTCTAATAGAGTAATTAACTTGACACCGGCTGCTTTCGGCAACAACGAAAACTCCAATTGAAATTAACAAAAACTAAATTTTCTTTACTTCACTAAAAAAATATTAAAAACTTAAATAAAAATATTTTTTTTACAAAAACTGAACGTGGTTGCAAAGTGTATATTCTAAGCTATCTAATGATGTATAACACTAATATGTTTCCTTGGAAAACTTCCGAATAATTATGTGTTGAACTCCCTTAACGGTAATTTAATTGGCATGAAAATATTTATGCCCAATGTTTGAGGTTCATTTTATAAACGTAAAACTTTATATTTTTTTATATTTTGTAATTTATTCGTAAGTTCCATCTTTTGAGAGTATAAAACCATAAAACAATCTATGGATTTACGACTTTCGACAAAACCATTTTTGAGATGGAAAATACTGTTTGGTCCCATAGTGCGCCGCCGCGGTCGTCGGCTACATTGCTTCGGAGAGCATTACAATCGCTGCGCTCTTCTTTAAACCGCTGGCGATGTGTTTTTGCACAAAGTTCTCGGTATTCAGACACACTGCGGGACATACGGCCGCGAGTTCGTGACTCCCTCACCCAGCTTCATCGTTAAACCTGCATAAGTTACACTATTACGAATCAATCGTTTCCGCTCGCTACATAAATAAATTTCCTACCTACATTGCTTACTTTTCTTACCTTCAACTGTGCTGGTGCTTATTTTTACCCGACTACAGCGAAGCAAAAAGGAAGGTTATAATTTTGACCGGTATGTATGTATGTATATATGTTCATCTGTTACCTCATAACTTCTAAACTACCGATCATAATTTGACAAATGAGGTATCATTGGAAGCGCCTTGATCGTCCGCTGGTTATATGAAGTGACATTAAATGCAATATGGCGTCCTCTAGAGGACACAAAGTCATGAACATTTTTCTTTTTTTGTCATTTTGGTTATCAAATGAAAGGGCTTGATGAGCACATTACAAATATGTAAATATATATACACACACATACACATTATTTATTAATTTGCTAACATGTAAAACACTGGTTAGTAGGAATGCATTAAAATGTCATGACACAGTATAAAGACATGTACCCTGTAAGGGCACTGCAAATGTTTACATATCAAATGATTACATAATATAATATTGACTCTAATTATAACAATTACATTTTAATAAACATTAATTTATTAATTATTACATTTTATTTCAAATAAATCATTATTATTAATTCGTTCATTCATTTTAGTCATTATAGGTAAGAATAATATAGTAAAGTCATTTATTATTTCACATTTACGTCAAGCTTATTATTACTAGGACAATCGATTCACAATTTGTCAGCTTTAAATTCCTCAACGGTATAGTAGCCTTTCTTTATTAACTGAGATTTCAACTGCTTCGAGAAAATTGAATCATTTGGTAGGGATTTTAAACTTTCCGGTAGCTAATGATTAATTTTTATATTTTAATTTTTAACATTTGTTTATTTATTTACATCTAACACTAAAATATATAAAATTATGTACGTAAATTATGTATGAAAAAAAAAAATCCGCATCGCTGTCAGTGAGAAAGGTGGCCAAAAGTCTGACAGCATTGCTACGTTGTATGGCAATGCTAATTATTTGATCTAAAAATTGGCCAACCCTCTGGTCACATGAAGAGTCGACCAACCACTTGGCAATACTCGATGAGCACTCGGACCCTACGTTTCAACCCCAAACGGGTCAAAAATATAGCTACCAGTAAGGTTGTTATTTTGCGCCGTTTGGGGTTTTCTGCACCTGCAGCAGCCGCCCCAGCACAGCCCGCCGTACTTGGAAGATGGGATGGCGCGAAGGTGTTGGCCTCTTCCCATCGTCGCGTGCCAAGCCATTGGATTCTAAAACAGCTGGCGCCTTTTCCTAACGAGTATACAACTTTGCATGAATGAATGAAATGCACCGACCCCAGCGTGGTTTAACCAGACTTGATAAATCGAATGAACCCCGAGATTTGCACTAGCCAATGGAGCCTTATGCTTCATAGGGTTACAGACGCCATTGCATATCAAGAAGTAGACCGGGGGGCGCGGTAATGGTAGGGAAGACGTGCCCTTAGGATAAGGAGGGATTGAGAGCCTACCGGATATGCATCCTTGAGTAAGCAATGGAATAGTGGAGAGACGGGTAATATTTATCTATGGATGGGCATCTTTTTACGACGGCGCCGCTAGGCTGGTTCCTTTTCAGGTTTCTTGTAAATCTCGCTAGCAGTCTTCTTAAAATTATCTTGGTCTTCAACCATGTCCATCTAAAAGTGATTTCCTTGTCGAAGTAGGTCATGTCCTGTTTTAGGATATCATTTCATGTGTAAATAGGTAGGCCGACTTTCTTGGATTTGGTCTTGTACTGCCTGTATGTACGGGTGTGGTTTGTGGTGACTGTGAACATGTGCGAGATAGCACATACTGTGTTTCTTGATGCGTTTGGTTACGGTTTTTCAGTCTAACATTTCATGAATTTTCTTTTGTCTTGGGTTATTCCTAGCGTGGTTAATCAATTCTTTCATGATAATTCTATCTACTAGGATGGTTCAAGTCCAGCTTTACTGGTGAATCTTTTGGCGGGGTTAAACTCTCTCTCGATACTTTTCTTCTTCATTCTGATGAGTTGTCCGCAGCAATGTCCAGGGCACGATCGGCCGGCTCCTCGTTGTTTTTGTCCAGCTCCGACGCGGTACAAGCGGCCATATAGCTCGCCGCTGTTCACCTCAGGTTGACGCGATTGCAAATAATATAGTTGTGAGTTATACACACTATTCGGCACAAGTAATTAATAAGACACCGACAAAAATTCCGCCCCCGCGTCGCTCGAATTCTTGTTTTTCTGTTCGTACTATCGCGGGCGTGCATATCTGAACAGCACAATGACTCTTCCTATATAGCTAACGTGCTTGCTAGCTATCGGCCGCTATGGTAACGCTTACCTACGCTCATCAATCAATAGCATTGTAGAATCAGATATTTGTTATGACCCTTGTTTTTGAGAATAATAAAGGAAAAGACCGTAAAAAACCCGCAAAAGTGGTGCGTTTTTTTTAATGGAAATAAATATCAATACCTTCGTTCGATCGTAGTTCGAGCAGGATATCAGAAAGGAATGAAATTCGCGTCCAGAGTTGAATAGATTTCTTATATTAGCGGTTTTTGGACAAGACGGAAAGTATCCATAAAACCTTAACAGCATAAAAATTCGATTTGATATCCCCTTTTCAAGGAATGTACGTAATTACCAATCGCCCTGTAGACAGCAGTTTGAGTAAATAATAAATAAAACTAGTAAATGGCAAAAAGCACGTCGTATTTCGCACAATCAGTACACTTTCACCGTCAGATTATATATCACATTTGTTGAGATACATGGCATTCCATAATATACACAAATAGTGAGTATCTTAAAAGTTAAAATACCAATTGCTATGCGGCCATCCAAAGAAATTCCTATCACACCACTCACTCAATACTGTACCAGAGACCTGACAGCTGTCAGGCTCCAGACCGAAGGTAGCGTTCCAGATGTTGTACTGGCCTCGGCATACATGCCAGGCACGGATGCGGACTGCCCACCCAAAGAGATGGCCGACCTGGTACAGCACTGTGAACGCGCCGAACTAGACCTGATCATCAGCACCGACTCGAACGCACACCACCCGCTCTGGGGCAGCGACGCACCAAACTCCAGAGGAGAGGTACTATCCACCTATTTATTTTCTACTAACCTAAATATTGTAAACCGCGGTTCAGAACCCACTTGGGTTACAGCTCGAGGACAAACGATTATAGATCTAAGACTTGCTACAGAAAACGCGACAAATCTTATTACAAACTGGCATGTATCGGACGAGCCTTCCTGCTCAGATCACAGAAGGATCCGCTTTACACTAACTACTAAAACTAGGAAACCAGAATCGAGGCGAAACCCGAGGCGCACCAATGTTCCCGGGTACAAACGACTACTGGCCTCCCTATTAGATAGACACCTAACACAAGTAACCATAAGAGACCAAACACAATTAGAATACACAGCAACAAAACTATCAGATTACCTAACTGAAGCATACCACGCATGCTGTAAACGTAATTAAATTAAATACTTTATTTCAGACCATTTGTCCATTGTGTTAGTAACAATGTTCTTATAGACTAGTGTTAGTAATACTTAAAACTACCCACAACAAAACATATAAAAGAAAGTTAACTCAATCACTACTGCGCCATTCCATGACAAATGGCGCAGCAATGATTGATGTAACCACAGTCCAGCCGACTAGCGATCATGCTAAGGAACTAAGAGCACCACAAATCTAGAACGAGAGAAGCCCATGGTGGAACGCTGAACTTAGTAAACTCAGAGATGCGCTACGTAAACAATTTAACAGAGCTAAAAACACTAGACTCCCGGACGACTGGGAGTTATACAAAGAAACTCAATATATATTCAAAAAACAAATCAGAACCGCCAGGAGGACAGCATGGCGTAAATTCTTTGAGTCCATCGAGACAAATAATGAAGCCGCTAGGGTAAGGAGGATCCTATCAACCGATCAGGCCCGAACCCTCGGCGCGCTTAAAAAACCCGATAACTCATACACACTAACTGACCATGAAACCAGTAAGGTCCTTCTCGAAACTCACTTCCCAGACTGTAGAATCCTGGAAGAAAGGACGTGGGAGGCTGAATCAGAATGGACCCCAATTAACCATTTTCATTTTCAAATATCTTTATTTATCAAGGTACAATAAACAAAAATGCACTTATCCTAAGACACATTAACTCACTAGAATTAAGACACTTTATGAGGCTAGCGATACACCTTTCAAAGCTTTTAAGGGATATTTCGATAACTGTTAACAACATGAACATAACACACAATAATAATGGGTACATGATGACAGTTACGCAAATTATTTAGTCAGTTATAATTTACTGATTGCATGTAGGTATGACAAGAAAAAATATTTTAAAGTAAATTAGATGATCGCACGGTGTACCGTGTGTAAAGTAACCACGCCACCAATAAATGATCAGCGGACAGAGCCTCCCCGCCGCCCGCGCTCCAGCCCGCGCGCCACCCCAATAAACCAAGACTGGTCAAGAGCCCACATTATAGTGACAGAAGAGCGAGTAAAGTGGGCTATCAATATCTTTCAGCCATACAAGTCGGCTGGACTGGATGGCATCTTCCCAGCCCTGCTGCAGTGGGGGGTAGATTATTTGACACCATGGCTGGTGGTGATCTATCGAGCCTGCATAGCACTTAGATACACACCTCTCGCATGGCGCGAGGTGAAAGTCATTTTCATACCCAAACCTGGAAAAACCGATTACACACAACCCAAAGCTTACAGGCCTATAAGCCTTACATCTTTTCTACTGAAAACCCTCGAGAGACTCTGTGACCGGCACATCCGAGACGGACCTCTCCGGGTAATACCACTTCACAAACAACAGCATGCGTACTCCACAGGCAAATCAACTGAATCAGCGCTGCACAGCGTGGTTGGTAAAATTGAATGCGCAGTGGACCACAAATGCTCAGCACTGGCCGCCTTCATTGACATCGAGGGCGCCTTTGACAAAAACATGTTCAAAAGTATAAATATGGCCCTTGACCAACGTGGCATAGACTCGACCCTGAGTGGCTGGATCATCAACTTACTCAAATTGAGAGCTGTACAAGTGACAGTAAACGACACTACGAGGGCCATTGTTGCGAAGGGCTGCCCAGAAGGGGGCGTCCTCTCGCCGCTGCTATGGAACCTGGTAGTAGACAGCCTCATCCAAACACTCAATGACAAAGGTTATTTCACCGTAGGCTACGCCGATGACATAACCATTATAATAAACGGGACCCACGAAAACACGCTATGCAATCTCATGCGTCAAGCCCTAAAAATAGTAGAGGAATGGTGCAACAAGCACCAACTCTCAGTGAACCCTACAAAAACCGAACTGATTCTCTTCACAAAAAAGAGGAAACTGATGACGCTACAATTACCACGATTCTTTGGAACAACCCTTAGCCTCTCAACTGAAACCAAATACCTGGGCATCTTTTTGGACAAACAATTGAACTGGGCAAAACACACGAACTATATCACTACAAAAGCCAGCATATCCCTGTGGCAGTGTAAACGACTGCTTGGCAGGAATTGGGGGATTAGCCCCAAGGTCACCCATTGGTTATATACTACAGTCATTCGACCGCTTATCACATACGGCTCACTGGTCTGGTGGCCCAGGACAGACCTGAGTACAGCCCAAAAAGATCTCGAAAAACTGCAGCGATTCGCTTGTGCCGCAATTACTAGCAGTATGAGAACCACACCCACTGCCGCCTTACAGGCAATGCTTGGACTGCCGCCTCTGCACCTCATTGTGCGGGAAGAGGCGGCCCTGGCCACTTATAGACTACATTTATCAGGAACTCTAAGCAAAGACTCCAGAGTTAAGCACACACGCATAAAGGAAGATGCAATCAAGCGTCGGCCAATGATGGCATCACCCTGCGACAAAGCTCCGAAATCACACCACTTTCAAAGGCACTACAACATAATACTTACTGAAATACAATGTGACTACTCAGGCCCGAAAGAGCTGAGGGTTTACACCGATGGATCGAAGACCGACTCTGGTACCGGAGTCGGAGTCTTCTCGCACGATCTCAACATAAAGATATCCAGACCACTAGGAATGTTCAACACCGTCTACCAGGCGGGGTGTGTGGGCATCATACAAGCGGTCCACGCCATAGAGGCCAGGAGAGTTACGGACACTCACATACGCATACTCTCCGACAGCGCCTCAGTTCTCCAATCGCTGAAGAAAAAATATATTACCTCGAAGTTGATACTAGAATGTCACAATGCACTAGAAGAGGTAACGGTGTCTAGTCGCAACACGGTGACACTGCAATGGATAAAAGGACACAGCGGATCGCTAGGTAACGACGCAGCTGACGAACTTGCTAGAAGAGGATCTAGCACGGCAGTTTGTGGACCCGAACCTATCGTACCAATCCCTTTCAACCAAATACGCACAGGTTAACCAGGAGTCTTTTACGCCTGGACAGGAACGACCTGCGCCTGGTGACGGGGACCATCACAGGACACTGCTCGCTAAACAAACACTTTCACACGATAGGCATAACGTCTGTGCAGGTTGTGCATGGAGGCTGAAGAAACCGTTGCGCACGTGCTCTTTGAATGCACAGGCGTCACCCAGATTAGAACAGAAACCCTCGGGGCACCCAGATCTTTCACAGATGTTCTGAACAGACCAGGAGTTTTGATTAACTTCTGGAGGGAAGTGGGCTGGTTGGAATAACCCCCCAAGCGGCCGCCATGGCCCACGTACAATGGTCCACCTGACGGACTAAGTGCGGAAACCAAACCCCATAACATAAAACATAGTGCCATGAATTTTAAAACGGCTTTTTGTGCTCTTTCCAGACGAAGTAGTGTAGTGTATGTAAGTAAGTATCATTAGTATTATCATGTATGTGTGTGTAATCGCACCTTATTTAGGATTAGCCAAGTAAGCGTTATCCACAGCAGATGTCTTTCATTAACCACGACACTTCATGGCGAACGTGCCATTCAAGGTCCTATCGCGAGTGAAATTTGGACAGTAAATAAAATAAAATAATTATTGTGATCATACAATCGGACATTGTTATAACATTAGTGGTTTTGTGTTGTAAATCATGTGTCAATCTACTCACACGAAAGAAGAGACGGTCATCGCGCAGACGGTTGCTGGTAATGGGAAAAATGATGGAATAACCGAGCACGGCTACTACAGCATCAGCACGACAAATATCCTTCTCACCCTGATGACAATCGTCCTACTGGCAGCGACATGCTATGCTATCTGTTATTATTACAAGAAGATGCATATCAAATGAATGGAGAGGCAGATGAACCGCAGGTCCTTACGTCACAGGCAGATTTCAATGTATTTCAAGAAACACGCTCCCCGTGACGATGACGCCGCTAAGCCCATGTAAGTGAAAAAAAAAATATGCGGACGGTTTAGCGCTACCTACAAAAAAAAAATACACAAGACTTGTCACACGTATTATGTGAATAGATAAAAACAATAATATAGTAATACATAAACTATCACGAAAATCAATGCTACGGAACTTTTAAGTGATACATAATGATGCTCCTATAAGCATATAATTTAATTAACTTTACGTCTTGTAAATAGGAAATTGCGTGTAAAATGCAAAATTAAGTTATTGCAACTAGGTAATTAGTATAAAGTTCTATCGTGCTAATATGTAACAGTTCATAAATCGTACACGACGACTCACCGAATCAGAAACCCCGCGCCTTAAAAGGGATGTTTTCGCATTGCTATCTTTATTTGGAAGACGGTTATAAGAATTGTAGTGAAGATAATTAGTTCCTAGGATGATGTCATTACATTCCTTTATGTTTTATTTTTAGATTATGGCCAGTGAGTTTATGAGAATATATGAAGATTTAGTGGACATTCGTAGATATTTAATAAAGAAAGGGCAAGCTAAATTTACGGGTTCTATTGCGATAAATAAGTTGAAAGCGGCTAAACATTTATTAAGTGAAGTGCATTTATAATATTTTAAGTTATCGTATGATTTAAAGCCCGAAATAGTGACGGAATTGTCCACCACCTTTGATGATATTAAGAGTGTATTTTTAAAGATAAGTCAATTGTGTACTTCCCCTCCTAGTGAAGTTAAAATTGTAAAAATGGAATTTGGCATTCAAAAGGCGTGTAACTTAATTCCCCTTATGGATGATAAGGAGGATACCATGAAACGATCTCTACTGCATCAACCAAGATGCAGTGGAGATGTATGCGGATATGTTAAGCGATTCGGGAAAAAATCTTTTAATAAAATTCGTAATTAAAGGTCGCCTATCTGAGAATGCTAAACTTCGTTTATCGATTAACTACGGCACCGCTCCTAATTTAATACAGGATTTAAGGAAACATTTATTAACTACAAAATCTTTTACCGCTATTCAGTCCCGCCTCCTTTAATACAAACCAAGGTTTTAGGTCAATTGACGAGTATGGGTCTGAATTAGAACAACTTTTTACCGATTTAACCATCTCACAGGCAGACGGAGATTCATCAAAGTTCGTAATTCTAAACCCATTAAATGAGAAAATGGCCATTCAAAAGTTTTCAGATGTGTTGAAAATTTCAAGACACCATCGTGGCCGCTCGCGACTATAGCAATCTCAAACAAGGTGCAAAAGACGAGGATGTATCAACGCCTTCTACGTCCTATAAGCCGGACGTCATGCAGTATTCGAGGAGAGGTCGAGGTAGGTTTACACCTTCTTCGGGACCAATGGGTCAAGGTCAACGTGGCCGCAATTATTGATCTTTTAATAATTATAACAATGGCAGATGTTATCATCGTAGTAATAGGCGAGGAAATAATTACAACCGTAATGTTGTTTTAACAACGCAACCCATACAACCCGCGCAAGCATAGCCACAAGAGGACGTTTCCCAAAATTCTAATGTAAATGTTAATTCCCAGAAATTTCACTAAAGGGCAGTTTTTTCGATTTTAATAATTATATTTTGGCTTGTAAGGGACGATGTCTTTTTAGTAGGTACGGCTGCGTCAATATTTTTTATTAGGAAAAATGAATTAACCGATTTTATGCGTATAAGTTATAATAGCACTATAAACGGCATAGGAGGGCATTTCTAAGGCTCTTGAGTCAAACGTCGGTCGATCCTTTAGTGTTAAGTTACCTAAGATTTCTATACCTAATTTTAGTGGAAAATACACCGAATGGACAAGTTTTCGCAATTTATTCATATCATTAATAAATAGCAACAAAGCATTGGATGACGTTCAAGAGCTACACTATCTCAAAGCCTATTTAACAGGTGAGGCCGAGCAACTTTTGCGCCATTCCTATCACGGCCATTAATTACAACGTCTGTTGGGATCAGTTAGAACATCGTTACAATAATAAGTTGCATCTTGCTAATTGTATTTTAAAACGTTTCATGGATCAAAAGGACATACAGTCAGAATCTTCGAGTGCCGTTAAAGATTTACTTGATACAACAAATTAATGTTTAAACGCCCTCAAAAATTTAAGTATTGACATTTCTTCTTGGGATATTATTGTAGTTTACTTTGTTTTTAAAACTTGATACCGAATCTAGGAAAGTATGGGAAGTTCAAATCTGTAAGGCCAATGGTAAACTTCTTAAATTAAGTGATTTGAAAGATTTCTTAGAGCAGCGATTCAGGTCTCTTGAGTTTTTAGATAGTAAAGTCATTAACAAGCCAATTAATAGTACTCGTACAACTAAGGCTATGTATGTCACTTCAAACTCCACATGTGAGTTTTGTTCTGAAAGTCATAAACTAATTCATTGCAAGAAGTTTGCAAAAGAATATTTTGAAGCATCGTAACATTGTCTAAACAAATAGGTTGTGCTTCAATTGTCTTGGTCCAAATCATTCAATAAGTTTATGTCGTAATTCAACCAATTGTCGTTTTTCAAGAGACACCACTCTCTTCTGCACCCAAAATCAGTCCCTAAAAGTGATCAAGAGGAAGATGGAACGGATCAATCTCTGCCATCAACTTCACAGAACGAGACACCAAACAACATAGTATCTTGTTTCTCAAAAGTAAACAGCTAAGTGTTATTAGCCACTGCCTTGGTAAAGGTAGAAGGGAGAACAAGTACTTTTGTTTAAGATCTCTCTTAGACCAAGGACCCCAAGCATAGTTTATTACCGAGTCGTCGGTACAGATGCTTGGTCTGAAGAAAATTCCAAACAAGAGCTTTATTTCGAAACTTGGCAGTGACCAGAGTGCAACATTGTGCTCTAAATGGTTTCTAACCGTACAGATTCAGTCACGCCCCGATCCCAACTGTAAATTTGTTGTAAAAGCTCACGTTCTTAAGAACATTACATCACTTCTTCCTGAAAGGAAGATTGTTTTAACAGTGTTGTCATCTCAAATGTTGGATCTAAAATTAGCCGATCCTGCATTTGATACTCCAAACAAAATTGATATTTTGCTAGGAGCAGAAGCGTATTGCCAGATTTTAATGGAAGGTGTTATTACGGATCAACCTGGGTTTCCCATAGCACAAAACACTAAGCTCGGATGATCCTCTCTGGTTATATACACTCACCGAGAAACCAAGGTTGTCTGCCACAAAATAAAATCGTGAACATGCACACTCACATATCGACTGATGATCTGTTAAAAAAGTTCTGGGAGATTGAGGAACCTTTTTCTGGGAACAAAATATTTTATCAAAGAGATTCATCAGGCCGCTACGTAGTAAGATTGCCTTTTAAGTCAAATAATCCAAAGTGTCAATATGGCAATTCAATCGAAATTGCTCGGAAACGATTTTATGTATTGGAGAAACGATTGCTCAAGAATCCTAAATTTCGAACGAAATATTCTGATGTTGTTGAAAAATATTTGACACTAGGCCATATGGAGGTGGTTCCAGAATTAGAGAAAGAGAATTCCACTGCCACCTATTTGCCACACCACGCAGTTGTAAAAATGATAGAACTACAACAAAGATGAGGGTTGTATTCGACGCGTCATGTACTCTTAATAATGACTCATCATTAAATAAAGATATAATGATTGGTCCAAGGCTACAACCTGAACTGACGCACATCATCATGTGTTGGCGTTGTCACCCTATATGCCTTGTTGCCGATATAGTGAAAATGTACAGATAAGTAAAGGAATCTGAAGAAGATGTTGATGTTCAATGCCTTTTGTGGTGTAAGGGTGTGAATTCAGAACTTCAACATCTGAATATCATTAATACGTGTAACATTTGGTACATCTTCAGCATCATACTTAGCTGTATGAGCTCTGCAACAGCTTGCAAATGATGAAGGTAATAAATACCCTTTAGCAGCAGACAGGGTTTTAAAGGAGTTCTACGTTGACGATCTCATGACAGGTTGCGAAAGCGTTGAAGAAGGTATTCAGGTATATCATCAAATGAACGAACTTCTTAGTCGCGGGGGGTTTGAGCTTCAGAAGTGGTCTTGTAATAACAATGATTTATTGCAAAAAAAAGACATTAAGAAAAAAAGGGAAAACTTAGAGCTGAAGTTAGATTCAGTTATGCAAATTTTAGGATTAACTTAGAACAGATCTAGTGACGAATTTCAGTACACTGTCCAACTTCTTTCACTTGAAACACCCGTGACTAAACGTAGAGTAATGAAATGTAAAATGCCCTATTGATATACGTACGTAACTAATCTATTTATCAGTTATTTAATACGTAGGTATAATAGTTTGCGGTCTGCGAGATTGATAATCTGTGTACAATTGAAGTATATTATATACTGACACTGTGACGAAAGCTTTGACCAAGTCTGGATAAATTGCTCTAAGCGGTCTGCATCAGCTGTTGATCTACTAGAAATAAATTAATGATGATGCTAGGATTTATGTAAAGCGCTGACCTTTGGGCTTGTCGAGCGAAAGTGCCCGGGCGAAGTGTTCGTCCACAACGGCAGCGACGTCGCCCGAGTAATGCGTGAACACGACGCAGTTAGCACTGACGTACTGCGCACGAGCACGCGCCGCGCCCGCTCCTCCGCACTCGCCCTCGGACTCCGACGACCCGCCGCCTGCGCACACACACACACACAATAAGTTCGTTGTTACTGCACCGTGCAGCATTTAACAGCATATGGACAGCACAAATATACAATTATACATGCAGTGCGCTCGCCTTACTAACGAGTGCAGCTATTTCAGCCTTCTGAAGTAGTGACACCGACGTCACCCGCTTGCTAGTTTATGGTGCCTTCTTCGGCAAGGCTATCCAGAAGCAATATTGAAGTGATGAAAACTGTGGATGCGGTACGCACCGTCAGCGCTGGCGCGGCCGTGCGCGGACAAGTCCTCCTCCTTGGCGCGCAGGCGCGCGGCGTGGTGCGCGAGGTGCGCGTGTGGCGGGCTGCCGGGCGACTGCGCACCTGACGACGCCGAGCCCGAGCTGAGCGCTGCTGCGCCGCCGCCGCTGTATGCCTCGCTGCCGGCATTGCCCTGCACGTTGAACTGCAAACACCGCAGGGTTACTAGTGTCGCTTCCATCGCTTCATTAATAAGAGAACAAGATGCTTCTAAATACAACTGTTTTGTTAACTTCGCACGAACGTACCCTGTATGAGCATGGAGAACCGACGCAAATATGTATCTGACGACCTTATAATGCATATAGTCCATTTATTTGATAGACCATATATCTTACAAGTACCAGGGGACACTAGCTGAGTTCTGCGGTCCCCTAAACTGCCTGTTCGCGATATATACTTGTCGGACTAACTCTGGATATACATAAAACAATATAACTATAGATATTCATATCATATAGCAAAGCAGGCTCGAAATGTAAATTAAGTTTAGTCTAATATTCATAGTAAATAAAACAGAAAGTCACTTTTCGTGCCTATCTCTGAATCTTCTAAATTACACAATGGATTGTGATGTGGTTTTCACCAACATTTATAGAATCTATATTTATGTGTCTACTATGTAACTTAAATACAGCACAGAAATCGCGATATTTTCGCCATTATATATTGCGAATTGCGAAGCAGAGGCGGGTCGCTAGTTAATTATAATTAATTAACTAATTTGTTTTTAGGCAGATTTAATTTGAAAAAAGTTGGGCGAGAACAGATTGGGCCCTGGACATCAGGAACCAGCTACACGTTAGGCCCAGAAGAAGATGTAAGACTCTAATCTAAAGGATCGGGCTCAAAAGATAGTGAAAAATTGAAATACGGAAGGGAGACCTTTGCCCTGCAGGGGAACTCAACAGCCTCGCCATAATAAAAGTATAGCAATCTACAGTAACTTATTATACAACTAACTATTTACACTAGGTATTGAATTATTGTATATAACTGTAATTAAACTGTACGTGACACCCATTGATTATTTTGTTTGTGTAATCTGTGGAATTTAATTTACGTTTTAACTTGAGTTCGCCGAGAAAATTCTTTTGTTTAAATCGGCTAAAAACACAAGCTAAAAATCATGTTTACAGACAACATTTTTTAAAAGCTTAGGAATGTGTAAGGCAGTAAAACGTCATTAAAATTCATTGCATCACTTGTCTTTCCATCGATTGCTGCCCAACGTGGTGCTCGGACTCTATCGCTAGCGAGAGCGACGCCACACTATCGATTGCTGCCCAACGTGGTGCTCGGACTCTATCGCTAGCGAGAGCGACGCCACATTATCGATTGCTGCCCAACATGGTGCTCGGACACTATTGCTAGCAAGACCGACGCCAGATTATCGATTGCTGCCCAACATGGTGCTCCGCCTCTATCGCTAGCGAGAGCGACGCCACATTATCGATTGCTGCCCAACGTGGTGCTCGGACTCTATCGCTAGCGAGAGCGACGCCACATTATCGATTGCTGCCCAACATGGTGCTCGGACACTATTGCTAGCAAGACCGACGCCACATTATCGATTGCTGCCCAACATGGTGCTCCGCCTCTATCGCTAGCGAGAGCGACGCCACATTATCGATTGCTGCCCAACGTGGTGCTCGGACTCTATCGCTAGCGAGAGCGACGCCACATTATCGATTGCTGCCCAACATGGTGCTCGGACACTATTGCTAGCGAGAGCGACGCCACATTAACTACACACTAGACCAGGGGTGGCCAACTTGGTTAGACCCAAGATCTACTGTTTACTGATGAAACCCTATGCGATCTACCAATTATATACTTCTTGAAATTTTTAATGAAACAAATTACCTACATAGTATTATTTATTTTATTAAGAGATTATAAAATTGAAAATTATTCTTAGTAACTACTTATTTATAGTAGTGTGAGTATTGCGTCTGAGCTACTGCCTGGAAGAGAGGATAAATAACGTCATGGAACGGCGATTGAAAAATGATACAAGACGATGCGCGCAGCAGTTGCTGATTATGTACGTTGCGTCTGTTCTACTTATTTTTTAATTAATTTTATTTACTATTATTACGATCGACTGGACTCATAGCCGCGATCGATCGGTCGATCGCGATCGACCGGTTGGCTACCCCTGCACTAGACTATTCACGACTGCACAGTGCAGCACGGTGTCCCGTGCGCATTCCGCGCTGTGTCGCATGAGCAGCGCAATCAATGCCCTTATTTTTGACCTACCCGATTGTGACGTGTTGACCGACCGATTTAACCAAATCATGTTATTGTGCTCGAGATTTTGTGAAAGACATTGTATATGAATAATTGCCTAATAATTTATAACCTAATGAAATGAACTTTTTTTCTCTATTTTTATTTTATATTAACACTGTACCTACCTATCCAGGTGAAATTGTTAATTACTGTTACTGGTGTATAGCCGTTGTAATAATAATAAATAAATACATCATCGCTCGATTTCGATCTAACATGTGACATGTTTCAAATACGATTAATATTAATGGGAACCCTAGGGCATAGGTGTTAAGTACCGACATAAATAAGCTCATGTGATTTAAATAGGATCTTTAAATAATAACATTAAACGATAACTAATAGAATTCATACATAAGTGAATAAGGTGTGTTGGCAACGATCATAAACTCAAAGCATTTATTTCACTTAAACCATTTACTTTTGAATTGTCAAGGAATTGGTCAGTCAGAAATATGAAGCTAGTTACCCTATCCAAAGTGTAGTAGGTACCTATGGAGAACAACGGGCAAGAAACAAGAAATTTCTTGCAACTCTTTTAAATATTATAGGTATTGTTACAAAAATATTAGTTACATCATAAATGTTAAATTTATTATGTAAGAACAATGTAAAAAAGTCGTATACCTTAAAAGCGTCCAGAGTACCTACAGCAAATAGAAACAAAAAAAAAACTTTCAAAAATAAAATAATTAAAATAAGTTTCAAACACAAAATCAAAGCATTTGTTTCAATTAAACCATTTACAGGCACTTTTGAACTAATTTAAAATATACCGTGGCAGATAAGAGATGACCAGTCTCAACTGACGGCGCCCGTTCACGAAAATGACGCGTGGGTCAGCACCATCCAGCTCAACCATTTTGAAGGGAGCTGAATGATCCACCACACGTGCCACCATCAGCGAGACATCTGGTAGACAGTGGTAGCTATACAGTACTCGCAGCTTTGAGTCAAGTATTTTTATCAGCGTTGTAATCGCCCAACTTATAATATGCCTGGCTGCATAGTGTGCGTTTTATACAAGACTGGCTTCACCCGCGTAATATCTTTAAAAATTATAGCCTATGTTACTCAGTAATAATATAGCATTCAATTGGAAAATGATTTTTTTAAATCGGTCCAGTCCGAGTCAGTAGTTTTTAAGTTTATTCATTACAAACAAAAATACAAAAAATCAAACCTTTTCTCTTTACCATATTATATATAATATATAATATTAGTTTAGATTTGAATTTCGTTTCATTCAGTTGAAGTATGTAGGCAGAAATTTTATTGTAACATTTTAAAGAATACCCCATGTAAGATGAGTCTACTTTAGCCAGTCTGAAACCTGATTGAACTCATAGGTACCTATTTCTAGTACTATATTTGTATCACCTCTTTTACTAAAAAGATATAATTAATGTTTTCTTTCGTACGTGATGTTTTCATAAATATATTTAATGATTAAACGAACTTACCTGTAAGTGAAGTTCTATCATAATTATGCGAAGGCTTCGTCCGAAGGGATTAGCAAATAATACTTGTAGTACCGCGTAGTGGTCGCCATTCACGCACTTTATTTTAGAGATATATAAACCAAAAAAAAAAAAAAAAATATATACTAAAAGTATCTCGGATGTAGGTAGGAGGCTCGCTTATTCGTGTCATTTAGTTTAGAGTGTCGCAAATATTTCACGGAATTTGGGTGAACTTGTTTACAGGGAGGGAGGGTTGCTAATCCCTTCGGACGAAGCCTTCGCATAATTATGATAGAACTTCACTTACAGGTAAGTTCGTTTAATCATTAATTATACTCAGGCTTCGTCCTCGGGATTAGCAAATAATACTTGTAGTGATTTAGAGATTTTAGTGAAATATTAAGTTTTAATAAGAATTTTATAATCATATCAATTCTACTTAGGTAGGTACATATTGAACTTAAATAAATGATTTTAATTTTGGTTACAATTTTCGTTGACAACTGCTCGTGCAAAAGAATCATTATCGTCATTATGACTGTTAACATTACTTATGGTTCTGTTATAGAACCGATAGAATGTATTGGAAGAATCGCTCCATCCAGCCGTTCTTCTGATTTGATCCAAACTGATACCTAAGTTATGTGCTGCAGATGTAGCTGCGTGTCTCGTACTATGCGCAGTAAATATGTTGACATCTATCCCACTATCTTTTAAAGTGTCTTTAATCCATCGGCTCAATGACTGAGAACCTACGGCCTTATACGGCCTTACAATACTTATGAAGAGAGAGTCAATATTTTTTCTCAAAGAACTAGTTTTTTCTAAATAGGACAACAACAGTTGTCTGGGGCATATTTCAGGTCTTTGTTCAAAAAAGGGTAATACCAATACAGGTTGATTGCAACCTCTACGAGTTGTTTTAAGAAAATCTGGAATTTTAATTATTACCTTAGAAGGAAAAGTTTCAATATTCTTAATGTTAATTTTTGACAGGGTTTGTACTCGATGTGCCGTTAATAATGCTATGAGAGTTATAAGTTTTTTAGAAATTTGATTTAGGTTAAGTGATTCATTAGGATATAACCGGCCAATATGGTCAAGTACTATAGAAGTATCCCATGTGACGGAATACTTCGGCAAAGGGGGCCGAAGACGGAATATCCCCTTAAAAAATCTTTTAATCCTGTCGTCTTCTCCTAGATTATTGCCCATCAATAGGGCTAGCGCAGACCTACAAGAGTTTAAAGTTCCATATTGGAATCCCTCCTCATAGAGTTTATTAAGGAAATACATAATTTGTGGGATTGATGCATTATATAAATTAAAATTATGTTGGTTACAAAAATGGAACCAGCGTTTTAAGTAAACATCATATTGTTTAAATGAACTGTCAGATAGAGAAGCTGTCATAACAGTAATCGCAGATGGGGGTACGCTTCTCCTTAACCACGCCGTCCGCATAAGAGCCCTGCCACCAGGGTAATCTTGGTGTGTATGTTGTGATTGCTAGAATGGAAAGAAATAATCGGGTTTCTATTTGCTTTAAAAGTTATAACGTCGGATAACAAAAGGGTTTTGAACAAGGGATACCACGGCTGTGTAGGCCACATAGGCACAATAACTATACCTTTAGCCTTATCGGTAACAATTTTTCGCAACATTTTTAAAATCATGAAAAATGGAGGAAACGCATAAAAATAATAATTGGCCCAGGAGACTGTAAACGCATTGATGGTCATAGCATCTGGGTCTTTGTGCCAGGAAATATAATTGTTACATTTTTTATTTATTCGACTAGCGAATAAATCTATTTGAGGGGTGCCAAATGATGTCACTATTTCCTGATAAGCCCAATCGGCTAACTCCCATTCTATATCCGGGTGTATGCGCCTGGATTCTGCATCTGCCGTTTTGTTATCCAACGATCTAATATAAGACGCTACAACATACAATCCATTACATTCACACCATTGCCACAACTGCTTGGTTATAGCAGTAAGGTGAGGGAACTGAATGCCACCCATTCGGTTAATATAAGAGATGGCCGTCGTGTTGTCAACACGAAGTAAGATTTGACAATTTCTTAAGGTTTTTGCAAAAACCTTTAATCCAAAAAAGGCAGCTTGAATTTCGAGGTAGTTAATGTGTTGGGTTCGCTCCTGAATACTCCACAACCCGCTGGCCTTCTCTTCCCCACATGCAGCCCCCCACCCCGTAGTTGAGGCGTCAGTGAAAATCTCCAGGTCATGTAGATCTTCTTTGATCTTATTGAAAGGTTTCTCAATTTTGGTATACCACCATTTTAAATCAGATTGTAACGTTACTGGCAAATTCATAATTTTGTCATAGTTATTGTCAGATTTTAGATTTAAGTATTTTATACGTTCAAAAAGCTTTGTGTACAACCAGCCGTATTCTACAGCTGGACAAATTGACACTAATAAACCAATAAAATGAGCAAAATCGCGAATTTTGCATCTATTGATAGTCAAATACTTTCGAATTTCTAGTTTAACCCGATCAATTTTTTCAGATGGTAACGTAACCTGGAAGTTTTCTGAATTTAGTATAAAACCTAAAAATGTACATATTTTGTTTGGTACCATGGAACTTTTTTCCTCATTTATTAGAAAACCAAGAGAGGTAATTAATTTTTTAGTTTGTGTTGTGTTATATAAACACTCATTATAAGACCGTCCCATTAACCAATAATCATCCAAGTAATTAGTTGATATTAGTCCGGCAGAGCGTAGCAAACGGACTATAGGTTTCATCACTTTAGTGAATATGTATGGTGCTGTACTCAAGCCAAATGGTAATACGTTAAATTCATATAAGTTTTGCTCAAACTGGAATCTTAAATATTTTCTAGAGTTTTCATGAATTTTTATTAAATAATAAGCATCCTTTAAATCAATTTTTGTCATAAAGCAATCTTTAGTTATTAATTTTAATACTGTACGTAAATCTTCCATTTTAAAATGTTCGGTTTTAATGAACTTATTTAAATTCTTCAAGTTCAAAATAAAACGATATTTACCATTTGGCTTTTTTATCAGAAAGATATTTGATAAAAACTGGCCTTCTGTGGGTAGACATTTCGATATGGCACCAATTGTTATTAAATTATCTATAGCTTCATAATATAAAAATCTTTCTGTATTAGAATATGATTTTATAATGGGAGGGGTTAGTTGTACAACTGGACCAATAAATGGTATTTCGTAACCTCTGATACAAGATAGTACTAAGAAGTTATTGGTGAGTACTGACCATTGTTTATAAAATAAAGGCAATCTGCCTGTGTATTTTACCCCATCTAGCGGCGTCCGCGCGTCGTTGGCTGATAGCGCAATTGCTTCGATGAGCTCGACGGCCGATTGTTCGGTGGGGGCCCCTTCGTCTTCGGATGACTCGGTGGTTTCCGAGCAGCGTTGGGGCCTTTCCAGTTTAAATTCTTGAACGTGTTAGTTGACGCAGATGGTTTCTTATTACCAGGCTGTGGTTTAGTTGTGGGTGTTTTTAAATCAGCACCAGATTTGCTAATTGCTTTTGCTGTTTTAATGGTCTCCGATAAGTTTTGACCAAATAACCAGTTATCGGGCTTAGTACTTTGGAGTTGATCTCTCATATCTTTCTTTAAGGAAGATAGAATGAAATTCCTTCTGATAACCGAATCATTGTACTGTAAGTCACATAAAATTCGTTCTGAATCCATTAACATCTTTGTTAGTTCCGGGTCTGCATTATTAGAGGAAATAATTTTTATTAATTCCTTGACTTATACACGAGATGGCTGTGGACATCTGCTTTTGTCTTAGTTCGATATTTTTATCTCGCCTAATGGTCATATCGGTCATAGCCGCTTTTATTTCTGCATTCAATGCCGGGGCACTGATAAGTCTGCAGTTATCGGGTATCAAATACTTTTCAAGCAACTCCTTACGAAGTTCCTTAGCCATGCCATTAGTTGTACAGTGTTCTAACCTCACTGCTAAGTCCTTGTGGATTTCAGCTCCATATGCATTAGAAATAGTAGGATCTTCTCCTAATACTTCTAGTATCATGCTGTCCGGAATCGCCTCAACGAGTTCCGGCTCGACAGAAGGTATCTCAATAACTGCAGCGCTGGTGGATGGTTCCGCACTTGTAGTGGCTACGGCCGCGGTGGGGACGTCGGCATCGACGCATTTGACAGTGACATCTACGGTGGCGTGCTCAACGCATGTACCTATATTCAGCTCGGTGCCTGCATCGAGCAGTTCGGCCACGTTATTGTCAGCTGTTTCGTATTCCTCGCTATAAGCCGTACGTTCTCGTTCTGAAATCGACCGATTTCAGGTTAGACCAGAGTAGGTTCTGATCACATAACAAGAATTTACTGGGTGCTACAGGTCCTTAGGGATGTACTCCCGCAAATAAAGTTAGGTGGAACAAAAAACAGTGCATTCTTTACTTTAAATAAGCACATTATTATAGGTTAGAATGATTTATCTGCTTTTTAGTTAGGAAACAGTCCTAGAATACTGTTCGCAAAGCTAATTAAATGGGTAGTGACAACTCCGATGAGAAGCACGCAAACCCAGCAGATACAAAAAAGCAATATTGTTTATGTAACCCAGTATGTCTGCTCATTAGTTAAGAAACAGTCCTAGCATACTGTTCGCAAAACTAATAAATGGGTAGTAACATCTCCGATGAGAAGCACGCAAACCCAGCAGATGTTTGCAAAACCAAAATGTGGGTAGTAACATCTCCAATGAGAAGCACGCAAACCCAGCTGATGTAATTAAACATTATAAAATGTATGAGAGGGTAGACACATGATAAACATTACATCTATAATCCTTGAACTTAAGAAGAAAGCATTCTCGTATACTGCACCATAAAGTTGACAACTAAAAAACTGATCGAGATGCAAAAAATATATAGATTTTTACTAACCTTGCGAATGATCACCTGATGATCTGGAAGAACCACTCAAAGACCGGCTTCGATGTCGGCGACGTAACCGTTTCTCTAATTTTTTTATCTTTTTAAATAATTTCTCATAATTATCGTCACTTTTACGTTTAGGCATTTTATATTTAGGCACTATAGGAATAAAAATAAATGAGTTTAAATACACTTCAACGGTGGGAAGACACGACGTGCGTTCGTGGCGAGCACTAAAAAGCGAATGACACGAATAAGCGAGCCTCCTACCTACATCCGAGATACTTTTAGTATATTTTTTTTTTTTTGGTTTATATATCTCTAAAATAAAGTGCGTGAATGGCGACCACTACGCGGTACTACAAGTATTATTTGCTAATCCCGAGGACGAAGCCTGAGTATAATGACAAGATACCGTCATGTCATGATGTTAATATCGTTAAACAGTTCTCTTAAAGAATCGCTCTTGCGGAGATTATATAGGCTCTGATCGCTCTTTTCTGCAGATTAAGAATTAACTCGATGTCTGCAGTCCGTCCCCAAGGTAAAATACCATAAGACATAATACTATGAAAGAAAAAAACACAATACTATGAAACAAAAAAACTAAAATAGACTAGCCTCGCAGTATTTACATCAGTACCTAAATATACCGATTTTTTTTGACAGCATGTGCTGCTGAACTTAGCCGTCCTGCAAGAGGTATTAAATGAGGACCCCATTGTCTAGCCTTGAGTCAAGCGTGATCCCCAGGAAAACAATTAATCGACAAATTCTAGTTTCTCTTAATTCAATATTATCTCACAATCACTACTTTTGAAATTTGGTAAAGAAAATTTAATGCACTTAGTTTTTTTTCCATGTAATACTAAATTATTAGCAGTGAACCAAAGTCAAAGTCAAATAATTTATTTCAAATAGGCCCATGTATGGCACTTTTGAACGTCAAAATTTACAAAATAATATAATTGATTCTAGTCGCCCCTTCCAAAAGGTAGTTTTCGTATGGAGAAGAATGGGCAAGAAACTCCACCGTTTTGGATCTGCAGTAGAGCGTTATTCACGTCGTCAAAATTTAGAGTACGTCTATCTACCTTAAAAATTAAGGAAGTATCGTCAGCAAATAACACCATTATTTGTGGTTGTTTTTTTTTAATAAATGGAGTAGTTAATTAATATACGAGTCTTGTGGCACACCCATTTTTACTTTTAAACCTAGTGAATTGATACCGTTTATTTGAACTTGTTGCTATCTTATATTTAAATAGATTTTACTAAATTGAGCGCAAATTTTCCAAGTCCGTAATGCTGAAATTTCCAGAGTAAGGTTTCGTGATCAACGCAATCAAATGCCTTGGAGAGGCCACAAGATTTCTATGGCGTCTTGGGCCTCTTCCCATTCGTTAAAAATGTGTCTTAATAAGGTTACACTGGCGTCGGTAGTAGTCGTAGTGAATTGTTACATTTTATTTGAACTTGCTGTTGTCTATCGTTTAAATAAGATTTTACTAAACTAAGCGCAAGTTTTCAAGTCCGCTCAAGTTTCAAAAGTAATGCGATAGGGTTCACGATCCTTCGTTAAGTGTGATTTCCGTGATGTTATGGCATAACACCACGGGCATAACATGATGCCTGCATTCTCCGAAGGTTTACAGGCAGGTAGAGTACCTATCTACACTCACATTTTGCCAATTATGTTTTTTTAGAGTCATGAAATAGGGCGAGCCTATAGTGACACAAAAAGAGGTTATTATAATCAATAACCAGCAATTAGAATACGTAAATGAGTACATTTATTTAGGGCAATTAGTATCACCAACGGAGAACATGCAGAAAGAAATCGAAAGAAGAATAGCTAACACTTGGAAGAGATTCTGGTCGTTACACGAAATAATAAAAAACAAAGAGATGCCAATGTCGGAGAAACGAAAAGTTTTCAATCCTTTTATCCTGCCATGTCTGACATACGCATGCCAAACTTGGGCCTAAACCAAACAACAACAAAATAAAATCAATATATGTCATATTTTAAATGGTTGTAAATGTGTGCGTGTGAGCGTGTATGCACAGAGCAGAGGTATAGAAAACTACACCTAAAAGCCATGCTTCACTGTATTGTTCGCAGAGCTGTCTTGGTTTTTTATTTGGTCTGAGGATCCGGACCTACGAATATTACTTTTATTATTCGTAGATCCGACCAGAACCACAGCGTAGGTCGTTACAAATCTAACTGCACTGTCAAACAATATTTGACAAGTTCATATGGTACGACATCTCAATAGGTCGCTGTGGTCACGGGCGCAGAGAGCAAACCGTGCGTCCTTGATCCAGCGAGCCTAGCGTTGTTGCACCGCCGCGGCAAGTGCTAGTGCAAGTGCTGCCACTGGCAACAGCTGCAATTTTCACAAGACAAGAGAATTTGCGCGCGCGCGACCGACCGGCTACCACGATCACCGCCGTCAATAAGGCTAGACGTACTTATGGTGAAACGCAGGTGACGCAGCAAAGCACAGTACAGATTTTGCAGGGTAGGGCAGGCGAGGCAGATATAGACCGCGAGCGCGTGCTATTGCGACGCAGCTACATAGACACGTTCGCATCCTAGCTAGTACAAACAATAGACGATTGCAACAAAATTATGAATCGTGGTAAAAACACGTGGCAAACTGCACGCGTCGGGCAGAAATCTGTGCTGGCACTATAACGATTCGGCTTGAGACGCCGAAATGGTTGCCTCCCCGACGCCTTCTTCTTTGAACGGATCTTCTCTCGCAACCCCGTTCGTTGCCTCTTCCAGGACCATCTCGGTCTCACAGACGGAGGCCATTCTGACTCTGACACTTACATATGAGCGTAGTCTAGAGGAGCCGCATGAGCATAAGTTGCCCACTCGTGCGGTGTGAATTGTTTCGAGTAAGATCGGATTTAATGATGTAGTTATAAATGGGTACCATCAGAATACCATATTTTCCGAGTCCCTATGCTCGCGATTCGTATAATAACGAATTTTATTGAAAACGCTACTGTACCGCCATTGATCTTTCTGAGTTAGACAGAATGAGACGTATATAAGAGTTACAAATCTTATGCCAAAATGTAATTTAAATAAAAATAGAATTGTTGTATTTAATAAAAATATAATTCAATGAATCAACGACAATGAAACTGTCGCTGACCACGAAAACTCGCGCGACAGTCACGCGGCGCGGTCGCCCGGGGCGGATCGGTTTTTGCGCGCGTGATATATGGGCCGGTCGAAACGGCCGCACCGCGCTCCTAGCCGGCAGCCACACAAAAACTAATTTAACTCTATGAACCACTTCTGCTTCACATGCGTGTGACGATTTTAACTTTCGAGATGATCGCACTCGGATCCGTTGACACCGCAACATAAAAACGATAAGAAGCGAAGCTGACAAACCAGCTTACCCATCCGCCGCACTACCGCGACGATGCCGGGCGACGAAAATACCTGAATATGAATACATATAGCTGGCAGTGAGCTCGCCTACAGTACGCACCGATGTAGGTAGCAATAATGTGGCCTGAGTTGGAATTATGATGAATTCCTTCTCCCCAACCGACTGTTTTTTCTAAGCCTCTACTAATCGTGAGTCTAACCACCTGTAGTAGGGGATAGATATTTATTGATCTAGAGAGTCATATAGTTACTACGAATATAGTACCTTTGAACAATGATGTGTGGAATGGACGATTCGTATAAATACTTAAGTATTACATAGGTATGACTTCAAAAATCAACAAACACGAAGTAAGACTGCATCACACTATATTTTTAACAAATTCTGTCAAATCAAATAGGAAAGCAAACCAAAAAAATAAAAAGTTATTTCCAAATGAAGGACTCTCAATGGAATATTTTTTTTTTAATGAGCCCTCTTTGTTTTCGTTCAAAGCTTTGTGGATCGATATCTGCAAACAGTGGTACTGTTACACTCTCAGAAGCGGCGCAGCGTAAGTAAACTTACGTCAAAACACAAATAATTTAATATCCATTTATCCAAAAAGGGCCTGAAGGTGAAGACTGAAGTACATACCACATGAATATATAGTACCTGGTCGACCGACCTTTGCTCGGGTAAAATAGAAATAAACATATCATCCAGGTACACCAACATGCCCGAGGCAGTGAAAATAGAGAAAACGAATTTTCCAGGATATGAGACCTAGCTAGATGGATTTTTCGCCCCCGTAAACCCCTATATTGCAACTCTCATCGAAATCGTTACAGCCGATTTCGAGAACGTGAGTACGAATATATACACGAACAAATATACAAATATTGCTCGTTTAATAGTATATGATATAACTCAGTTTTTTATTCATGTCTTAATTTTGTTGCGTTGCATAATGTTAGTTTAAACCCGTTTTTAGTTAGATGCTAAGTTAATATTAGAATTTCCTAATTATAACTAGAATTCACTGATATTGATGTTTTAATTTTAGTTATAACTAGTTTTAACATTGAGCACTAGAAATAACTAGTTTTAGAGAAACTTGTTTGGGGGTAGGTAATGATTCAAGTGAACCAATGAAATGTTGATTGGGATTAAAAACCTTGGTATTATTTAAGTCATTATTTATTGAGAACTAGCTGACCTGACGGTGACAGACGTTGTCCTGTCATATCTATGATTGCAGCGCGTATTCTGTCAATCGCGCCAACTGTCAAACGACTGACAGTTATGTCAAAAGCGCTATGGTTACATTAGAAAAGTTAATATGGTCATTGTGTTTTCTTAAATTTTCAAATTTTCTGCGCAACTTTCTTAATGTTTTCTTTCATAAGAAGCTTCTCCTGACAATAACAAACACAAAAAAAAGAATTTCGAAGTCAATCCAGCCGTTCACGCGTGATGCCGTGACCAAGGTAAATAGGGATTCATTTTCATATATATATTTTATACAATATGTAACAAAAACCCTGTTAACCCTTTTTTTTTTGGGTGAGAATTTATCAAATAACTTGGAGGGTCCTACTCTTACTGACTAAAACCCACCCGTGTTCCTTCAGTTGCCATGTTGCCGGGGGCCACAATCTTCCTTTCGGACTTCAACCCTGGAACGTATACATTTACCTACAAGCACAACATTAATGATATTATAATTTAAAAAAAATAAACATTGGCTAGTAGGGAGGTCAAAATCACATAACTATTAAAATCGACACATTCAAAAAAATGTTTAGAGTATCTGATTTTGAATAAGTCCATCTTTATTGCGCTAAATAGCCTACGAGCTCGGCGGCTTTCTTTGATGCGACAGAAGATGCTGCCAAAACCTACCGCGGCCGGCGCACGTGCCCCGGGTCGGTACAGTAAGCGTTCAAAAGTGCATAAGCACGTTAAGAATCATATTGCTGTGAACACGCGGTATAGTCCGTATATCTGTATGTGTAAGCAACACGGCACACACACCACAGAGAACGCAGTATTGCGCTTTACACACTGTCGTATCGTCGCGTACTTGCGCCTCACTACCGAAACAAATATATATTTCCGTCGCTTTTGTTAGACAACACGCATCATGCGCTTGACCTTGGCCAGTTTATGGCAATGCTGAAATTAAATCCAAACTTACGTGTGCAGATAGCAGAACGCGTTAAGCATTTTTCTGAGATGCAAACTGGCTTAGGTTCCAACCTCGTCAAGCACAGTGCAGTTTTTGCAAATATTAATATTTTTGTTTGCAATAATACTATATCTTAACTATTGCTGCCTTTTTTATTAATGCTGTTATTGCAATAAAGGGTTTAGAATTAAAAATGCGTAATATGTGATAGCAAAATTAAAAAATTGTATTCGTTATATTTATTTTACTTATAGATAATATATTGCTACAATTATTTGTCATTACGTCAGCTCAATAAGATGTGAAATAGATGTCAAAAAACTTAGAAGTAATTTATATTATTTTGACATATTTGTATTATGAAATGTTTTAAATTTTAAATTGATTTTTTCACCATAAATATTAGCTAGCTTATTATTAGTTAGCTTTGATCATGGTCGAAGTAATTAAGCAATAAACAAGAATATAAGACTAATCAAAATGTAAAAAAAAACTACATACAAAATAGGTGATTTTAAGGTAAAGTATGGGCAGTTTGTTTACATTATTTATTTTACATTTTATTTGGCTTTAGTAAATATTGGTTGATATTGAGGTTATAGCTTAAGTATTCATTTTCTTTACGAAAAGAAGATTGAAACTTAACCTCAAATTGTAATCCTAAAATAATAATATTACTAAAATAATCTTAAACATTTTCGGTCTATCTGCGAGAAATACGACAAACAACATATTGTAACTTGCTTAAAAAATCGTTACCACAAATTCATGCAATAACGAATCTGTTGTTTATTAAGTTGGTACGGTAAATATTTTAAGGTTAAAATATAGCAGTGTCCCACTTGAAGTCTTAATATTATCGTGCGAAACTTAAACGTTCTTGTTTATGCCTTTCTGTCGAAAACGGCTTCCTAGCTGGTCTTCAGTGATACAAGTCTTCAGAGTGCACAGCGAACGGTTCATAATGACGTGTTTAATAATTCAGCAAAATATCTCGTTGGTATGAAACCATTTGTTTCATATTCCTCCATCATTTGACGTCGCTACTGCTCGATAATAAGCCTCTTCCTCATTCCTCTTAACCCTCACAGTATTTCTCTAGAACAAAGAATAACATTGTATTTATTACACATAATAATTATTTATCATTCACTAATCGAATTAAACCTCATAATGAATTTAAAATTTTAAAGGCATCTTCTGTCTCAACAATACCTCTGTTCTATCAACAATACCTTTGATTAAGATTTATGTTTAGTAAAATATGAAATATTTAAATGATAACACTCACACTTAGTCCGGTCTCATTAGATATTTGTGTAAATTACATTCACTTTTACGCAGCGCAATAATATTTGATCTCCCTTCAATATTTATATTTGACTGCATTTTGAAAACAATAACCACAACACCGCTAATACTTAAATACTCGTCACCAACAATAACCACGAACCAACAAAGTTTTGAGATTGGCTGGGAACAGACCGTAGCAATCGCGAATACGCGTAACGAACTGCGTCTGTCTACCCTACAGAAATCGAAATGATTTACTTAGTTTTCTGTGGTCTACCTGCTAAACCTTAATATTTATGTGAACAAGACGACCGAAACAAAAAACGAATGATTATTGAACTAGTCATTATTAAAAAATAACAAAAACTATGAATAATAATTATTAAAAAATAACAAAAACTATGAATGTAATTATTAAAAATTACAAGCAAACCACAGATGAAATTTGAACCCTCGCTCGGCTCGCCATAATCGCACATACCAAAGCACGTTATCCACTGAGCTAGCACGCCGTATTCTATATTGATTGAAATTATGAACTACTATGAGTTGCAGACAAAGTGAGTGTGTGTGTATCTATAGTATTGTAACATCTTATAGAAGAAGGTCGTAAGTCAAACCGAAGCGTCAGTCTATTGCTTTGTGCGATTGCCTATGGACTTTTGGTCGGTACTGTACCACGTGCCTACCTACCCCTTTACCCGCCGCCCTGCGAATCACTTCCTTAGTCTCCTGCGCAGCTTACTTTCGAACGGATGTTATTGTTGACCTACGTAGTGAGTGACTTTTTTTTTGGGTGGGAAATCATCAAATAACTTCTCCCGCTCTGGGCGGAGCGGGAGGGCGTGTCAGACTCTTACTGACTAAAACCCACCCGTGTTCCTTCGGTTGCCCTGTTGCCGGGGGCCACGATCTCCCTTTCGGTTTTCTTCGCAACCCCGGCAGGCATCGGCGCTAGCGGACGCCGTCGATTCTGCTGACATCTCCTTGAGGCGCGCGTGGAACACAACGCGCCGTCGACCCGGGCCTGATCCTTATCGGACGGTGAGCTACCCATTGCTTACCGTCCGCAAGCCCGCGCCTACGGTGGCTGGAAATCGCCTCGCGATTCCCGACGCCCTGGGCGTCTCCTGCTGCGGCGGTTAGGGGCGTGAGGGCGCGAAATTTGCCTCTCCCTCACGCGTTCCGCCTCCTCCTTCGCGAGCATTACCGCTTCGCAGAAGGAGGCGACGGCCTCCCATTTCCTCTCGCTCCGTACCATGGCCTGAACCAGGGCCGGACGCGAGAGATCACCGCCGCCGATCGCCTCCACGAGGACACGGCGACGCTCTGCCCAAGCTGGGCAGACCTCCACCGTATGCTCCTCCGGGCGATCCACACAATGGTGACACCCGGGCGTTTCCTCCCGCCTTAACCTGTGTAGGAACCTCCCGAAACAGCCGTGTCCGGTGAGGACCTGCGTCAGGCTGAAGGTGAGGACGCCATGGCGCCTCTCTAGCCACTCCTCAAAGAGGGGTCTTATCGCCGCAATTGTGGCGTGCCCAGCGCTGGGTTGCGACAATCGCACTCTCCATGACGCCATGAGATCCCGCCGGAGCTCTGTCCGCTGTGCCACGATTTCTCACGGCAGAGGAGTTAAACCCCGGCGTTTCGCCTCCTCGCGCCACTCCCAAATGTGCGTGAGGACCTTTGCCTCCAGATCCCCTGTGTTTTGTTTACGTAAACGTTGACCATGTCTTATTCTAACGTAGAATATTTTAACATGTTGATGTGTCTTGGGAAATGTGACTGCAATTATGCAGAAGTATTCAGACTACCAAGAACGTTTTGCGAGTCTACCATTACCGTCGGTAATGGCATTCCAACGTTTGCACATACGTACGTACAATACCGGCAGTGTGCACGGACGAGACCAACATCGAGCTGATGCAGGCAGACCGAGGACTCGAGACCAGTGGCGTGCACACAGTTTTAAGACAGGGTAGGCAGAAAATTTTACTCACCAAAAATACTGCACGTTAGTTTTGGTTCGTCGTCTTGTCGATTGATGATGTAGGTAATTGCGAAATGCCAGCTCAAATATCCATAGATTGACTGATTTTATAGACATATCAATTTACGGATATTCGAAGTGGCTTTTCGGCGCGTTTGTTTGATGTTTTGTAATGTCTATGTTATTTGCAAAATTTAAATAAAAGCAGTGAAAAGATGGTGGTGTGAGTATACTATATAAGATTGTTTTATTTGTATATTAAATCTACACGCCTATCTTTCTGTAAGAATGTCTGCAATATGGAATCGTAAAAGTTGGGAAGGCGTTTTATTTCCGTAAGAAGGTTTTTTTCTATTAAAATCATGGAAAGATCTGTAAGTCGTTGCTGGCCTTGTGTATTCCTTAAGTAGGTGTGTATACGTTTTAGCGACGAGAATGGCCATTCGGTTGACGCACTGCTCGCGGGAACTGTAACAATTAATTTTGCCAAACGCAGCACTTCGGGAAAAACTGTATTTATGTTATTTTCGTAAAAAAATTCTATAATTTTGTAAATACTAAGGTTTTTGAATTCGGCAGATTTATAAACACATTTGAGCTCATTGATAAGGCGGTCTAAGTTAAAGTCGTATAATTTATAAACATTTACGAATTGCGATACTAGTTCAACCGGAAAATTGTCATTATATTTATTGAAATTTTCACATGAAAGTAGTCCAAAAAATTTTAACTCTTTCAGATTTTTATACCGGTCGCGACATTCGTTGGATATATTGTCTATAATTTCAATAAAAATCCGCTTAAAATTGATTTTTTGCGTCCACAACATTACGTTTTCGTTTTGGCGGCCCTGTGATTATTTTTACTCTTTCAAAAATGAATTCAAACCTAGATCTGAATGATTCTAAAAACGATTCAAACTCGTTAATTTTTTTAATACAATAAGTTACATCTGACGTCTTTTTTTGCATAATTTCGTAAAGCACATCAGTTTCTGCGAATATTTCGTTAAACACATGGAGTAAAAACTGGAATTGAAAGTCTTTTAAATTATGTAACAAATACGAAACTTGACTTTATGTCTCACCATCCCAAGAGTCTTCGTTTTCAGCCATATCCTCAAATAAATAAATTAAATGTAAAGAAGAATTGAAAATTACATTTACAGTACGGGAATTGTAAGTCCATCGAGTGTCAGCAACGCGAGGCAATTTTTTCATTTCAGCCATTTTATTATAGTGGTTTTGCCTTTTGGTACTATTATTAAAGAAATTTGCTAATGTTTTTATGAGATTGAAAAAACGTTTAGTTTCCGGAATACGTTCGCACGATTTGGAAAGTACCAAATTAAGGACATGGGCGGAACACCAAACGTATTCAGCAAGAGGACATTGCTGGCGAACCAGCGACTGAACGCCGTTCCGTTCAGATGACAGGACAGCTGCACCGTCATATGTCTGAGCTACTAATTTCGACAAACATTTAAATTCTGATAAAATCTGCAGTATGATGGCACTTAAAGTTTTCGCGGTGCGGTCGGAACTTACGTCAATATATTTTATAAATCGATCAAACACTTCTGACTTATGAAAATATCTTAAAAACCAGTACTAGTTGCTCTTTGCCACTTACGTCTGGTGTTTCATCGACCATCACAGCTACAAAATCAGTGAAATTTGTTGTTTTATTGTTTCGATCATTACAGACGCTACACTAGAGATTAGGTCATTTTGAATACGATTTGATAAACCCGTAAATGAGCTAGTGTAATTTTGTAAATGGTTTTCCAACACTCCGTCGTATTTCGCGAGCACGTCGACCATTTCTAAATAATTGCCCTTATTCACTGACGAATCTGATTCGTCATGTCCACGAAAAGCGAGCTCTTGTTTCCCCAAAAAGCAAACAATGTCAATTAGTCGTTGAAAAATATTTCGGTTCCGATCCACTTTCGCGTTATGTCTGTCAATGTCGATTTGTATCTGAGAGTTTAAACGCGTCTCTATACGATTCTTTCCAAAGGTGTGATATTTAAGGGCAGCTTCCAAGTGTTTTTCAGATTGTTCATGTTTTCTCGCGGCGGTAGGAAAATCAGCTTAACCGATGTCGTTCCAGACGGTTTTGTTATTTGAAAATAGTAGACAAACGAAACAAAGTAACCGATTACTGTGTATGCAACCTGTCAGCCAATGATATGAATCATATTGTTTTTTATGGAATCTGCGATTCACTTTACCTTTAGTTTGTATTAATTGCAAATCCGGTGTACCACGACCTATCTCGATAACTTGTTTTTTTTTTCACCGAAAGATAGTTTTGAAAACGCATCATGTTTTATTTTCTCAATACACACACCATCTGAACAAGTTTCACAGACAATATTATCCATTTTACACTCTTATTATCAACATTAAAATTCTAAATACCCGATAGCGTAGTCACAAACATAACACACATCAAACAATATGGCGATTATTGACTTTTGAAAATAAGTAGTAAAAAGAGAAACATAATACGACAAAAAATTATGATCATCTACTATATAAAATTCAATGAAACAATGTTACTTTCTAAAATATTTGCATTGCATAGCAAACTTTCGTTCGGAAATGTTCGGTACGAGTCGTAATTTTTCGTGTTAGCTGTTTATAATACTACAAAAAGACACTGGCTTTTCATGCAGTTGTGTGCGTGATTTTTGTCATTGTGTGTCAGCAAAACCCACGTAGCTATAGGAATCGATGATGCAAAATTACGTCTTAGTCTTAATGATACCACCGGCACTCGATAGGTGGAGCTGATTTATGAATTAGGTATTTTTATCTTGTTTTGTTTATTGATAAAATAATATTAGATCTATTATCAGAACTAGGGTAGGCAGTGTCTTTCTGTCTTTATGGGCCGCACGCCACTGCTCGAGACAATGACATCGAGGAACAAATCTTGGATTTGTTTGAGCACGATCCAATGCGAAATACGCGCTCAATGGGACACGAACTCGGAGTAAACCATATGCGCGTTTGGAGAGTACTCAAAGAAGATGGCTAGCACCCATTTCACTATCGTCGCGTCCAATCACTACTTTCCTCCAACCAAGACCCAAGAATAGAATACAGTAGATGGGTACTCGACAAGATCGAACAAGATAGTTCGAGGTACTTCTTGAATTGGATACTGTTCACCGACGAGTGCTCATTTGTTAAAATAGGTGTATTTAATTTATTTTACAGTTATAATATTTTTTTTTTTACAGTTTCAACTCATATTTTAATTTCTATTTAAAACGGATACCTTCTTTAAATAATTTAATTTAATATGCGAACGAATACCAACAACTTGCATTTGGTACAGTCAGCTCAGTCAAATCTAGTCAAATTAAATTTGTTTTCATATATTTTTATTTGATCGTAATATAATACTATCTAAATTTAATATTATATATATTTTTACCAAGATATAGGTAAGAGTAGTTTAAGTGAATCATCTTCCAAATTTTTTAACTTGCGAGAAAGGGTGAGATTGCTCTATTGTTCCAAAATTTGAAACAACCAATCAGAGTCAAGTGTGACTGGAATGTCTAAAATATTTTATTGTGGTGGCATATACGTAAGTCCAAGGAATAAGGTCCGTTTATATGAGTCATTCGACGCTCGGCACTGGTCTCGGACGGTTGTGTGCTTGCGCTCTCCCGCTCGGCTCAGTGTTCTTGAGTAATTATTTCGTTGCGTTTTTTAAGGTAACGATTCTCGTAGTCACCCGATCTGGCTAAGATCACCAAGTGCCTTTTTAAGGCTATCCAGTTTCTTTAACAGCGCGTTTGTGTGTGTAGCTTTACAAGGTCACTTCTGGGCAAAAAACACAGTTTCGTGGTCCTCAGTGGAAACCATACGGTGCCAACGAAGTCGAGTGGGGTGTTTTCCCAATAACACCCGCCAAACCCCTTCAGGGGGAGGCAGTCAATTGGATGGGTCCCAGAGTAACCGGCCTTGGGGTATCTCCTAGTTGGTTCTGGAGTACAGTTTTCTTTCCACAGCTGCACACCTAGTGTCTTTAGGGTGTGTCTACACCCTGGCGTTAGGGCGACGGGTTTACAAGCTTAGGGGTCATCAATAGGTACTCACCTCCCTGTCTACACCCGACAAGGAGTGTCACACATCCTCGGCCCATCCACCCGGGGATGGAAGTTTATTATGGTTAGTAGGGTCCTCTTATATTTAGATCCTCTAATCCTCTTAGATTTATTCTCGTTTATTTTTTTCGTGACTACCTCGTAGGTCTAGTGGTCGCAAGCACTACTGCTGAGCATGAGGTCTTGGGTTCGATTCCCGGATCGGGCAAAGTGTTATTGGGTTTTTCTATCTGAAATTTATCAGTAGCAACCCGGAGTCTGGATTTGTGCCCATTTGATGGCAATAGGCTCGCCCCCTATTACATGGGACTTAAAAACATAACTGGCAAAATGTGGGTGAACCTGGTACAGGGACACCTCTGCCCAACCCTTCGGGGAAACAAGGCGTGATGTTATGTGTATTTTTTTCCCTCCCCGACGATGACGGACGCTGAAGTCTTAGCGTTCGTCAAAGAAGTCCTCTTTAAAGAGCCGCATAATGTCGCCAAGTATGGCGAGGCCCTGGTTAAATTTCAGCAAAATCCTACCCCTGTCCCATGGTTCGGCCGCTGACTTCAGCGACGCTCCAGAGAGTGCTTTCTTCATGCCTTTGGCCGACAAAGTTTCCACTTGTTGACAGATGAATATCCAGGACACTCCATAATAAATTACTGTATGCCTGGTTGTTCTTTATTTGACATTATGAAAGAAATTATTAAATGTAACTTTAACCAAGGCACTACATTATTAATTTTTATGGGTAATAGGGGAAATGTGAACAAAGGAGAATTGCTCCAATATTATAGAACATTATGTAATCTAAGTTTAAGAAAAATTGTGTTGTTTACATTTCCATATAGTAACAGTTTGCCACAGGAAGAAAATAATCTAAGATTTGAATTAAATATAACATTGTATAATTGGACATTCAATAATAATCTGTTCCATCTAGTTGACACTAACAATTATGTTGGTAATAATTTGTATTTGACAAGAGATAGACATAATATTGTTATGTACTATCTTTCTAACTATTACAAAGGACAGATAGCTGTGTCACTATCATATTTTTTTTCTATTTCAGCCAAAAATTTGGCTAAACAACTTGCTTCTTTTGAGCAATGCAATGACATTTTAAATAATTCTGCCAATAATTTGGCAACAACTAATGACATTAATTATCATTTAAATTAGAAATTAGGACAATAGACAAAACCTCTTGCTTAATAAATGAAGAAAATTTAAATACTGGTTTAAATCATCAAAATGTTACAAAAAGTTCTTTGATATCTCACCCATCGAATTGTAGTAATCTTAATAAATGTAATAATAATAATACTCTAAAAATTGTTCATCAAAATATACAGGGTGTGATAGGTAAGGAATTAGAATTGGAGCTGTTCATGAACTGTAGTTATATTGATATCCTATGTGTAACTGAACATTGGTTGAAAGTCCACCAGTTCATGTTCAGCTTTAACAACCACCAGGTTGCCAGCTCATTCAGCAGAGTTAATATGATACGTGGTGGCTCTTTAATAATTGTTCGTAACAATTTGAAATTTAAAGAACGTAAGGATATTGTGAGCCTCTCTGTTGAGCGAGTTATTGAAATAGCTTGCATTGAGCTTGAGCAGTTCATTGTAATGAGCGTGTACAGGCCCCCATGTGCTTCATATGATATTTTTGAGAAATATATGGAAGAAGTATTATTAAAGACTTGTAACAGTAATAAAACAGTTGTAGTCTGTGGAGATTTCAACATTAATATACTGGAAAAATCTGCTGTAGTAAATAAATTTATAACTTTATTAAAGTCATGTAATTTGTACAATATATTCTTTGAGCCGACTAGAATAACTGCCACTAGTGCTACCTGTATTGACAATATTTTTACAAACTTAAAACCTTCTAGCCATTTAATTATAAATGAGTTAGACTCTGATCACTGTGGCCAGTTAGTCACTTTCCCTCAGAAAACAGTCAGAGCACAAAGAAAACTTGTGAGTTTTATTCCTGTAAATAAAAGTCGCTTAGGCCAATTTAAGAATAATTTAATGGAAAAACTACCCGGTTTACCTTATCAAAATGACCCGGATCAAGCTTACACTTTACTATTTAACCTCATCAATAGTGAGTTTAGGAAGGTTTTTACCTCAAAAACATTGCCTGTTTGTGACCGCATTATATTCAGTGATTGGGCAACACCAGGTATTTACAAAAGTAGGCAGAGGTTATTTGAATTGTATCATGAAAAAACATATAACTATGATGAAACTTTTCAAGAATTTGTTAAGAAATATTCAAAATTTTTTAAAAGAGCCTTTTCCTCAGCAAAAGCCATACACATTAAAAATAAAATAAAATCTTCTGGAAATAAAATTAAAACAACTTGGAATATTATTAATTCAGAAACGGGAAGAACGACAGTACGGAATCGTGACTTCCATCTAAAAATTAATGATGTAGATATTAAGGCAGACGTGGAGGTGGCAACTGAGTTTGAAAATTTTTTTACTAATATTCCTATTTTAACAACCAAAACTCTGTCATCGTCGTCCTCTACTTCTGCTTACTCAATACTTAAAGAATGTGTACCAGAATGTGACAAACTTTTTGAATTCACAGTTATTACTGCTAAAGACATTATAGAATCTTATAAAAATCTTGATGTAAAAAAAACTGCTGACCTTTGGGGATTATCAGTACATACCGTGTCCTCAATAATTGATGTAATTTCACCCTTTTTAGCAGTCGTTTTTAACTCTTGTATTGCATCTGGTGTATTTCCTGATCTGATGAAACTTAGCAAAGTGATTCCATTGTTCAAATCTGGCAGCACAACTGATCCCACAAATTTTCGCCCTATTTCAATATTACCTACTTTGAGCAAAATCTTTGAAAAATTAATTTTAAAACAAATGTTAGGACATTTCAATGCATATAATCTACTTCATCTGAAACAGTTTGGTTTTACAAATGGTCGTTCAACTACAGACGCGGGCGTGGAATTACTGAAGAGCATATTCGAGGCCTGGGAGGAGTCGCAAGATGCTCTTGGCATTTTCTGCGACTTGTCTAAGGCTTTCGATTGCGTACATCATGATACACTCACCAGGAAACTGTACCACTATGGTATGAGGGACAAGGCTCTTGATCTTCTGACTTCTTATCTGAACAACAGAATCCAGAGGGTCGATGTTAATGGCAAGAAATCTGCAGGATCTGCGGTCACCATGGGCGTTCCGCAGGGTTCAATTCTTGGGCCTTTCTTATTTCTAATTTATGTAAATGATTTACCTTATCACATAAGGGATAATCACAAGATAGTATTATTCGCAGATGACACTTCGCTCATTTTTAAAATCAAACGTCAGTTAGTCAACTTTGAACAAGTTAACGATGCACTCTCTAAAGTAGTGCATTGGTTTAATGTAAATAATCTTCTACTGAACGAAAAAAAGACTAAACTCATTAAATTTTCAATGCCAAATGTCAGGCAGCTATCTACCAATGTTCAAGTAAATGGAACAGAGTTGGACCCTGTTGATTCGAAAGTTTTTCTTGGAATCACTATTGACAGTAAATTACAATGGGGCCCACACATAGAAAAATTGTCAGGAAGACTAAGTTCGGCCGCCTATGCTGTTAAAAAAAATTAGACAGATAACTGATGTGGATACAGCCAGAATTGTTTATTTTAGTTATTTTCATAGTCTTATGTCATATGGGATTCTTCTCTGGGGAACCTGTGCGGACATTGATACTATCTTTGTTCTACAGAAAAGGGCTGTTCGAGCCATATACAACCTAGGTCCAAGAGATTCCCTTAGAGAAAAATTCAAAGAAATAAATATTCTGACTGTAGCCTATATATAAAATAATGTCTTAAACATTAAGAAAAAAAAACCAGAATGAATGGAAATAAATGAAAAGTTATAAATTATTAGGACTTGAAATTGCTAGAAAAGAAATTAAAAAGAGTTTTATACAATTCGTCACCGGTCGAAATTAAGTAATTCCCCGCAACTATTTTGGGGATTACCCTTATTTGAATATAGTCCATCCTACCTATATATACTTCGTCTTTTGTCGAAAAGAGGTAATCCCCCGCAATAATTTAAGGAACTTCCCCATATTTAAATATACTTTTAGGTAAGATACATCTGAAAACGAAAATAGGAATTCGCAATTATGAAGGTGTATTCTCGTGTTGTAATGCCAATAAACGCAATTTTCTTTCTTTCTTTCAATTCTAAACATACAGAATGTACTGGGTGGTTCAGTATCTGAGTTACATACTTATTTTGATTGAATACAAAAAACTAGTACTGCGTTGTTGTGATTATTATGTTATTCTGACGGTTTTTTGTAAATCCTCAGGTAAATTTTAATGAATTTGATAATAAATATAATAAATCGCTAAATAAAAATAAAAACAAAAAGACACTTGTTTAAAACATTTTGAACTGTTTGTTTTATAAAATTTAAAAATTACTGGTTTCTTTTTCCAACCCTGGTCCCTATCTGACTGGTAGTGGGTAGATATGTTGGTGGATACTCCTTCGTACATGTTAACTCATAATTACTCACTATGTTGTTAGTATAACTAGACCACACAGACTCGTCGCTAATAGTACACTTTGTTATATTAGCTATAACCTCATTAATATTATATGCTATCAACATAGATATCAGATGTGTATATTCCCAAGACAGAGATAACGTTAAAACCACTAACAAACTGGTTAGTGTCAAAATACAATAATTTATCACTATGGGTTGCCATAGTGATAAATTATTATATTTTGAATATATTATATTTATTTTTATATAGGTATATATTATATACATATTTTTAATTCACAGGCTGGCAAAAATATAGCTATTTTCATCATTAAGATAAAGTATCAGAATAAGGAAAATCACACAACATCAGCTTTCCTACATTTAATTTTAGTAAGGTGTCCACACCATAATAAAGACAGAGATAACGTTAAAACCACTAACAAACTGGTTAGTGTCAAAATACAATAATTTATCACTATGGGTTGCCATAGTGATAAATTATTATATTTTGAATATATTATATTTATTTTTATATAGGTATATATTATATACATATTTTTAATTCACAGGCTGGCAAAAATATAGCTATTTTCATCATTAAGATAAAGTATCAGAATAAGGAAAATCACACAACATCAGCTTTCCTACATTTAATTTTAGTAAGGTGTCCACACCTAATAATAAAACCATTGTAGAATAATGATATAGGTTTGAGTTGGCAATTCTTTTAATCATTTGTTTCAAACTTATATTACGATAGCTATGATTGGTAAAACTATGACTAAGGTCATTGTTTTTATTTTTTTCCAAAGCCAGAACATAATTGATCACAAAAAAATATTGATTTATTTTTCTTCGAATTAACTGCTGGAAGAGCCAACACTGGACGTTAGGCTGTGGCTGAGGAAGTAGTGGTTGGTATGCACTGCTGCATTAGAGGTCAGAGACTCATACATCTCAGCATTGCACTTCAACAAATCCAGAAGTTCCGCAGCGTCAAGCAAGCCGTTACTTATTTGCTGTTGCGAAGTCTCATATTGTTCAAAAATATCCTTCAGCAAGTGCTCCTTGTGTAGTATATCATTATAGAGGAGCTGGATGTCGGTGTCATATGTTTTCCTACATTTATCCAACACAACAGTACAAGTACTTATTTAAACTTCTTGATAAGACAACGCGTTCTTTTCTAAGTGAAATATTGAATTTTAAGAGATTTTTTTATTGCTCTTTGTGACCGTTTAATCGATTTCTTAATTTCTTGATGTCTGTCTGTGATGTCTTGTTGATTGATACCTTTTTAGTTGACTTTTTGTTGTTGTTGTTAAAGGATCGATTAATTATTTCCCAATATTTAACACTTCATCTACATGGGGATCGAACCCACGTCTAGGAGCATTAGGTATTTGTTTGGGAAGACTACGTATTATGATTTTTGTAGCTCTGCGTGCGAAGCCTGAAGGTGGAGGTGGTACTGACCCGATCGTACTGGAAGTGCGGCGCGTGATGGAAGGAGCGCGCCGCCCCGCGCCCGTACAGGTAGGGGTAGTAGGCGCCGTACATCACCTCGGGACAGCTCACCGCCATGCCGCCGGCCGGCCGCGCGTGCGCGCCATGCCGCCGCGCCGCCCGCCGCCTACCTCACACCAGTCACAACACCTGCACAACACACAAACACATAATATGTGGCCAGCAACATCTGAACTTTATTATCTAACCTAAAGCGTCCATCTGCAGGACCAAGCCCTTCCCTCTATCCACTTGTGCCATCTTGCTGCTTGAGGTGAGACCTATCGAACATGACTTCCGAATATCCGCAATAAAGGGTGGAAGACAAATGAAGAGGAAAATAATTGTAATCTACGTTTGGCTGGCAGTTTAATAATCAAAAGAAGCAGGGTACTGTTTCCGTTGATCAATAATGGGTTCATTGTATAGCTACGTTGTTGTGTAGAGGGGATAGCGTTGGCGCCCATCATCCATAATTTGTCATAATTCAAATAAATCATATTTTTTAAAATACCTAGGGCCCAGCGCCGGTTTCGCATTCAGGAAATACTTACATACAATACCTACAATTACATTACAGCTCATAATTTATATAACCGTTATATAACCTTTTGGAAGGGGCGACTAGAATCAATTATATTATTCTGTAAATTTTGACGTTCAAAGTGCCATACATGGGCCTATTTGAAATAAATGATTTGACTTGACTTTGACTTTGAAGGAGGACGCTTCGAGCTGCTGCGGACAGGCCCCTCTTTTCCATTGGGCACTCTGGGCAAGTGCCCAGAGCCCCGCGATCGACAGGGGCCCCGGCCTGCCCTAAAAAATCATTATTTGCAGCCGTCGTTTCATTCTACGCATTATTAGTACCCGATTCAATAACAAAATAATTGATTTGCCTTATTTAGAAAGAAAAAGAAAGAAAGAAAATACGTTTATTTGCGGTAAACATGACGCAAAGAAAGATAATAAAAAAGACGTAAATAACAAATTGGGGGAAAATATGCGTCACAACCACGCAAAACGGTCATCGCTCAGCATAAATCCTGCGACCCCATGCGAGACAGAGCCCCAGCGCTGATTTTCAGCGACAGCCGGCGCTGACGTCAACCGGTGTAGCATATAGTGAAATAACAAATCAAAAATAAAATAAATACAATACGTAGTCCTAACTGTTTACGCAAATATAACATTTAAAATGGCAACATTTCGTTCCGTCGGCGACTAACGCGCCGCAGACTTATTGCAAGCGTAGCTGTCATAAAACTATAGCTTGACGATTTGACATATTGGTTATTATTTACTGGTTACGTAATAATTATATCATGGCACAATAGCGCGTAATGAATGTTATAAATAATAATAATAATAAATCTTTATTCAGTATTAAAAAATTGGTAAAATATTAACATAAAATCTTAGAAATAATTTACAAAGGTATTAGAATGGTAGATGCCTGTACTAGGATAAACCTGTATCACAGGCGGCATGAGCTCTTAATGATAATTGTAGGACAATAAAATTCTTAACAATATTTAACATTAGAAGTCTTGAAATAATGACAAAATTTAATTACCTAATTCATATTTTATACCTAGTTTACTTAAATACTATTTACCTTAAAGATATAAAAATAACATACACAATATTTATCTTAAATACGTAAATTATTATTTAGTTTGCGTAAAATAGTTTCTTGCACTTTATGACCTAGTTAAAACACATGATATTATTTTGCGTCAGCAGAATTTGTAAGTGGGTTAAAAACAATGTTGCACAAAATTAAATAACGTTTGAGGCTATGTGTGTATTAGATTTTACTGCGGGTGATTAATGTGCTTAGACATCAATAAAATCAAGAATTTGTGGGCCAGTGCTGTGTTTTGTTGAGTCAGCAGTAGGCATTAAACACGGTAGTCTGGACTTATGGTATGAAACTCTAGGCGCCTTCGTAGTCGATAGAGTTGATGTACCTGTACTCCGCTATTTTCCTAGCAGGGCAATCAGCGTCTCCCGTTTTGTGGTTATTTGGCTTTTTAAAGCGTGAGCAAGTTGCACATTTCGGTGTGTCAGCTTTTTTCGGGCATTCTGACAACGAGTGTCCTTCTTCTCCGCAGTGACCACACGTAGATTTCAGCTCTCTGCATGTTTTTGCTGCATGACCATGTTGTTGGCATTTGTAGCATCTGGTAACCAGGGTGAAGTCCCTGATAGGACAGGACGTCCAATTTATAAAAAGCCTTGTTTGGGACAATAGGGCTTTACGTATATTCGCTGTAACTTCAATGACGTAGTTACAGGTCGACGCATCTTTCTTCCCAGATTTGTGGCTTAATTTAACCATACTCAAAAAGGACTCCATAGGCATTGCTGGAAACTTGTCGGCTACGTTCTGTTCGTAAATGCACCTTGTAATGTTGCATGTTTTTACAATGTTGTTACAACCTGAAGACTTCAGTTTTAACCAAAGTAGTCGGCACACCTACAACCACGATCCGAGGTCTACGCTTGTTGGGTTCGTCGGCGGTAAGTCCGGATGTAGAGAGCTGGACTGCGTCCTTGAGTTTATCAGCGTCGTGTTTCGTCTCTATACTAATAATAACACCTCTATTTTTGGTCTTGCGGACACCACGCACATGTAGCTTCATTTGATCAGGGCGAATGATTTTTTGTACAAGGTCTTTTGTTTCGTCACTAGACTTTAATTTATCGTTATGTTATGATGCAATGCATAATAAGAATAACACAGGATGTATTGGATGATTGTGTAGCTGTGGTTTTTGTAAGCAGGGTTTTTTGAAAGTGTTAGGTGTAGATTACAAACTCGGTGACATGAGATCAAGTAAATGCAAAATAATTATATTTATCAACGAGATTTTACTGAATTTTATTACTATTAAAATAAATGAAAGATTAGAGATAGATTGGAGTTAATAAATATATCATACACCACCCACTTGACAAGCCGTAGTGTGCCAGTTGATTAAGTAGGTTTAAAATTTAATTTACAGAAACACGGTGGCGTTCCCAAGCATAAGGGATGAATGCAGTAGCGAAAAACAGACTTTAAAACAGCCCCACTGACAGAAAAGGGAATTCCAAGCAGCTTGCGCCAACACCAAACACAGTGTGTACGGCCCTAACGGACCCCGTCAATTCTGCTGACATCTCTTTGAGGCGCGCGTGGAATACAACGCGCCGTCGACCCGGGCCTGGTCCTTATCGGACGGCGAGCTACCCATTGCTCACCGTCCGCAAGCCCGCGCCTACGGTGGCCGGAAATCGGCCTGCGATTCCCGACGCCCAGGGCGTCTCCTCCTGCGGCGGTTAGGGGCGTGAGGGCGCGAAATTTGCCTCTCCCTCACGCGTTCCGCCTCCTCCTTTGCGAGCATTACTGCTTCGCAGAAGGAGGTGACGGCCTCCCATTTCCTCTCGCTCCCTACCATGGCCCTAATCAGGGCCGGACGCGAAAGATCACCGCCACCGATCGCCTCCACGAGGACACGGCGATGCTCCGCCCAAGCCGGGCAGACCTCCACCGTATGCTCCACCGTGTCCTCCGGGCGATCCACACAATGGTGACACCCGGGCGTTTCCTCCCGCCTTATCCTGAACAGGAACCTCCCGAAACAGCCATGTCCGGTGAGGACCTGCGTCAGGCGGAAGGTGAGGACGCCGTGGCGCCTCTCTAGCCACTCCTCAAAGAGGGGACTTATCGCCGCAATTGTGGCGTGCCCAGCACTGGGTTGCGACAATCGCACTCTCCATGACGCCATGAGATCCCGCCGGAGCTCTGTCCGCTGTGCCGTGATTTCTCGCGGCAGCGGAGTTAAGCCCCGGCGTTTCGCCTCCTCGCGCCACTCCCAGATGTGCGCGAGGACCTTTGCCTCCAGATCCCATGGCGGTAATCCGGCAAGGAGGCTCGCAGCCTCACAGGAGACCGTGCGGTATCCTCGGGCCAGCCGGATGGCCATGACCCTCTGGGACGCGTTCAACCGGCGGGCTGGCCGCAGCCTCAATGAACGCGCCCACACCGGCGCCCCGTAGAGGGCCATGGACCGCAAGACCCCCGCGTAGAGCCTCCGGCAAGAGGTGTTTGGACCCCCTAGATTGGGCAGGAGCCGCTTCAAAGCAGCCCCGGCTCGCTCCAGTCTGGGAGCCAGACGTCGGAAATGCTCCACGAAGTTCCACCGGCTATCGAGGATGAGTCCCAGATACTTCATCGTCGACTCGACACCGATGTGAACCCCTCCCGCCATTACCTGGGTACTCGACGGTGGCGCATTCCGAGGACCATGAAAACCCATGGCCTCGGACTTGTGCAGGGCCACCTCAAGTCCCAACTGCCGGATCCTGTCGACGATTATCGCAACTCCGCGTGTCGCTAAGTCGGCCGCCGCCTGGTACGACCTCCCCTGCGCCAAGACCAACGTGTCGTCAGCGTAACAAACGACGCCTAGGGCTGATGCCTGCCGGGGTTGCGAAGAAAACCGAAAGGGAGATCATGGCCCCCGGCAACAGGGCAAACGAAGGAACACGGGTGGGTTTTAGTCAGTAAGAGTCTGACACGCCCTCCCGCTCCGCTCAGAGCGGGAGAAGTTATTTGATGACTTACCACCCAAAAAAAAAGGTGGTCTTGTTTCCAAGTTAGCTTTTCATAGAGATAGTGTGGTTTATGGGTTGTAACAATACCAAACAACAAGTTGGCTAAATTAATCTTCCTCCTAGCCGCTATGTTTAATAATTTTAGTTGGAGTATCATGACTTCTTCTCGAGATGTTAACACAAAAACGAACACAGGCATTCTGGATACGTTGGATTACACGCTCCGCTCTTGAAAGCAGGCATGGTCCATAGACTGTGTCACAGTAATTTAACTTAGATAGGATGAGACTGTCAACAAGTTGTTTCCGTACCGGTATGCTTAGGTATTTTCGTATTCCATATAAGACCTTTAGTCTATAAAAACAATTTCGGAGAATTTTGGTCACGTGGGCCTCAAAGCGTAGCTCTGAATCCATAATTAGCCCGAGATTGCATGTCTGCTCCACTCTCTCAATTTTCTTTCCCTTGATAACTATCTCAGGGTTGGCAAACAGTATTGCACTAATTTGTTTCTTTGAACGCAGCACCATAAATTTAGATTTGAGGGTGTTCAGAACCAGAGAGTTTTCCTGCGACCATAAAACCACTCTATGCAAGTCCTCATTTATTTTCTGCACTGCCAGAGATGTTTTATCCCCCTTGAAGGATATGTACAACTGAATATCGTCAGCATACATATGATATTTGCAGTTAACAAAGGATTTAATGATATCTGCACTGTACAGAATGTACAAAAAAGGCCCCAAAATAGATCCCTGAGGTACACCCCTTGACACCTGGAGGGGAGGGGATGACACTGTAGACCCGTCCTCTCTACGTATTGAGACCTGTTGGTAAGGTAGCTATTAAACCACTCCACCATATCACTGTCGAAGCCATAGAAGGCTAACTTTGACAGCAGTAGAGTGGTATTAATTGCATCAAAAGCACGGGAAAAGTCCAGCAGAGCCAGAATTGTTCCCTCCCTGCAAGTATTCTACACGTTCCAGGATCTTAGGCAGACAAGGTAGAATACTGATTGGTCTCAAATCCTTCATGTTAACCGGGTTATTGTTTTTAGGAATAGGGCGTACAATAGCGCATCGCCAGAGTTCGGGGAACGTATGCGTGGCTATGAACCGGTTAATGATGTCTGTAATGGCTTGCAAGGTACTGGGTAGTGTGAGAGATATCATTTCGAGACTTATACCGTCGACACCCTGTGCATTTGACCCTAGACTATCGATTATATTCAGGATCGACTCAGGATTGGTTGTTGTGAGTGTAAATGTGGCAGGGCATTTGCAATGCGATTTACAATAGAGATAAAAATAGTATTTATTTGCATAAAACGTTTTATATAAATTTGTTTTAAAAAGACATTATAGAGCATACACATTTTGCTTGTATCATAGCATGCAAATATTATAGGTTACATTACAAATGTTTCCTGCCAACAAATTATTTTAAGCTGTAAAAGTGATTAGAGTTTAATCATTTATGTAGTATTTTTTTAAACATTATGAGATCTAAGGTTTTTAAATCATTTGGATATTATTATATATATGAACACACAAGGCTAAACAGCTTTTATTATATTTGGCCAGTCTTGGTAAGTCATTTAATATAAGCCTGTGAGCATCTCGCCGGTTACGAGGATATAACCTCATCTGCCTTTTTAAGTAAATAATTCTTTATACTTCTTAACAAACATGCACACTTCATAGATATAGAGAGAGGGTAGCGGTAATAAACCAAGTTCTTTAAATATTGGCCTGCAAGGTTCATCAGGTTGAAGCCCATACACGCACGAATACACTTTTTTGTGCAACAAACACCCTACTTTTGTCAGTACTAAAACCCTTCACATTATGAACCCATAGCATATTAATAACTCAACTTACGTATGATAGGTTGTGATAGAAGTTTTAATATTTGTAACATTTTTAACCTTTCTGTGGTGGTATACGAATTTATTTATTCTTTTAGATATATCATCTACTTGTGCTTTCCGGTTTATGTTCTGATCTATTATTACTCCAAGAAATTTTGTTTGTTTAACTTCAGTAAGTTTTCGATTGTAAAGTTTCGAATTGTATTTAAAGTGAGTAAGTGAGTAATTAAGTTAGTAGTGAGCAAGTATAATTGTTTTTAATTGTATTCGATCTATTAAATTGTATATATACAGACTTATCTAAATTAATTTTTAAGTTACTCATGTCAAACCGATCAATTAATTTGACAATCGAGTTGTTAATTTCAGTTTCATGGTCATAAATTTAATTATTCTTTCTATCGGACGTCACTACAATGGAAATATCGTCAGCGAATAGTATGCATTTATGATTTTTTATATTTGTGATTGAATTTATATAGAGTAGGAACAATATTGGGCCCAAGACACTTCCTTGTGGGACGCCATAATAGTTGCAGTTATACTCGAATAAGTATGGTATCATGACGTTGTTTTTATCTAATTTTGTAATAATAACACGTTGCTGCCGGTTATTTAGATATGACTATATCCAATGAAGTGCAAAAGCGGAATAAGGGGACATGCCCTTATTCCGCTTACCTCAAGCTTTTGAAATAAGTCATGTGACACTAGGTCAAAACCCTTAGACAAATCAAAGAATAATCCAGTAGTCAGATAGTTTTTATTCATATTGGATAGTATTGTTTTTATGAGAGAGAAGATGACCAATGTCGTAGATTTTCTTTTTTGAAAGCCATATTGATCTTTATAAATAATGTCAAATTTGTTACATAAGTTAACTAGTCTTTAATACATGCATTTTTCTAATATTTTTGTCAGAATCGGTATTAAGGTTATTGGCCGATAATATTTGCGAATACCCGGTGAGTGACCAACTTAAAAAGCTTAAGCAACATTCGTAATGAACATTCATAATTAAACTATTTGTATTTGAAATCAAAAACAAATGACACGTCATACATGAAATGATTTATTAATTTTCATTTGTTTTGCAGTTCCCTTACAGGGTGCATGTTTGAAACTTATAACCTTATTCCAACCTCATGTTTGCAATACACTAATTTGATTTGAAAAAGACAAAAATCAAATTCTTGTTCTTCTATTAAACGTTTAATAGAAGACGTTACGTTTAGCTCGACGGAGGTAAACGTAAATCACAAATAAAAAAAAAGATAAGATTAAAGATTAAATTTAGGACGTTATAAGGACGCGTTCCCATTATGTCCAGACGATTAATTTATAGTTGAACGACTGTCGTCTCTAGCAGTTCCCATTATATCGACTGTTTATCGTCACTGTGTCCTCGAAATATTTTATCGTTGAATGACTATTGTATCTAGCCATTAGATCGTGACGACATTTTTATTTTTCACGACAGTCCATCATCGTTTGCACATCAGTCGCCTCTACGTGAGGGGAGAAGAAATCGCGTGTAAACGAGAGATAGTTACAATAACGATACATGATTTGCTGTCACGATAAGTCGTGACGATTTTTTATCGTTTTACGACTGTCGCGCTTGCCGTTCCCAATATGTTGTCACTGCAAACAAAAGTCGTGGATGACAGTTAATCGTGTCGGCCTATATGTGAACACCCATTTAAATACACGAGCCACGACGCTTTAAACGACACGACAATCTGTCGTCACAACATAGTGGGAACGGGATCCAAGGGCCGGCTTCACAGGACATGGAATGCTCAGGATAGGCGGGAGGCAAGGTGAGGTAGACGGGCAGGCAGGCACGGAGACAGGTAGGCAGGTACGCAGACAGGTAGACAGGCAGCAGGAAGCGTGGAGGAGCCGGGCTGTGGCGTCAAACGGCAATCAGCGGGCCCTGTCGAGAGGAGAGGTGGATGTGAGAGGTAGCGAGGTAACGGTGGCTCTCTGTGGCACTTCACGCTGGCGGGATGGCCGCGTCAACGCCGCTTGACGTCGGAGGCCTCTCTTATTTTAATAATGTATGCCGCTGTATACGCCACACGGCCAGAAGGGTGAAGTAGGGCCTCCTACAGGAGTAGGTTAAATGATACACCGGTAATAGTACAGACACACTCAAAGTTTATTAATAAAAATCACTGTTTGTAGGTTAGGTTACACAGTAAGTAATAAGCATACGTTAAGTTAAACACACTGAACTGATCAGGCTAAAATTCAAGTACTTAGATAACATGGTTTAAAAAAATAGGACCCAAAAACAAAGGCTTCACCAGAAAAACCAAAACCAAACTGAAAAACTTGAAGGCCGTTTTTATCGTTCTGTGTCATATAGTCTGTCTATTGAAAGCAGACAGTGAGGAGGAGTGGCAAATTCTAAAAAATTACGTCGGGTATCTCCGGATCAACTAGGAAAAAGCGTATGTGATACTGGAATATTTTTATGCAGAATAATTATTTTTGCTTATTACAAAATAATAGGAAAGCATAAAGGAAAATATGTAGTAGGGTGAAACAAAAACGTTCGCGCGTTCACCGTGATGCCCGACTGTGTTATTAAATGTGGCTGTTATACAACAAACCTACTTCTGGATTTATTAATGAAAATATGTGTACGTCGCGCAACTTTCTTAAAATTAAATTAAAATGTAGTCAAAACAATCAAGAGAAAATTAAAATGGATATGCTAGCATCTTGTCATGAAAGTAAACAATTTAATAAGTTTTGGAAATTAACGAATAAATTAAAACATATGCTGGTGAGCGTCGCGGGCGTGAGCGACCCCACCGATATAGCTAATGCTTTTCAAAAACATTTTAATGTAGGTTCGCGTTTGTGTGACTTTAACGAGCCGTCAAATTGCGGCGCTGGGGCGGAAGCGGAAGGCCCTGTTGCTGAAATAGCTAAACAAAAACTTAAGTATATTTTAGACAAAAGTAAAGGATTTGATACCCTAAAAACAATGAATAAAGTTCTGTGGGGAAGTTTTGAGGGTACTGCAGACGTGCCTTACAATTACGGAACTAGGCGTCTTTAAGTACGTTCCCATTACATCATGTGACGTATGAACTTTCTAAATGCCTTTTTAGGGTTCCGTACCTCTAAAGGAAAAAATGGAACCCTTATAGGATCACTCGTGTGTCTGTCTGTCTGTCCGTCTGTCACAGGCAATTTTCTCCGAATCTAATGGACTGATTAAGTTGAAATTTGGTACACATATGTATTTCTATGACTCAAATACGAACGTGTAACGTAAATAAATTATTTTTAATTTCACTTTTGGGGGCCAAACAAGAAAATTAAACAAAAAAGTTTTGCTAATAGTACCGTGTGACATATCAAATCAAAGGACTTGTTGCGAGGATCTTAAACATATTTTTATATAATTTTAAAATAAATACTTTTAAAGATATTTAAGAAATTCGATGAAAATTGACCATTCCCCCCTTATCTCTGAAACTACTGGGTCTAAATTTTTTGAAAAAATACATAGTATGGCTCTTTACTCATAGATTACAGTAAAACCTATAAGAAGTCTGTGGTCTTAAAATAACATAGTAAATCTCTCAATATTGTGCGTACAAACTTAGATTTGCAAGTGGAATGTATAGGAGAACATGTATTTCAACTACAATGTTAAGTTTGTATTTGTAATAAATTCATCCCAACTTCGGAACCCTTCATTGTGCGTAGTCTGATACGTACTTGGCTGGTTTTTACACCTTAACCGGTTACAAAATCACTGTCATAATTGCATTTCATTATTAATATTCTAGTTCGCTAGTTAGCCACATTTCATATTTCCACACACTAATAATGCTAAATTAATCAAAACAGTGAAATTTTTAATATTTACCCTTTTCTCATTTAAGTATTTTAAACTTTTTTTTTGCGTCATGATTACCGCAAATATACGTTTTTTCTTTCTTTTTTTCTTTCTATTTGACATCTATTTGCGACGTTGCCCACTTTCAGAATAAACGCTTTAAATTCTTTTTACCCATTGTGGTATCACATATAATTATATAATTACTGTATACAAAATATAAAAAAAAAATTAAAAGAGTCACGGTGGAATGCTTGCCCATTCTTTTTCATACGAAAACTACCTTTTGTAAGGGACGACTAGAATCAATTCTATTTTTTTTTTTTTTGTAAATTTTGACGTACAAAAGTGCATTTTATGTGCCTTATTGAAATAAATTACTTGACTTGGTGTCAGAAATGGTCTTTTAAGGAAAGAACCACATAGATTGAGTGGATTTATCCTGTCAGTGCACGCATTTGTCTGTAATCGGGCAGATCAACTCAGAATTTAAGAAGCACAACGATTCGACGAACAATACCAAAGAAAGGACATTTAGGTAGGCCCTACGAATAATAAAAGTCGGTAGGCCGCATACATTACTCAAACTGCCAGACCATGATTAAAACTATCTGAGAAATAAAAACAAAAAAAAAAGTTTTAAACCACGTAGTCTTCATATCCACAATAATTTAAATAATAACACACAAAAAAAGAATCATGATGTGGATATATTTAGTACTGTTCCGCTTAGCTATTTCTAAAGTCTTAAAAAGACCCTGGAAGAAATCGACACGTGTTTCACCTCTCAACGGAATGACAACGGATGACGATTGACTTGTCGCGAACTCGAACACGGCGTGTTGCCACACCAAGCACTGAGCGCAGTCGGCGCTCAGTGCTTGGAACCTTGGAACAGGTTACTAAATATATCCACATCATCATTTTATAATGGATTTCCGCAAGGTCACGCCTGAATCAATTAACTAATATACACACATCAAAAGTGCTTAGAGATCAAGTACGTTTTAGTGTACCGCCGCAATTGAAGATTATTATTTTAACTTTTTTTTAATTGTTTTTTTTTTTTAGTGAATTTCACTATTCGTTTTTTTTTTTTAATTTGTTTAAAAATAGAAAATCAACTGTCAATCAGTATTCATATAAAAGTGTGTAATAGCGTTTTTACAAAACCATTGCAATTTCTGCATCGGAACTGAAAAAAATGTCATCGATATGGAGCGACGACATCATTTCACACAAGAAGATATGATGAGAGCTGTCAGAATGTTGCATGGTGGTTCCAGGCAACGTACTGAGGCTGTCGCTCTTGACACTACATAGAGCATACTAAGCCACTTCTGGACACGCTATAGTAGCAAGGGCAGCGTGGCCGAGCGACATGGAGGACGATCTCGCATTACCCCTCGCAGACAGGACCGTTACATCCAAAATACTGTTCGACGGAATCGTACCATGACCGCCATGATGTTGGCAACGAGGCTCCACAGCTCCTCAGGGTTTCTGATAAGCGACCAAACTATCCGAAATCGTGTACGTGAAGTGGCTCTGCGTTCCCGAAGGCCGCTGAGAGTTCCACATATAGCACCCCGCAATCGTAGGGTCCGTTTACAATGGGCTCGCGAACACAGAAATTGTGAGGAAGAAGACTGGCGTTGTGTTTGCTTTTCCGATGAATCTCGTTTCGGTATGAGGCCTGATACAAGACGTAAATACTCTAGTTTGGAGACCGCTAGACGTCAAGAACGTTTGAAATGTTATCAGGAAGTTCATTCATATGGACAATAATATGTGTATATGAACAATAATGGTTTGGGCCGGTATTCGGATCGGTGGTAGAACCGATCTCATTTGGAATAGGGGCAACCTCAATGCTCAGATTTATGCGGATTTCAGACGTGATCATCCCTTTGTGAAGCAGGTTGGATGATTCATTTCGACTAATGCATGACAATGCACGTCCACACACGGCTGAGTCGTAACACGCACTCTTGCCGATGCTCGCATCGACGTTCTGCCGTGGCCTGCTCAATCACCAAACCGTTCAGGTCTGGCAATTGAGCACGCATGAGATATGCTCCAAAGAAGAGCTCTGCCGAGTATGGATGCCGTGCATACCCCACAGTTAAAAAGAACGTGGACGGCCATTCCTCAAAGTGTTTTTGCTGAACTGATTTTAAACCAAATCGTTGTGATTGTGTGATTCGTGTCAGTGGCGGAAACACAGTTTTTATATTTACAATAAAAAAATTTAAATCCTCATTTTTGCCTTTTTTTGCCATTTAATTGACGACGTTAATTTAGGTTAGGTTAGTAAAAGAGGTGCAAGACACAATTATATTACTAGAAATAGTGACCAATTAGTTCAACCAGGTTTCAGATTGGCTAAAGTGGACTCATCTTTCATGGGGTACTGTTTAAAATGTTACAATAAAATACCTCCCCACATACTTCAACTGAATGAAACGAAATTTAAATCTTATATAAAACGCACACTATGCAGCCAAGCATATTATAAGTTGGGGGATTACATCGCTGATATAAATGCCTGGCTAAACGCTGGTCCTGCTCCACAAGGGCGCATAAACTAATTGATTAGCATTTGAAAATATTGTTAGAGTTGCTGAAGATTTAAAAACTACTCATCTTTGCATTGTATAAATTCAATCCCTTAGCATTGTATAATTTCATAACACGTGTGAGTACTATGTACCTACTTTAAAGCTACCATTTACTAGGTACGTCTTTCATTGACTTGAATGTGCCCTTGCGGCTGAGAATATGTCATGCTCACTCTAATGTCTCGCTAACGGTGGCGTGTGTGTTGGATCATTTAGCTCCCTTCAAAATGGTTGAGCTGAATGGTGCTAATCCATGCGTCATGTTCGTGAACGGGCGCTGTCAGTAGGGACTGGTCATCTTCTAGCTGCCATGGCTTATTTTAATTTGATTTTTGAATTGTTTTATTTGTTTTATTTTTTATTACAGACGCTTTTATCGTTTTGCATCGTTCTCACATTTATAACTTAATATGAATGATGTAACCAATATTTTGTAAACATATTGTGATTTAAAAGAGTGTCCATGGAGTTTCTTGCCCGTTCTTCTCCATAGGTACCTACTACGCTTTGGAATGGGCAACTAGCTTCATCTTTCTGACTGACCGACCCCTTGACAATTCAAAAGTGCCTGTAATTGGTTTATTTGAAATAAATGCTTTGAGTTTGAGTTGAGTTAATTTCCCATAATTTACAAAAATGGCAATTTTTCTTATTTTTACAAAATATAGAGATAAGTTGTTAACTTAAATATAGAAATTAAAGTAAGAAGCCAGTCTGGAAAACTAGATTTGGTAAATATTAATTGGATAATTTTTAATCATTTAAAATGTACTTGATCTCTAGACACTTTTGATGTGTGTAATACTTAAAAAAGTAAATATCCATATCATTGTATACATAAAATTGATTGATTACGCGAAATACGCGGTTTGACGTACGTGAAGTTGCGGATACCAGCCCGTATTACCTATATATAATGTCAATGTGTGTATATAAAAACCCGGAAATAATCTTGGTCAGATCATTTCATCATGGTCGCTGTGCTGTGGGTTCCCCATAGCACTGCTGAGTGGAAGCCTTCTTGTCACAGTCATGTCGTGCAGCTGCCGACTAATTTCTGTTTTACGCTCGTGATTTATTATGAACTTTTTGTTGTTTTCGTTTACTCTTGTCTTTTACGTATGCACGTGTCTCTGTGAGAAATAAACCTATTTTTCTTTCTTTCTTTCTTTCAGGACCATGTAGATTCGTGTCTGAAATGGTCTTTTGAGGAAAGAACCATACAGATTTAAGTGGACCTATCCAGTCAATGCACGCATTTGTGAGTAGTCGTGTAGGTCAACTCAAAAGTTAAGGAGCTCAACGACTCGATGAACAATACCAAAAAAAAGGACGCTTAGAACCCAATGGCTTGGCACGTGACGATGGCAAGAGACCGGACGGCATGTCTTCATTTCCATGGAAGGTGGGTAGGCCTTTAGTATGGGACACAACGTGTGTCGATACTCTGGCGCCATCCCATCTTCCTGGCTTAGCGTCCTGTGCTGGCGCTGCCGCTGCGGCTGCGAAAAACCTTGAGGTTTTCCGCAGCCGCAGCGGTAGCGCGGCCGCTTGAGTAGTGAAAGCATAATAACATTATAGGTAGGTCACTATATTTTCGAGCCGTTTGGGGTTACTATACTATTAATAATATTCCAAGTAGTTTTAATAATATTACTACTGTTTTTAATATTCGAACTCAAATAACGCGACTTGGCCATACTACAAACTTTATTTAAATAATGTCGAATAAATAAATTCAATTCGGCAGTGTTTACATAGTCCTTTCATCATACAGCTCATAAAGCCGTGTTCTACTTTTATGAATACCAATGTTAGCCCAATCTCTGAAAGATGAGTTAACCGATATAGTCTTGGGAATAAAGGTGGAATTGAATTGTTTACAGTATATATTTAGAAAAATCATCATATAAATGATTAGGATCAGCATGAATAGACAAAACTGGTAATATTTTAATGAGTTTAACTTTAAAAGCTTCCAAGCAACATGCAGTTTTGGAGTTGAATCAGTGATATCCTTTTTAGCCACTTTGTTGTTTTAGTTTGGAATAGTACCTAATCCTCTGCCCGCAAAGACCAGAATCTAGTTTCTTTGTGGCTTGGTATAACATCTGTATTAATATTATGTAGGCATGTAGCATAATAATTATACATAACTAGCTGCGCCCCGCGGTTTCACCCGCATAAGTCTCGATCCCGTAAAAATATCGGGATAAAAAGGTCAAGGTCTATCCATATCCCAAATTTCATCCAAATCCGTTCAGCCGTTTTAGTGTGATGTCGTGACCGAGGGAAATAGGGATTCATTTTTATATAATATATAGATTATGACATTGTAATGCTTACAGAGACTTGGTTGAACAGCGGTGTCTATGATTCTGAGTTGATAGATATGTAGTTTATAGGCGCGATCGTGAGTCAAGTAGATATAAGACGCGTAAAGATGGCGGAGGGGTTTTGATTGCTGTAGTTAGAACTTTGAAATCGTGTAGATTATCCCACTATGAAAGTGACATTGAAGATTTATGGATAAATGTTGATATCAGTTCGTCTAAAAATATTAACAATAATATTTATGTCGGCGGAGTATACCCACTACCACCGATTCATCGAGATACATTGGAGTTGTTTACCAAAAACGTTCATAAATCATTTATTAATAATGATCAAATTTTGGTTTTAGGAGACTTTAACCTCGCTAATATTAGATGGCCAAAATAATAACCGCCGCCAAAAAATGCCGCCAATAATAATGCCGCTAATAATGACCCCATATACCTATAAGTACCCAGAACCCAGCAACTCTGATTTAAATGCGATACTCTCCAAGCTCTTGAGTTTGAATGGCCTGAATCTATCAATAATGTCTTAAACAACAAGTCTAAAATATTAGATTTAATACTCTGTAATACCTCCATTACGAACATCACTCGTTGTAACTACAGTTCATCGAAAGAGGGCCCTTTACATCCCCCACTTGAGTTTAGTCTACCAGTGCCAGCAGAGCGTTTTTTAGAAGCTGAAAATGTGCAAAAACCAAACTTTCCTCGAGCAAATTATGAAAACGTCTAACGTTATTTATTAGCAATAGATTGGGATAGTGAATTCAAAAACAGTTCATCTATAAATGAAATGGTGGACGTTTTTTATAACTTATTAAGACATACTATCGCTGAATGTATACCTATAAAAAACAGCCAGCGATAAATATCCACTTTGGTACTCACGGAGTATTATACGACTTCTAAGAGAAAAGTACAAATACAACGTTCGTTTTAAAAAGTACAAAAATCCATTAGACCGGGAGCACTTTTAGAGATTACGGGAAAAATGCAATGTTCTAAGTTCTACATGTTACAAGAAATCTATCTCTAATATTGAAAACAACATAAAAAAACACCCGAAACCTCTCTGGTCTTTCCTAAAAAAATAGCAGTACACACCCGGTACAAATGTCTCATAACAACAAAATCGCATCAGGTGGAAGCGATGTTTGCAGTATGTTTCGTGAAAATTTCGCAGGTACCTTTAACGCCCCTACAGATAGTCCAAATCTCACTAACACAGGTTATTCTCTCATGTCTGCGGCACCGTGTAATTTGGAATTTGATAGCAATGAATTTTACCGTCAATTAATTGGATTAGACAAAACTAAAGGCGCAGGTAGCGATGGTATTCCTCCTATTTATATGTCGCAGCGATGGCATCACCGTGGCTCCATCTTTTATCTTGATTAAGAAACTAAGAAGCTACGTACGTCAATGTAAATTAAGCAAACGGAAACGTCAAGTGTGACACTTGGGTAAGGTCGATACAGCTGTGGTGACATTTAATTGACAGCCGTCACATGACTGACGGTAGACATCTGTCAGTCGCAGACATTTGTAATCTGGCGGAAAATGACAGTGACGGTGAGAGCGGACAGTCATTCTTTGGCGAGACAAAAAGGCGAACGGTCGTGTTTTCTATTGTCACCACGTGCTGTATCGAATTTACCGCGTTTCCGATTCTAATCTGTTCTGATCGGCTTAATAGTTGAATATGATTGTAATTAGTGAGTGTGAAATAATAAATACACAGTTCCTTCAAGTTTTCGAAGTATTATTTTTAATCTACGGCCATGTGTGACCATACTGATAGCGAGGTGCCCCATCCAACCTCGTTATATATTAAAAGCTGTGCAAAGACCTTAAAGTCTAATTATTAATTCACTGGAGTAATCTGACGTTTACGGTGTTACCATTTTTTTATGAAAAGAAAATAGTGTGGTGACAAGAAGATTGACATCAATCACTCGCTCATTCATTCTTTACTTTCTAAATCAAATCACATTATTTTATTTATTTTAATAAGAAATTTCCCAGCTTAGTTTTGTTTAATCGATATAAAAATATTAGTAGTTTATAGGCCGATTCTTTCAAAAAGCGAATTATATTAAATGAAACAAAAATGCATTGGATATATTTCTATTCGTCGTCGTCAGACATAATATCAGCACTATCACTGTCGCTGTCAGTAACACTTATTATAAAACGGTCCATAACATTGTCTATTATATGGTCGAGATTGCACATTTTATTTTCTGCTTTTATTACATGACCCACACAACTGCTCCATCTTTCGGCAGTCACGTTTTTAAGTCCTTCTTCAAACAATTTTTTGACTTCTGTCATTTTAAATGTTGTGTTGTTTCTGGCGACGTATCCTTTCGCCTGCGCCCAAACCAGCTCAATAGGATTGAGCTCACAGTGGTAAGGGGGCAGGCGTAACACAGTGACTCCGTGCTCCGCTGCCATCTCATCCACAGCATACTTGTCACGGTGAGAATCCTTGTTCTGCCGAACGATGTCTATAAGAGTGGCCTTTGTCATGTTCTCTTCAAATTGAATATTTTTGCTTGTCAGCCACTCCTGTATTCTTGCTTTAATCCATGACATTGTAGGTAGTGATTCTATCTTCCGGGAATGGTAGGGGGCATTATCCATGAACACTACAGAATTGGGTTTTAGTTTCGGCAAAACCCCCCTAAACCATTCCTCGAAACACTCAGCGTTCATTTCCTTATGGTAATCTTCTGTACCCTTTTTGGCCTCGAACATTAATAAACTTTCGTCGACAAATCCCTCTTCCCCGCCAATATGGCCGATGATCAGGCGTTTCCCTTTCCCCGAGGGGGCTTTCAAACCAGTGGTCAAGCCATCTAAAAATGCTTGCCGGGATGATTGTATATTTGTATCAACCCACTCCTTCTTTGATGTATGACCTACAAAAATAACAAAATACACACATCAAAAGTGTCTAGGGATCAACATATATTTTTGCAATAACTTTTCTCCTGATTGATATTAATTAAAATTTTCTTTAAGGATTCATCAAATAAAGTGTTTTCGTTTGTCACAGTAACGATAAACCAAGTCACCTTTGCATTAATAAAGAAATTTGCCATTTTCCTAATAAAGGGATTTTTGACATTTGAACCACTAACATTAAAGTTCGAAAAAAAGACTGAAATAACAGTTTTCTTTAAAATTTTATTGGGTAACTTAAACAATTAATAATCCGTGTTTCTACCGCGAACACTAACAACACAAGAACATCGGTTTGGCATACTCAAAATGAGTTCATCCAAATCACGCTGTGGAATGGCCGCCCATGTTCGTTGCAACAACAAAAAAAGGTCTTCTTGCGACTGGATACCCTCCATATTCGGCAGAGCTCTTCTCTGTAGCATATCCCATGCATGCTCAATCGGGTTCAAGTCTGGCGACTGAGCAGGCCAGAGCAGGACATTGATGTTAGCTGCGGCGAGAGTCTGTCTTACAACTCTTGCGGTGTGCGGTCGTGCATTATCATGCATTAACTGAAATAAGGGACCGATTTGCACTTGTAGAGGAACGATGACGTCAGATACAATCGTCTCAGCATAAATTTGAGCGTTGAGGTTGCCTCTGATCCAAATCAACTCAGTTCTTCCGCCGATCCATATACCCGCCCATACCATGATGGTTCCACCACTATAAGGATGGACTTCCTGGCAGGATTTTAATCGCTGTTGGCGTCCAGGGGTTCTCCAGTGTCGTATACGTCTTGTATCCGGTCTCATACCAAAACGAGACTCATCAGAAAAGCACACGAAACGCCATTGTTCTTCTGCCCAATTTCTGTGTTCAAGAGCCCATTGATATCGAATCCTACGATTGTGCATTGCTATAGGTGGTACCCGTAGCGGTCTTCGGGAATGAAGGTTCACTTCATGCAAGCGGTTTCTGACTGTTTGGTCGCTAATTAAGTTCCCTGAAGAGTGATGAAGCCTCACGGCTAACATCATGGCGGTTATTGTTGGAGCTCTTCGAGTTAAGATTTGAATGTATCGGTCTTGTCTCCGTGTGGTGCAGCGATACCGTCCTCCATGGCGCTCAGCCACGGTACCAGTGCTTCGGTAACGTGTCCAAAGTCGACTGATAACACTCTGACTTGTATTCAGAGCTAAAGCCACAGTACGTTGCCGGGAACCAGCTTCTATCATTCCCACGGCTCTGAGCATTTCTTCCCTGCTTAAATGACGTCGCCGCTCCATAATAACGTTGGTTTTAATCAGTAGTAGGGAAACAGTAGCACTAATAATGTCTTCAATGCGTTGTATGTTTTTATAGGGAAAATATTGACAGCTGATTTTCATCTTTTACTCGAATTTGATTAACAGTTCCTGTTTCAAATTATGAAATGCACCAAAAAGGATCCATATAAATTTATATAATCATAAATTTATTACAAAGCCACATCTCAATCTCAAGAAATCCGCATAAAAATGCTTGATCCCTAGACACTTTTGATGTGTGTATTAAATAAGATAAATACCTCATAGACATGTATGAGCGGAAGTCGAAAGAGGCTACGGAGTAAGGGGACGGTTTGTTTAGCTTTTCAAAAAAATAATTAAGTATGAAAAACACAAAATTTAAATTACGTAGATACCTTCGTTGAACCAGGTTTCATCTTGATAATAGATGTATCTTCCTTAATTAGGCTTTAATTTTTAGAAGGTATCGCTGGCGCCATAATATGATGTCTTGTCTATCAATTAGGATACTTTTCCTTGATTTCGTGGCATATTTGAAATTTAAATGTTTTAAAAATTTTCTCATTGTACCCCATGACAAGTTGGGTAAGTCCGAGTCATCATTAACAGCCTTAAGGACCTGCAAAGAAAAACAAGTATTTATACAAAGCGAGAAACGCAATTTTCTAGCAAGATTAATTAGTCCAGATTAATTTCAAACAAAAAAAGTCAAAAAAATATTACCTTTGCAATGGTGGGAGCTTCATTTGCATAAAAAAATTGGTGAACTTTTCGTCTAATAGCCGCAAACGTAAAATCATCTAATTTATCTTTAAAGTCATGTTTTGGTCCAGTTTTTTGAGGAGATTTAAAGCGTTCATTCTCTTTGTATTCTTTTAACACGCTGTATACAGTGGCTGAGCTAATGCCTAAGATTTCAGCCGTTTTAGACACACATTCTGTTTTTTTCGGAGATTCACACTCTGTTTGTAATAAGGCTGATTTCTCCTCAAAAACGTATTTGTATACATTGCGTAACATCAGTTTTTCGTTGGCGCTAAGAGCAACCTTTGTTCTCTTTTTCTTTGGAGACAAAAAGTCTTGCTGGCGTGATGTTCCTGGTTGAGGATTCATATCTTTCGTATTGATAACGAAGCAACACAAAGACAGGTTAACAAAACAAAACTTAACAATAACAACAAGCACAACGTACAACAACTTAACAATAACAACAAACACAACGTAAAAAAACTTAACAATAACAACAAACACAACGTAAAACAACAATGAACAGCGCGTGGGCAAAAGAAACATTCGTGCACTCAGACCAGAGGTTAGAAGCCGAATGAAAGACAAGCAAAACAAGATGGCCGCGCGGGTGGCGTCCCGCGTCCGTCACGTTGGGAGGCAATAATGCAATAAGGCACATAAATGTGTACATCGTCTCTGATAGAATTTATGATTACAATTAATTACTTTTTTATAAAAAAATGTTCCTATTGACTTTGTGAATGAGCTGAATCACAACGAACGGAACGCATCACTTCACTATTACAATAAATGTGGCAACATTATTTTACAAAGTGACATTAGCATCTGTCAGTTTACTCCAGTGAATTAATAATTACACTTTAGTATTGCCCCTACAAATAATCTTCAATAGATCTTTTTTTTTTTAATATATCTTCTATCTGGTATCTTTCTAGACACATGGAAAGAAGCTCTCGTCATACCCATATTTAAATCTGGTAAATATTTGGAAAAGAATTCGAAAAACTTGTTAGCAAACATCTGATGTGGTACCTTAAAGAACACATTAATGAATATCAGCATGGTTTCGTTAAATCTAGATCGACCAATACTAATATACTATGTTTTATATCGACTTTGTCTACGTGCCTTGATAATCGTATTCCGGTGGACGTAATCTATATTGATTTTAGCAAGGCATTCGATAAAGTAGATCACTGCCTTCTTATTAATAAATTGGCTCAACCGGGTGTGGGTGGAACGTTGATAGGGTGGTTTAAATCTTACCTGGAGAAGAGAGAATCAAAAGTGGTAGTGAACGGTCACTTATCTGAAAGCTATCTAGCAACCTCTGGAATACCGCAAGGACCGCATTTGGGGCCGATTCTTTTTAATGTTTTATCAATGACATAACGGAGTGTTTCAAAGACTCCCGTGTCTATTTTTTTGCGGACGATTTAAAGATAATGAAGCCAATTTAGAGTAACTTAGACTCCAAAATGCTACAGGACGACATTAATAGACTTGTAGAATGGTGTAAATTACACAAAATGCTTTTAAATATAAGTAAATATTTCTACATCCAGTGTACTCATAATAAAAAAGTGCTTGAGAACAAATACTACATAGAGGGAGTTGAAGTACAGAAACTGAGCAAAATTCGCGACCTAGGTGTTCAACTCGATCAAGCGCTAAAGTTCGATGTGCACATCCTGAATTTTGTCTCAAGATCTTTCAAAGTACTGGGATTTGTTTACGTAACAGTAAGGAATTTAAAAGGCCCGCTACTAAGATAAAGCTTTTCAACACTTTAGTCCGTCCAATTCTAGAATATAGTTTCGTGGTATGGAATCCGCATTACGAAGTTTACTCCAAGCGATTAGAGAGTGTCCAAAAGCGGTTCCTTTACCAACTGTGCTACGAAGATCACTTGGCTAAACAACTTACTAGCTGCACTGACCGGTTGAAACACTGTCACATGGATACAATAGCCAGTCGTAGGAAGAAACTGGACTGCATCATTTTTCACAAGATTATGTGTGGAAGGATAGATTGCAGTGAACTTTTGAGCTCATTCGAGATTAGAATTCCGACTCGGATTCCCAGGCATATAACACATATATTTATTTCACATTCCTGGCTCAAAATCTAACCTCGGTCATAACGCCGCTGTGCCAAGACTTTGTAGGCAATATAACACGTTAGCTAAAACTACGAACTTAGACATCTGTGTCTCTGTCCAAATATAAAAAGTGTTTATTAGACTTAATTTAATAGTATCTCTAAACGTTATATTAATTTTCTTCTTTTTTTATGTCCTGTCAAAAATCATTTTATTTTCAAAATGTTATCTATAATTAATGTAATTTTGTTAGCTTAGTTTTTAACTCTATTATGCATGCTGTGGTCTCCTATAAGTGAAGGAGTACACCTACTCAATACCCGATCTAATTATGTGTCATGTATTGTGTACATCTTTTGTTGGAGATAATAAATAAATGAATAGCACAAGTCAATTCCTTATCAAAACATAACTTAACTCTACTTAGGTACTTGTCATTCTTATAGCAGATAGCATTTGCACGCAGCTTCACCCGCATGTAAGTAGTAAATTATCCCACGGGAACGTGCTACCGGGTTTTACCGGGTTTAAAAGTATCCTATGTCCTAACCTGGGTCATGGTTTAGGTCTATGTGCCAAATTTCATCGAAATCTATTCGCCATTTAGGCGTAGAAAGGTTATAGACGGACAGAATTACCCTCGCATTTATAATATTAGTATAAATATATAATATTCCCAATTTAAGATAATTATAGAACTGAACAAGAAGGTTTTCTGCAAATGGCGAACTTATGTCGTTCAGGCTGATAGGATACTCTGGTTGCATTCGATCGTTCAAGCGAATTTAGGAGTATTTTTAGAATTATAATTATTAGGTTTTTCTTTCGAAAAAAACAGCTGTGATATAATAGGCGCGTACAAGTAAACCCGTTTCCTTGGAATACACGGAATAAATATTATATTTTATTAACACCCCCGCGTAATATCGATCTACTGCAAGCACTCCCCTAGTGCATACGATCTCTTCAGTACAAAAAAAAATATTATACTTAAAATATTATATTCACATAGATCTTAGAAAATTGTTACTAACACATATATGGATTCCGTCCGAAATAAATGAATAATAAATAATAAATAAAAAACAAAATCCAAATTCTTAATTCTTATCATTTGATAAGCAATACGCCTGTTTCTCCCGAACGGGTAGGCTATTGATAATAATTATATGTCTAATACAATACCTACATTACTTCAGATATTATGTATTTAGGATGTAAAAGGAGTAGTTTTCTTGTTTAAAAGTAAATTATTAACACTAAACCAATGCACTATTTTAGAGAGAGCATTATTTACATCGTCAGTAACTTTCTGTTGTCGATTAAGCTTAAGTAAAAGTGATATGTCATCTACAAATAACACTATCAATCTGCCTAGACTTTTACCAACTATGTTGGGGTCGGCTTTCAGTCTTACCGGATGCAGCTGAATACCAGTATTTTACATGGAGCGACTGCCTAGCTGACCTCCATAACCCAGTAACTGGGTAATACGATACCCCTTGGTAAGACTGGTTGTTAGACTTTCGGGCTTCTGACGACCCGTAACGACTGTCAAAGATCCATGAATTACAGCCGGGACCAACGGCTTAACGTGCTTTCCGAGACACGGAGGAGTCTCAGTTGTAAAGATGTATCACCCATCCACGGATCAACCCCGGCATTTCACATTTTATATTTTAAAACGTATGAAATAAAAATATAAAATGTCTAATGACTCGCAAATTGTTGGCTCCTACATCCCCTTAATGGATTGTCGAAGTATAACCAATAACCTTGAATATGAGAAATAAAAAAGACCAAGAATTGAGCTCTGTGGAACTTCCATAATGACAATAGAACCCGGGGATCGGTTGCCATTAACGTTCACTCTTTGGATCCTATTATCCAAATAAGAAGATCCAAGGCAGTATTTCTAGCACCACAGTGATGCAATTTCCTTTCCTGACCAATGTATCATGAGAAACAATCGAAAGCTTTTGGCAAGTCACAAAAATACCTAGGGAATCATGTGACTTTTCCCAGAAGAAGCTCAACACCAGCGAAGGAATATGTATATGTGTCCCTTGTACCTTTTTGTGTGTGAGAAGTTTAAATAAATAAATAATGTCAAATACCTAAGTAGAGTTATGTTTTGATAAAGAATTGACTTGTGCTATGTTGATAAATAATTATTTATTAGTGACAAGCTATAATAACATAACGACTAGTGGGATTTATTTTCGATTTAGAACAAAAATAAAAATTTCAAATGTCCAAAATTTTTGAAAAACATAATAGAGACATCTCAGAAACGTAAAAATTACGAATGCGTTCGAAAATAAAATACTTAATTATCCTGCGTTCTGATGAACAAAAGTTGTACCTATTTTTTAATACGATAAGTAGGTACTTACAACCAGTTATTTCCCCTGCTATAAAAATAAATTCATTAACCAATGAAATGAAATTGTTTATTTTGTAAATAGGATATCGGAATCTCTTCTACACGTCATATTAAAAAAAAATAGAAATAAGCTTAAGATGAGTTCGGTGTTTACTATCTGATTACTCTGAGAAGAAGGGCCGAAACAAACTCAGAGGTCGCAGCCTCTTTTAAAGTCCAGACATAATCTTAGTCAGGCCATATGAGGACCATGTAGACCATGTAGATATGTTAGATAGTAACTGAAACGGTCTTTTGAGGAAACAACTACACAGATTTGAGTGGATCTGTCCAATCAGCGCAAGCATTTGTCAGTAATCGTGGAGCGCAACTTAGAAGTTAAGGCGACGATAACAGACTTTTAATGATTTTATACTGAAGATGACGTCTGAACGAGTAGTGTTAATGATTTGGAAAAAAATATATATGTTAAATTAGAGCATTTTTTTAATATTTTAATAACATAACATAACATAACATCACGCCTTGTTTCCCCGAAGGGTTCGGCAGAGGTGTCCCTGTAGCAGGTTCACCCACATTTCGCCAGTTATGTTTTAAGTCCCAGGTAATAGGAGGCGAGCCTATTGCCATCAACCGGGCACAAATCCAGACTCCGGGCTGCTACTGAGAAATTTCAGATAGAAAAACCCAATAACACTTTGCCCGACCCGGGAATCGAACCCAGGACCTCATGTTCAGCAGTAGCACTTGTGACCACTAGACCAACGAGGCCGTCATATAGGATATTTTAGTATAGGCATATTTTGCATTATGTTTATATTACATAGTGAAATTAATTTGTAAAGTTAGGTCTAATGCGGATAAAAAACTGAGAATCGCACAAAATCTATAAAGCGTATTTTTCTGAAACCTTCACCAATATAATTTAATGATTGATCTTTTAGTATACGAGTTTTATTAAAAAACTTTTTGTTTTGTGTATAATAAATTAAAAATGCGTTTAATTTGGGACAGCGCTCTTCGAGGGGCGAGTCCTATTACTGGCTGGAGGTACGACGCGTTGAGCTCAGTACAGAACACACAAGGTAGCCACTCAAGGTCACTGACATATATCTGCGTCTTAAGGAGCTCAACTCGACGAACAATACCAAAGAAGGGACATTTGAATAGGTCGCATAAACTACTCAAACTGCCAGACCATCATTAAAACTAGCTGAGAAATAAAATAATAATAATATCGACATAGTCCTCACATTCACAATAATTAAAATTATTTAATACTTTACAAAGTAATCATGTAATTTTGAATATAATTTTTAACAATGTCAATGTGTACATAAAACTGGTACATTTTGATAATTTTACTTATAAATATGTAGGCTTAGCAGAGCGAGCAGCTCAATCCCAAGCTTTTTTATCTTCTAAATAATGTAAAATGTTATAGTACGCTTTTTTACAAAGTTTGGTTTTAATACAGCGTTTAAATCGTTTAAACGCTCCTACAAACAGGCGCGACACGCGACGCGACACAAAGGTACGTCGCGTCGCGCGAGGAGCGGTATCTTTGTGTCGCTTCGCGTGTCGCGCCTGTTTGTAGGAGCCTTAATGGGTAAGTTTCTAATGTCAATGGGAATTTTGTGTTAAAAGCGTATACATTGCCCCATGAACGAGTTGCATACTCTGTGGAGACGTGTGCGATGTACAGCAAAGTTGTGTTTATTCCTGGTATTTAAACTATGAATATATGGGACATTTTCTTAAAATATTATATACTAGCTTTTGCCCGCGGCTTCGCCCGCGTAGATGTCGGAAAATATCCCACGGGAACGTACTGCTGATAACGGGATTACATACCTTATAGATTACATACCTATATTTTGTTACACGTAATTTTGAATCTGTGATATCTTTTAAACCATTAATTTAAATGAAATGATGTCAAGGCTTATAAAAATAAAATGTGTATCTGGATGCTTCAATAAGTGGAAAAGTTGCCCCTGGATCACGTAACGTTTTAATAAAATGTTAAAGCTGTATGACTTTATTAGGAAAATAGAGTCCTTACTTAGGTCCAGTGGGGCAAGTTCCGTTAAAAATGAATATGTCGTAAATGTTTCGCACGATCTTTTCCACAGCTTGAGAGATCCAGATACACATACATAATTAAAGACATTCGTAATAGCTTTTTGCTCTATTTGTTTGCGTCAATGTTTTTCACCATTACAGAAAACTTTTTTTTTCATAAAGCTTTTATGAGTGTCTTAATACCCACGTATTTGGATATCTCACTGAGTGATTTTGATTTAACAAGCATCTTTATTCACGAGATATAATTGATAAATAAATGTTGTTTGTATTTTATTTTAAACCAGTGGAGATTTTTGAACTCTTGTCCACAATACCCATTGATGGGGATTGTCAATGGGGATTAAAGGAATAACCCCTTTCAAATGGTGTCATAAAAATTTAGAATGTTCTTTTTTGAAATTTGTGTCGGTTCGATTCCTGGTTCAGACAAGCTACTTTTTACTTAGACTTACTTTACAACCAATCACAAACTACAAATAACGCGTAAGTTAGTCGCATCATGTACGGACCGCCATCGCCTTCGCGCCGTTGAAATACTAGTGCGCAGGTGGCGTAGCTACTAAGGTGCAAAGTGGTGCTGGGCACCTGGGCCCACGGTGTTTGAGGACCCCCTCAGCGTCCGAGCCAGGAGATCTACTAGTCAATAAAGCCCTAACCAGTCGGCGAAGAGTCTTAATTCTTAAACTATTCTAAGTGACAAAGTAACTCCTATATTTTGTGTTTGAATGGTGAAAGAAAACTTAACCTGTCCGAGGCGGGGTGCTAGGTAAAATTTTCGCACGGCAATAGGGTTACGCGATTACCTATTGATTGATATTTTTTTACAACACTGCTAATATTAATTTTAATTGTTTGCATATAAAACCTCGTTCAAACTGGCGCGACGCAATGGATCGACGCGACACCGGTAATTCTTCTACGGTGAAGTTTTCTTAGAAATTGTTTTGTTAGAGTTGCGTCGCGCCAGTCTGCATGAAGTTTTAACCTTTTAAACATTTATATTTATTTTATAAATCTTTTAAGTATTAGAAGGAGAAGAAAACTGGTTTGTTGTTGCCTCACTTATGAATCTGATCAGATTCAATTTCGTGACGAACGGAATAGAAACAACTGAGGTACATGATAAACTTTTATCGGTGGGCATCAGAGGCGATCTTTACCGGTGATTCAAGTCCTATGTGGAGAACAGATGTCAGAGTGTAGTGCCTATGAATGTCCCTTTAGGGGTTCCCCAAGGATCATTGCTAGGGCCACTGTTACTTAATATTTATTTATCAACGATATTTCTTCTTCATTCCGGTATTCAAAATTGTTATTATATGCTGATTACATGCAGATAATGAGGCAAATAAATACCGTGGCAGATGCTCTTCTATTACAGGCAGACCTTAATAGTTTTCAAGGCTATTATAGTAATAAGAAGTTGGATTTGTTTGTTGTGATTTGTTTGGTGTTTGATTTGTTGTGTTTGTGTGTGTGTTTGTTTGCTCCTTTACACGGAAACCTATCCAGATCGTCCATAACTACACGCTTTTGGATACAGCACTAAATAGGGTCATCACTATTAGGGATCTGGGAGTTACCATTGACACTAAGCTCCTCTTTGATGCAGCCATAGACAATGTAGTAAAGAAAGCAACATTCATTCTCCGGATGTCCTCTGAGTTCAAAAATATAAAGACTATTAAAATATTGTACTGTTCCTTTGTTCGTAGTCATTTGGAGTATGCCTTTCAGGTCTGGAACCCCAATAATAATGACTACATAAATCGTATTGAGAGCATACAGAAAAGGTTCTTAAGGCACATTCAGTAGCGGTCTAAAACGTTTTCAACGAATTCTACCTTCCGTTGCAAAAAAAAATCATGTCCTTCCACTTTACGAAAGGCGAAAAATATTGTTTCTTTTCAAGATTGCCAATGAACAACTGGTGTAACCGAGTTGTTACACAATTCGGGCTGCGAGTGCCGTCTGTGTTCTTGCGTAAATCTCAATTCAATTCAATTCAAAATATTTTTATTTCACATAAACCGACATGGGCACTTATGAAACGTCAGAAGCTAGGTGCACGGTTCCAATTAGTCGTTTCCTATGAAGAACAGCCGGCAAGAAACTCCACGGTTACTCTTTTAATGGTTACTCTTTTTACCTCATTTATTGCACACCCCAGTGGTAGCCGCTACGTACAGTCGGAACTCGTACTGTACTCGCATACCACATTTTCAATCATATTTTTCTAATGGCTTCTTCGAGCGTAAATAGTATTTTTTCTGTTTTTAACCGAATTCAAAAAAAGGAGGAGGTTCTCAGTTCGTCGGAATATTTTTTTTTAATGTATTTTCCCCGATTACTCGAAGACGACCGAACCGATTTGAAAAATATTTTTTTGTTTGAAAGGGTATACTTCCAAGTTGGTCCCATTGTCATTTGGTCTCGATCTGATGATGGGATCTTGGAGAAATCGAGGGAACTGTTCAAATATTATAGGCGCACCTATAGCGATTTGGGAATTTTGTACCTATAGTAACTCATCCATTTGGTAAAGTGGAACTGGTGAATTACAAACCAACTCACAAAAAAGTGAAAAAAAAAAATTACAAAAAAAAAAAACAACCGACTTCCAAACTACAAAGTGAAAAATAACTTTAATTTCGTAAGTCGGTGACTTTGGATCAGTATTTAAGTTTTTGCCACCGACTTCCGAAATTAAAGTTGTATATTTTTGTTATTTTTTTTTAATTAGGTATACATAGGTAGTCTTATCAATTTTTTGTGGTGTTCATATGATTTAAGTATATTGGAAACTTGTAATTGGTCATATTTTGTTTAAACTGTTACTTACTGTGTATGTTTAGCTATAAGCTTTCCTAAAAATAAAATAAATAAATGATCTTATTTTCAACAACAGCCGCTAAAATTATCATTTAAGAGCTACCTACCTATTGTTTTTATTGAACTTTTTGATTCAATTCCCAATCTAAATACCTAGGCTTGTTGAGAAACTAGGTAAGTAGATACATACCTACAACAATTGAAGAAATGAATCAAGGCTCACTCTCCACACTCCGACACTTTTGTCCACTTTTAAATCACTGTTTATTAAAAGCACAACATTTTGCATGAAGTCAATGAGCAGTAAACTTTGAGAAACTGATCACCGGTTACATGTCGGTATCCTTATCCAGACGGGAACATAAGCGGTAAGCGCACAGAGCGCTCGAAACGCTCAGCGGCGGTCCAGGGTCACAACACTAGCATGTATCACAGCGGTCACACACTCGCGGCGAGGTCGGCGCGCGGTGAGAGCGCAGCTATACGTGCGGAACAGCGCGGCGCGCATCACTGGCGCGCACCGAGCGTCCGCGCGCGCCCCGCCCGGCCCGGTCCCGCCTCCACTCGCGGAGTCGCGGCTGCCGGCGCCGCCCCGCACGACGAGTCCCTTTGTCGAGCCGCCCCGCCCACCGCCTGCGTTTTTATAACGCGCCCGTCAGACACAGAATTCTGCGAATCTATGTGACCTGTGTCCTGATTGTTCGTTTTCACTTGGTTAAAGTTTTGATAGATAGGCACTAAATATACATAGCTACCTACTACCTATGGCAAAAAAAAATTAGAATTTAAAAAATAATGAATATTCTTTCTTTCTTTTCTTTTCTATTTTTGAAAACGTTGACCCACACCAGTGAATTTCTCCTGTATCGTGTTGTGGGTGCGTTGACAAACATTTAAACTCACATACATAAACAGCCAGACCCGGAACAACTACCTGTAGGTCATACAAATATTTGTTCCGTGCGGGAATCGAACCCGTGACACGCAGCGCAGCAGTCAATCGCTTAACGATTGCGCCAACCTTGCCGTCAACTGTAACTGTATTATTATATGTATTCTTACCTAAAGCCAGAACTGGTAAAAAATCCCTTTGAGGCAACGTTGTGGAAGTCTCCAGTGACTCGAACAGGGTAGCCTTGTACTCCTCGTAGTGAACCTAACCAAGAGGTATACGATTATGGAGGTCTAAGCACTGACCTCAGCACACTCGGACGACGAAGTATGGAGGAAATCTTCGAGGGAATCTCCAAGGCCTTGCATTTCAATACTAAGGCCCACTACAACCGCTACGTTTCAATTGGAGATTGTAGTGCTAAAGTAGGTACCTACAGAATTGTCCTACGGATTCGGCAGCAGAAATTATAGGGGCCACGAATTCACTACCGTGGTAAACATTATAAGTGACTTTGATTAGGCACTCGACCAAATGGTGGAAATACTCAGGTAGGAAGGTATGAGATTAGGTAGGTACCTATGCAAAAAGCGGCTTATGGGCAGGATGTCCAAACTCTCGGGAGAAACCTGCTTGAAGTCAGCCAATTAAGACGAGCCGGCGAAGCCTCTCTAAAACAGCTCAAGACGCAGATATATGCCAGTGACCTTGAATGGTTTAGCTTGCGTGTTCTGTACTGAGCTCACGCAACGCGTCGTACGTCCAGCCAGTAATAGGACTCGCCCATTAAGGAGCGCTGTCCTAAATTAGACACATTATTAATTCATTATACGTAAAACAAAAAGGTATTTAAATAAAACACGTATTCTAAAAGATCAATAATTAAATTTCCTCTAAAATGGTGAAGGTTTCAGAAAAATACGCTTGATAGATTTTGCGTCATCCTCAGTTTTTTATCCGCGTTAGACATCACTTTACATCATGTAATATAAACAAAATCCAAAATATGCCTTTATTAAAATATTAAGAAAATGCTCTTATTTAACATATATATATTTTTTCAAATCATTAACATTACTCGTTTAGACGTCAGTCTGATGACTGACGCCTAAACGACTTTTATACTGATGTATAAAATCATTAACAGTCGGTTATCGTAGAAAAGCCTCTAGTGAGGACGGAATTACGGCCGAGCTTCTAAAAGCGGAAGGAAGTCAAAAATAAGATAAGGTAAACGCGGGTGAAATCGACAGTGACCCAGAAGTCGTCAATTTATCGAATAACATCAATATCTTTTTCTAATCAACACCAAACTGGCCGATTTGTATAGCAACATATTTAAGACTTGCTTCTGCCCGCGACTTCGTTCGCGTGGAATTCGATGAAATACAGCCCATCAACTCATGTTACTTGCTGATAATGTAGCTTTCTATAGGTGAAAGATTTTTTTAAATCGGTTAAGTATTTTTAGGGTTCCGTACCTCAATAGGAAAAAACGGGACCCTTATAGGATCACTCGTGTGTCTGTCTGTCTGTCCGTCTGTCACAGCCAATTTGCTCCGAATCTAATGGACTGATTAAGTTGAAATTTGGTACACATATATATTTCTGTGACCCAAACACGAACGCGTAACCTAAATAAATAAATTTTGAATATAGGGGTCACTTTTGGGGGTCAGACAAGAAAATTTTAAAATAAAGTTTTGCTAACAGTACCGGGTGACATATCAAATAAATGGACTTCTTGCGAGGATCTTAAATATATTTTTTATATAATTTTAAAATAAACACTTTTAAAGATATTTAAGAAATGTGATGAAAATTGACCATTCCCCCCCTTATCTCCGAAACTACTAGACCAAAAATTTTGAAAAAAATACATAATATGGCTCTTTACTCATAGATTATAAGAAAACCTATAAGAAGTCTATGGTCTTAAAATAACATGGTAAATCTCTCAATATTGTGCGTACTAACTTACATATATTTGCAGTTGAAATATATAGGAGAACCTGTATTTCAAATACAATGTTAAGTTTGTATTCGGGATAAATTCATCCCAACTGCGGAACCCTTCATTGTGAGTAGTCCGATACGCACTTGTTTGAATTTATCCATTACAAACAAACATACAAAAAAATAAAATATTTTCTCTTTATAATATTAGTTTAGATAAAATATTGCACTATTAAAATAACAACCCTGAATTGGGACTGCAATATTTTACTTGAAATGTGGGACAGAAAAAAATTTTTTTTGTTAATTTATCTGCTTAATGTGAATCTCAGCAAGTAGTTTTGTGTTTTGATTTGTGGAACTTCAGTGGGGTCTACGGTAAGTCCGACTGTTTGATAAATTACGAGTTGTGTTATTTATTTGAGACCGCCTCCGCTGCCGGCACCGGCTCCCAAAAATAACGCCATTGGGAACCGTCATGATGTTACTGCCGGCAGCCGAGATTAAAAACATCGGCGGGCACATTACATACTCTGTGGCACCGCCGACTCCTATAATGGACACCGGCGGCGCGGCGATCAGAACTCCAACTAACTAACCCTACTAACTAAAGTATTTTTTTCTATATATTCTAGTCGTTTTTGGCACTAGCCGGCAGTTGCCGCGGCACCGCTCGCTACGCTCGCTCGGCTCGTGCGTAGGGAGTCACAGTTCCAACCTAACCTAAACTTTTTTGCGAGTGAAGTCCGGCGTTGGACCGGGCGACGTCGCTACCAAACATTGGCGACGCGTCGTCCGGTCCGCCGCCAGCTGAACCACCAAGAAAACCGCCACCGTCAAAGAAGAAGGAGAAGAAAGAAGAGGACAGAGCAGTTGTGGCTGCCAGCCCACCAACGACATGGGCGCCTGCGTACGTGGCGCCTACGCCGTCGACTAGCTGGACGCACGCTGTACCTCACGCCCTGCCGCGTTCCACCCGGTGCCCATACAGGCCCCGGGGCCTGCCGCGAACAAGAGCCGCGCATTGCAAGCACGCGCACCTACTTCATCCGCGCACGCACCCGTGCCCTGCTATACTACCGCGCCTGCCCGCTCCGGCGCGCCTCGCACTGAATACCCAGCGCTACCAGTACCGCGTACTCCCGTGCCGTCGGCGCGGTTTGTGTCGCCGCCTCAACCCAAACTACCAAGTAAGTCAGTGGGTGTACCCGCTTCCGTTCTCAGATGCCTACATCTGAGAACGGAAATCGGAATTTGCAATTCTGAACGTGAACGTGAACGTGAATATTTTAGGTAAGGTACCTATACCTTACCTAAAATATTGAAATATGGGGAAGTCCCCAAAATTATTGCGGGGTATTACCTTTTTTCGACAAGACGAAGTAAGATATATGTTACATTTTAGCCCTCTATCGTTATACATACGTGTCGAGTCTCTACATTCTTTATCAAGTATCCTAATTGTATTGTAAACAACCATTATATGCTTGTATTATAAATAAGATACTAGTAATTTCATTCATAAATTAGTTAAGGACTTTGTTATTGGTCCATATTACTTATCTAGTTATCTTTTTCACTAACTAATCACCATTGGTTATGTTTACTTATCCCATAGGATTCTTAGTATATAAGCTCAGTTCTTTTCGTTGTAAGAGGAGTTCTATTTCCAACATCATCGTTGTTCAAACTTTTATTCTATTTCGCCTAGTTCCTAAATCTTAGTATTAATTATAAATATTGTGACAATTAAATAAAAGTTTATTTTTTAAAACGTTTTTGAGTTACATCACGTAACAATTTTGGCGCAGCCGGTAGGATAGCCTAGGGCAGTCAGACAGGGATAACGCACCTGTTAGGTTGTGAAGCAGCGACAACAGTGCGGTACCTGAAGGGTTTTGATCTTCCCTGCCGAACCTGAAGATGTCTATCCGCTTGATCGTGTTACTGTGGTATGTGGCTCAAATTGTTATGCTCTGATTCCTTCTAATTCCTTATTCAATTCCTTGTTACCAAATCTCTTCTAAATCCTAAATCAAAATTTACTAACATAACCGAATCTTCTACTTTGATATTTCTAATTCTTTACTAAGTGCTAAATCAATCACAATGTCTATCACAGACACCAAATTCACGGCTGTTTCTGATAACTTAGCAGTAAGCATAGATACGCTAATCAAGTTCATTCCGGTTTTTGATAAGTTTATCGATTTGTTAGATCATGCGACTCCGTGTTTCAAATTGCAACAGTGCAACAACAAGGCATATTGTTAACATTCACGCTAAACAGAATTCTAGGTCCTGGAGCATCAGATTTACATGCCAAGGACTTCCCGTCATGGGCCGATCTAAAAACATATCTTATCCTAAAATTTTCAGAAACAAAGACTCTAGCGCATTTATCCCTGGAACTAAAATCCATGTTCCAGAAGCCTAACGAAAGCATAACCGATTACTATCTGAGGGTAGATTTGCTCCTCGCGCACATTTGGGAGTGGCGCGAGGAGGCGAAACGCCGGGGCTTAACTCCGCTGCCGCGAGAAATCGCGGCACAGCGGACAGAGCTCCGGCGGGATCTCATGGCGTCATGGAGAGTGCGATTGTCGCAACCCAGCGCTGGGCACGCCACAATTGCGGTGATAAGACCCCTCTTTGAGGAGTGGCTAGAGAAGCGCCACGGCGTCCTCACCTTCCGCCTGACGCAGGTCCTCACCGGACACGACTGTTTTGGGAGGTTCCTGCACAGGATAAGGCGGGAGGAAACGCCCGGGTGTCACCATTGTGTAGATCGCCCGGAGGGCACGGTGGAGCATACGGTGGAGGTCTGCCCAGCTTGGGCGGAGCATCGCCGTGTCCTCGTGGAGGCGATCGGCGGCGGTGATCTCTCGCGTCCGGCCCTGGTTCAGGCCATGGTACGGAGCGAGAGGAAATGGGAGGCCGTCACCTCCTTCTGCGAAGCTGTAATGCTCGCGAAGGAGAAGGCGGAACGCGTAAGGGAGAGGCAAATTTCGCGCCCTCATGCCCCTAACCACCGCAGGAGGAAACGCCCAGGGCGCCGGGAATCGCGAGGCGATTTCCGGCCATCGTAGGCGCAGGCTTGCGGACGGTGAGCAATGGGTGGCTCACCGTCCGATAAGGACCAGGCCCGGGTCGACGGCGCGTTGTGTTCCACGCGCGCCTCAAAGAGATGTCAGCAGATTTGAAGGGGTCCACTAGGGCCGATGCCTGCCGGGGTTGCGAAGAAAACCGAAAGGGAGATCGTGGCCCCCGGCAACAGGGCAACCGAAGGAACACGGGTGGGTTTTAGTCAGTAAGAGTCTGACACGCCCTCCCGCTCCGCCCAGAGCGGGAGAAGTTATTTGATGATTTCCCACCCACAAAAAAAAGGGTAGATTTGCTACGCAGCAAAATAATAGAAAAGTTATCAACCGAAGTGCAAGATATAACCCTAGAGGGTCGTAAGGCAAATACGGAAGAAGCCGCCCTAAACGTATTTGTTAATGGGCTCAGCTCAGACATAGGAACTATGTTAAGGGTCCATTCGTTTAAACATTTACGCAACGCGGGTAACTTCGCGATTCAAGAGCAAAAAATCCGAAACATGAATGCTGCTAGACAAAATTGCATAAAAACGCATCACAGCCGCGAAATCCAATACCCAAAAATTCTAATTATCAGCAGTCCAACATTCCGAATTCAACTCCGAAGAAATTTTGTAGATATTGTAAAAACCCAAGACATGACATTGCTGAATGTAGAAAAAGGGCTTATAACAATCAAATGAAGACTGGCTCTAATAATCACAACCTACGTCCGGTTTATTCTGAACAGAATGTTCCTAACCCGGCCGGTGTTCACAATTTAAACTCACAAGCGGCCGGAGAGATGAGCAACTCCTCGGAAACCGCTTTAGACCTTTGCTCAGAAACCCAAATTCAAGACCCACAGATCAATTTAGACCATCTGCAGCTCCAATAACAAATTTATCACGCAATATTCAAACTTCCAGGGGTATAAGTGATAGCTCGTTAAATCCAGTCCATCGGGGACAAACGGTTATTGTTTCTGCCTCTCAAATTAAGTGCAACGCTTCGACACAAATTCACTCTGTCTATCGTAGACAATATCGTGACGTTTGAACTCAAACTGATCTACCATATCATGCTACTTCTACAAATTCAATCCTAACTTCTAACCCTACAAATTCAACTCCAAATCCTGAATCTGCAAATTCAATTCCAATTTCACAAAGTCTTACTACTTCAACGCAACGTACTAAATCTAAAAATCAAAGAAATACAAGTTCCAAAACTAAATCAAAGCATAAAAAATCGGTCAAAGCTAAAAACTCTGATATCAAATCATATAACATTTCCTCGCTAAACGTACCTCACGACAACCTTCTGCACTGTAAATTCCACATTGATGGTTAACCAATAACATTATTGGTAGACACAGGCGCAGCTATCTCAGTCATTCGAAAAGACATAATCGGAAATAATCACATTAATTCTTCTAACAAAGCGTCTATCGTAGGTGTATCCAACTCTAACTCAACAATCAAGACCTACGGTACCTCGAAATTAAGCCTCGATCAATTACCCAAACACAGTTTTCGCATAGCTAACCTCAATATTACATCAGATGGCATATTGGGTAACGATTTTATGTCAAAATTCAATGTTAACATTTACGTTCAGTCCAAAACCATGCGCGTCCGTGATCGGACCTATAAAATATTCTATTTAAATGAAGACTCCTATGATTCACGTCACAACAACCAACTAGTGAATCAACGGTCAGAAACTGTAATATGTTGTTATACAAATGATATTGCAAATGGTACAGCGATCGTCGAAAAACAGGTACTTCATGGAGATATCACTATTCCCAACGCCCTTGTAAATATCACGAATAACCGATTTCTAGTGACTTGTGTAAATTCCAGCAATCAAGACAAACACATCCCTATGCCTATAGTCCAAGTGAACTCATTCGATGAAACATTAGAGACGAACAGTTTCCCTATTAATTCCGTAAATACATCTAATAATAAATTACATTCAGTAGACGACATAAGTCAACTCGTTAGACGCGACCATCTAAATAAGGAAGAGCGTGAATCCCTCGATAAATTAATTTACGAATTCTCCGACATTTTCTATGTTAAAGGCGATCCTCTTACATTTACCAATCACACCAAACATACCATTCCGACAACATCAGATACACCGATCAATACTAAACCTATAGGTTCCCTTATATCCATCAACAAGAGGTAAAATCACAAATCGACAAAACGCTTAAACAAAACATCGTTAGGCCTAGTACTTCACCATGGAGCAGTCCTATATGGGTAGTACCTAAAAAACTGGACGCTTCGGGCAAACAGAAATGGAGAGTGGTAATAGACTATCGCAAACTTAACGATATCACTATCGGAGATAGTTATCCCTTACCCAACATCACAGATATTCTTGACAAATTAGGTCATTCCATTTACTTTACTACTTTAAATCTTGCGTCTGGCTTTCATCAAATTGAACTGGATCCAAAAGATATTCTAAAAACCGCTTTTAGTACTCCTTATGGTCATTACGAATTTTTAAGAATGCCTTTCGGTCTCAAAAATGCACCCGCTACCTTCAAACGCGCAATGGATAGCGTCTTGTAATCCATAAAGGATTATGGATTACAAGACGAACGCTGTTTCGTCTACCTCGATGATATCGTAGTATTTGCATCCAGCCTCCAAGAACACGAACAAAAATTAACGGAGGTATTCAATCGTCTAAAATAACACGGTTTAAAGGTCCAACCCGACAAATGTGAATTCCTGAGAAAGGAAGTAGCATACTTGGGGCACATCATCTCCAATGAATGCGTTAACCCCAATCCGGAAAAAGTACAAGCGGTCAGAGAGCTTCCAATACCCAAATCCTGCAAGGATATAAAATCATTCTTAGGTTTAGCAGGATATTACCGTAGATTCATTGCAAATTTTAGTAAAATAACAAAACCGCTAACAAGCCTTTTGAAGAAAGATGTTTCTTTCATTTGGGGTACGGAACAGCAAAAGGCTTTCAATACATGTAAAAATATTTTAACCACAACCCCGATTCTACAGTACCCCGATTTCAACAAAGAATTTGTTTTAACGACTGACGCATCTATTCATACTATTGGAGCAATTCTATCACAAGGAGAAATTGGTAAAGACCTGCCTATCGCGTACGCCTCCAGAACCCTGAATAAAGCTGAAGCGAACTATTCCACAATCGAACGCGAATTGTTAGCAATCGTTTGGGCAGTCAAACATTTCCGCCCATATCTATTTGGAAGAAAATTTAAAATCGTCACTGATCATAAACCTCTAACCTGGCTGTACCCAGGATTTTGTAATATCTATATTTAAAAGAGTGTCCTTGGAGTTTCTTGCCCGTTCTTCTCCATAGAGATCTACGTTTTGGAATGGGCAATTAGCTTCAACTTTCTGACTAACTGACCGACTCTTTGACAATTCAAAAGTGCCTGTAAATGGTTTAATTGAAATAAATGCTTTGAGTTTGAGTTTGAGTTTGAGCTATTCTCCATCAAAGACCCTGGTAGTCGACTCGTTCGATGGAGATTAAAACTCGAAGAGTACGATTATGAAATAATATACAAAGCAGGTAAAATAAACACAAATGCTGATGCTTTGTCTCGTCCTCCTATTTTTAATTCTAATGTCATAGATTTAACCTGCGAAGATTCCTCTGATTCTAATTATTTACAACTAAATTATGAACACTATCTTTCACAAGAGCGTTCTATCAATCTCCTAAAAGTCAGAGTAATACCAGATAGACTTCTAGATACCAGACACAAACAAATATTCATTCCAACCTCATGTCAATACTCAAATAATAATAACCTTTTTTATGAGGCTTTAGAATCATGTTCACAAACTGATCCCTATTTAGATAAACCTATTTCATTTCATTTCATTTCCTAAATCTCTCTACGATGTAGGTCTTCTTATATCTAATAATAATCAAAATCTATTCTTTTGTTGTACTAGACCAACACATTTCGATCCTTGGGACTCAGAAAGCTATTTCAAATCCCTGTTGTCTTGCCTCCAGCGAAATGAGATAAAGCAATTGTAATGTGCCAGATCTAAAATACGATCAAACTTGTAAACTTCAAGGAAACGAACAATTAAAAATCTCTTCATATCTCGCTGAATTATATGACTGCGAGATAACTATTTGTGAAAATAGAGTTAAATATCCGAGTCTAGAAGAAATCCCCGAAATTTTGAAAACATTTCACGACGAACCTGTCTCAGGTCATCGTGGTATTGCAGAAACCATAAGGAAAATAAGAGAGGAGTATTTCTGGAAAGGTATGACAAACGATATAAAAAACTACGTTGAATCATGCGTCACCTGTCAGAGAAATAAGATCCAAAGGAAATTCTTTCAGGCCCCTATGGTTATCACGTCGCTATCCACTGAGCCTTTCGAACGCGTTTCCATAGATCTCGTTTCCTACTCTGAAGTCAGTGAAAACAACAACAAGTATGTCCTAACCTTACAAAATGAACTAACAAGGTACGTTCAGGCATACCCTATTCCTGACAAAGAAGCAGTTACAGTAGCATCAAGCTTGATCAAATTCTGTCAACACTTCGGTGTTCCCAAACGTTTCCACTCTGATCAAGGCAAAAAATTCATGAACAGTGTTATGAAATAGCTCATGAAATTCCTAGGTTCTTCACAAACTTTCAACACTGCATATCACCCTCAAACGAATGGTGCACTCGAACGTTTTCATGCTACACTCCGTGATCATATACGAATGTACAATAGCCATCGCCAGAAGAATTGGGACAAAATAATTCCATTTGCTATTATGTGTCACAATACATCAGTCAATAGTTCAACCGGGTTTACACCTCACGAGTTACTTTTCGGTTACAAACCACGTCCTTTCTATGACCTTAAGCCGATTCCGGAATCTACAGCTTCCGACTATTAAAAAGATTTAAACGAACGTCTTAGGATAGCTAGAGACGCCGCTCTACGAAACATCGAAGTCACTAAAGAAAAGGAAAAAGAACGTTATGACGCTCACACTAAAAATATAGCCATTTTTTCCTTAGGTGACAAAGTGATGTTGCGAGTACCTACACCTAATAACCTAGACGCCAAATGGGACGGTCCATTCGAAGTAGTTCGTGTGGGATTCAATGAAAATTATTATTATAAATAAGATTTATAAATAACAATAAGTTAGATAGGTTTATTCTATGATTAATTATTTAAGTCATTTTTTTCTATTCACAGGGTCTGTCGCTATACAACAGCCCAAAACTCCACCCTATCCTTTACTCAAGTTTTTGGTGATCCTAAATACATTTATAATTATATAATTTGTTCTATTATTAAGGTCCTATTATGCATAATTCTATACAAATTGTACACCTTTATCAGAGACTACATCAGAACTAAGTTACTCAACAAAAAACTTCCTTTTGTTGCAGGGCAACATCAGGAACCACTCAGAACTTACTCACATGCAGGTATTTTCTACAAAGAAGAGGGAGCTCTATCAATTTCCGATGATTCGTGGAAACTGAAAGATTTAAAATCACAAACTTTTTTTATTCCATGAATCTCTAGTTCGGTTGTCCGAAAAATTTCAAATCATGTCAACCAATTTCATTAAACTTTCGATAACTCAATCAACTTAATCCTATCTGAACGTTAACCTTCATAATATCGAAAACCGACTCTCGGAACTCAAAATGTACCTCGGCAAAAACGCACGTACAAAACGAGAATTGCTAGATGGTTTAGGCTCTGTTTTTAAATGGCTTATTGGTACACCTGATGCAAGAGACGCGACGCGTTACGAAGAATGCATTGATAAATTAGATAAACAAGAACTTGATTTGGCGGATCTCATGCAAAAACAAATCTAGATCACATCGTCTACCATAAAAATTTTCAACGATACTATTTTCAAAATCTCTTACGACGAACAGATTATAACTGAAAATATAGATCGCATTAATAACTTCATTAATAAAACCGAAAATCTTATTTTTGATATAAAAATTAGCGAAGACATATCAACTATTTCATTACAAATTCTTGAGTTAGTCACCGGTCTCGAAAATGAAATAGATGACTGCTTGACAAGCATCCTATTTGCGAAATCCAACATTATACATCCTTCAATCATATCTCTCAATAAGCTTTACGAACAATTACTGATTTCTAATAAGATAAGAAGTAATAGACAGTTAGTAACTTCTGTCTCAATTGATAACATCCATAGCCTCTTGGATTCGTCTTCTCTGTCAGCATACGTGTATTCAAATCGTCATTAGTATATGTCCTAGAGTTTCCCTTAGTTCAACATAAATCTTTTACTTTGTATCATGTGTACTCTATTCCTATAAGACACCCCAATTCCTCCTTCCACACCACTATCCTCCCAGAGCATACCTACTTGGCCACTGACACTAGTGGGCAATATTATGCGGCTACAAACTCCATGGATAACTGCATCATCTACGCACCAAGAAAACGAGTCTGCAAGAATATCGTCATCTAGGACTCGTCCGTTCGTCCAATCTGCGAAGTGGACATTCTACTCAGCAAGACAACGAGTATCCTTTCGACTTGCACGACGACAACCTTCCCAGCAGAAATTAACACGTTCCAGCCAATTGGCCCTAGCAACTGGTTATATATTCTGAACAATGAGACAAATTGTGTTCTTCAGTGCAGCGTTGAGATTTCTAACTTAAAACTACAATGCTCAGGAATAATCACCTTACCTCAAGGGTGCAAGTTACATACGGGATATAGTACCCTATCAGTCTTCCAGACGTCAGAAGAAAACATCACCATTCCGATCATCGTTCCAGACGTAAGAAGTGAAGATTGCTTCGAAACATTCAAAAATGAAGAATCGCAAAAGTTAATCCCCATTACGATCAATGACATGCCTCTTGACTCTTTAAGAAGCATAAAGGTACATTTAGAAAGATATGCTGATGAACTACAAAATATGAAAGCCTCCAAAGCCCAATCCTTCCTGGAGAAGAACCAAACAAGCTTTTCATGGATATATCTTTCCATTGGCATGATAATGTTAATATACATCAGCATCAAACTTTGTAATAGATGTACAAACGGATTTATACGTTGCAACAATTCTAGAACCTGCATACAAGTCTTCAAAAACTGTTTTGATCTTTCTTCCCGACGCCGCAATGTGCATGTTGCCATCCCCATGAGCAACTTGCATCATCCCACCACGTGCATCTCCGACGACGAAGATGACATCGAAGACCATCAGCCATCATCATCTCCTCAACCTCAAAAATCAGGCGCTAACGCCCAATCTTTGTACTAAGGGGGGAGGTGTTACATATTAGCCCTCTACCGTTATACATATGTGTCGAGTCTCTACATTCTTTATCAAGTATCCTAATTGTATTGTAAACAACCATTATATGCTTGTATTATAAATAAGATACTAGTAATGTCATTCATAAATTAGTTAAGGACTTTGTTATTGGTCCATATTACTTATCTAGTTATCTTTTTCACTAACTAATCACCATTGGTTATGTTTACTTATCCCATAGGATTCTTAGTATATAAGCTCAGTTCCTTTCGTTGTAAGAGGAGTTCTATTTCCAACATCATCGTTGTTCAATCTCTTATTCTATTTCGCCTAGTTCCTAAATCTTAGTATTAATTATAAATATTGTGACAAATTAATAAAATTTTATTTTTAAAAACATTTTTGAGTTACATCACGTAACATATAGATACATAAGTAGGATGGACTATATTCAAATAACGGGAATCCCCAAAATAGTTGCGGGGAATTACTTCATTTTGACTAACGACGAATTGTATAAAACTCTTTTTAATTTCTTTTCGAGCAATAGCTTATACATATTTTGTACTTCAAATATGAAGTACAAAATATGTATAACTTTTCATTTATTTCCATTCATTCTCGATTTAAAACCATGTTTTTCTTTTCTTAATATTTAAAACATTGTTTTATACTGTGATTTTAAACACTTATTAACTTTTTTAACTGTTTAAAATACGTAATTTAAAACAACTTCTTTGTTTTATGCCAACCCTGACAATGACAGAACAATGTTTTAGATTTGTTTTTATTACAACTAGTGACTAAGCTGATTTTTGCAATTTAAAGAAGACTAAATTATAAGGATATTAAAAATTTGATTTTTACATAAGTATTTATTAAGTGCAGCAACCACTTCTATGTTCTACCTTATGGGATTTGGTTTTCGCACTTAGTCCGTCAAGCGGACCATTGTGCGTGGGCCATGGCGGCCGTTTGGTGGTTATTCCAACCAGCCTACCTCCCTCAAGAAGTTAATTAAAACTCCTAGTCTATGCAGAACATCAGTGAAAGATCTGGGTGACCCGAGAGTTTCTGTTGTAATCTGAGTGACGCCTGTGCATTCGAAGAGCACATGCGCGACGGTTTCCTCAGCCTCCATGCACGCCCCGCACAGAGGACTGTCTGTTATGCCCATTGTGTGGAAGTGTTTGTTTAGCGAGCAGTGCCCCGTGATGATCCCCGTTACCAGGCGCTGGCCGTTCCTGCCCAGGCTTAATAAACGCCTGGTTATAAAATACAATAGACGTGAATATATTAGTAACTTTTCCGCTTAGCTATTTCTAAAGAGCCATAAAAAGCCCTGAAAGAAAACGACACGTGTTTCACCTCTCAACGAGGCATCCTCAGGATGACGAATGACTTTTCGCGAACTCGAACATGGCGTGGTGGTGTGACCCACCGCTGAACGCAGACGCCTGGTTAGCCTGCTATCCAAGGATAGCATAGCTTCCTTGGACTGCCTGCAGCCTGGTGTCGAGGACCAGTTCTCCGCTTGTGTGTGGGTGGACTCCTGTAGTCACCTGCTTTTTTGGTTGAAGGGAATTGGCACGATAGGCTCGGGTCCACAGACTGCCGTGTTAGATCCTCTTCTAGCAAGTTTGTCAGCTGCGTCGTTACCTAGCGATCCGCTGTGTCCTTTTATCCATTGCAGTGTCACCGTGTTACGGCTAGATACCGTTACTTGTTCTAGTGCATTGTGACATTCTAGTGTTAACTTGCAAAATAAAATTCTATTCTATTCTATTCTGTTTTTTCCGTAAGGATTGGAGAACTGAAGCGCTATTGGAGAATATACGTATGTGAGTGTCCGTGACTCTCCTGGCTTCTATGGCGTGGGCCGCTTGTATGATGCCCACACACTCCGCCTGATAGACGGTGTTGAACATTCTCAGCGGGCGGGATATATTTATGTTGAGATCATGTGAGAATACTCCAACTCCGGTACCGGAGTCGGTCTTTGATCCGTCGGTGTATACTCTCAGCTGTTTCGGGCCTGAGTAGTCACATTGTATTTCAGTAAGTATTATGTTGTAGTGCCTTTGAAAGTGGTGTGATTTCGAGGCTTTTCGCAGGCCATCATTGGTCGTCGTTTGATCGCATATTCAGGTTCACTGACAGTTGTTGCACCATTCCTCTACTATTTTCAGGGCTTGACGCATGAGATTGCATAGCGTGTTTTCATGGGTCCCGTTTATTATTATGGTTATGTCATCGCCGTAGCCTACAGTGAAATAACCTTTGTCATTGAGTGTTTTGATGAGACTGTCTGCTACCAGGTTCCATAGAAGCGGCGAGAGGACGCCCCCTTGCGGACAGCCCTTCACAACGATGGCCCTTGTAGTGTCATTTACTTTGACTTGTACAGCTCTCAATTTGAGCATGTTGGTGATCCAGTCACTCAGGGTCGAGTCTATGCTGTGTCGGTCGAGGGCCATTTTTATGCTGTTAAACATGATTTTGTCAACGGCGCCCTCGATGCCAATGAAGGCGGCAGTAACCACTTTATATTTGTTGATACAAAAAATCCGGCTATATTAACTTCATCTCTAAATTAAAAGTAGGTATGACTAAAATTGGAATTTTCTTATTTTTAAGTCTTTTTGGCTTAAGTATATTTTTTTATTTAAATTAACATTGAGTCCAAGATTGTGATTTAATAAACATAAATAGTTTTTGTTATGAATGTTGATATTTTTGTTGTTGATTTCAAATATTATTAATAAGTAATTATATGACTAAAATTGTGAAAATTCGTATTTTTGATAATTATTCTAGCTCGTTGTTGAGTTTACGTAGCAATATTGAAACCAAGACTGATTTTACTTATTTTTGTAAGTAAGTAAGTACTACTGTTGTCTAAATTTTTCCTCCGCATTCAGCGATGCAAAAGCAACCATCACAGAGCCAGAGTCCGATTATCTTCATAATATGAAGAATAACAGTCTACCTCTAACGGCACCCGTGATTGATCGCGAAAGCCTGCTGACGAAGCTTAAATTACTGGATCAGAGTAAAGGCGCTGGCCCTGATGGTATCCCTCCAGTATTTATTTATAAATGTGCCCACGCTCTGGTATCCCCTTTAACACTGATTTTTAATAAATCCCTCAGCTCAGGTATTTTTCCTGATTCGTGGAAAAAAGCTAAGATTATTCCTATCCATAAGAGTGGTGAGAAGGACAACATAAAAAATTATAGACCCATCTCTATCTTGTCTACCTTTGGCAAGGTCTTCGAATCCTTGGTTTGCCCACACATTCAGGCACACTTCAAACTCTATTTGAGCTTTTCTCAGCATGGCTTCGTGAGTTCCAGGTCTACTTCCACTAATCTAGCGACTTTCACAGAAATGCTATCGGATGCCATTGACTGTGGCAAGCAGCTCGACGTGATTTATACCGACTTTAGCAAAGCTTTTGACCGTGTACCTCACCATTTACTTCTGTCGAAGTTATCTGCGTATGGTATCACTGGTACACTCTATAATTGGCTAAAGTCTTATCTCGAAAATCGTTTCTTCTTTGTTGCAGTTAATGGTTTTCTATCTGGAACCTACAAGACGTCCTCAGGGGTTCCCCAGGGGTCACATATTGGACCAATTCTATTTAATGTTTTTGTTAACGATATTCCACACTGCCTGAAATTCTCGGATTGCTATATGTATGCAGACGACCTAAAATTCTCTAGGATAATCGAATCTAAAGATGACAAAATATTGCTTCAGCGGGACTTAGACTCGTTAGTTAAATGGTGTAACGACAACGAAATGAGCTTAAACGTAAAAAAGTGTTTCTACGTGAAATACACCCGGAAAAAGAATAATATTGCTAGTTTATATTACGTGGGCACTAACGCTATCCAAGAGGTGAACCAAATAAGGGACTTAGGAGTTGTATTCGATAACGCTTTGACATTTGTACCTCATGTTGACGGCGTCATCAAAAAGGCTTCTAGAATGCTGGGATTTGTTGTGCGGAATGTTGCTGGTTCTAAGCATAGTCGTACAAAAATCATAATGTACAACTGTCTCATTCGCAGTACCTTAGAATATTGCAGTACAATATGGAGACCTCACTACTCCACGCATATCCTTCGACTGGAGCGAATACAAAAGAGATTCCTCTGGCATCTGGCCTTTGCTACCGGAAATGCAAAAAGGATAAGATCATACGAAGCCCGATTGTCTTATTTTAAGATGATCTCATTGGAAAAACGAAGAATAATTATTGATTCCTTATTCCTATATAAGCTCTTCAGATGCAAGATTGATTGCCCCCTATTACTATCCAAATTTCAGTTTCGGGCCCCTGCTAGAATCCCTCGCGCTCCAATTATTCCCTTACACCCTCCACTCCGCAGAACAGTACTTGGTGCAAACTCTATCGTTCCTCGTCTCTGCAAATTATTAAATGGCTCCAGTGATCTTGTTGACGTGCATTTTGACTCTTATGCCAGCTTTCATAGAATAGTTACCAGTACCTAATGTAATATCTGATTATAGTTTTTCTTTTCTCTTTTATTTTTGTTGATCATATAGTTTCTTTTTTTTTTGTTCCTTATATTCATTTCATCGCGTAATTTTAATATTTTGTTAATTTTAAGTCTTATATTAGTCTAGCGCTTGTAAGTTAAAGGGGCATGCGGTGCTAACCTGTAATAAATTGTTATACTAACCCTAGATTATGGTAGATTTAACGTTGACTATTTGTAGTATAAACAATTGTTGGTTGGTCAATAAAGGAAAAAAATATATATATATATATATATATATCATTGTTGATTTAATTTAAATTATTAATTGATTGATTAATTGATTTTTGTATGAGGTCCTGGGTTCGATTCCCGGGTCGAGCAAAATGTTATTGGGTTTTTCTATCTGAAATTTCTCAGTAGCAGCTCGGAGTCTGGATTTGTGCCCGGTTGATGGCAATAGGCTCGCCCCCTATTACATGGGACTTAAACATAACTGGCGAAATGTGGGTGTGCCTGCTACAGGGACACCTCTGCCCAACCTTTCGGGGAAACAAGGCGTGATGTTATGTTATGTTATGTGTATTAATTCTAGTTTTTCGAATAATAGAGAACGGTGTAATAAACATAGCTTAACAAAAAGGACCTGCAGAGTCGAACGAAGAATATCATGTCGCCGGACCCTTAAATTCGTAAATAAGAAACATGTTAGAATTGTGTTTTTTTTTTTTGGTTCGGTGATAGCAACTATTCTGAATGCCAATGGTGATTACTGTCAATTGTGGACAGTATATAAATAAATGTTTATTTGATTCAAGACGCTATTGTGTTATTTTGAGTGCTTTCTGTGTTGTTTTCTTTTTTCCTAATTTATTCCCAGTATCAGACTTTCATTACCCCAAAAAAGTGGAAATATAAATGTGAATAACTTTTTAATAATAACTGAGCAAAAAAAAATTAAAAAGATTTTTTTTAGGGTCTTTTAACTACATAAAAACTTAACGATTTCTATAGTTACGACTGTTTAAATTCTATTTAATCAAATTTAATTTAATTTGATTTAATCGTATGCTTTATGTAGTTGTATCATTTAAAAAACATTACGGATTTATTTTAGTTATACTTTATTTGAATAGTATAAATTCGACCAAAACACAAAATTTCATCACTAAATGGAATAGAATGTAACTATTTTTATTACACAAACCTATTATCATTTATTTTGTAAAAATCAAAATGCAGAGGCAACAAATAGGTACATTACTTATATGGAAATAAATTATCAGTTATTATTGCCACCAGCACTTCTCACGCGTAAGAATCCGGCAACGTTTTGTTTTGATCGGTACGACCTAAGCTCAATGGTGGGGGGCGGCCTTCCGCGTGCCTCAAGCCCCGCTAATTCCACAAGTTTAACCGTTTAATAATAACGATAAAATTAACGTTAAGATAGAATTAACGTTAATTTAATTACAATTAGATATAAAATGAATAAACAAAATAATAATACCCCACCGCCGTATCTCTACGTTGACGTCGTGGTGGGGCTTGTGCGCTCCGAACTCTAGGTCTGTGTCGGTAGAGTTTACTTTGCCGGAACGGGTCTAGGATGAGAAGCCAGACCAAGAGAGATACAAAAACCCGCAGGGCAACATGTGGCGAGCTGTTGGGCAGTAGCGACCCCACGGACCCTATCTCCCGGGAGAACTCTTGTTCCTCACCTCTGGCTTGCCTTTATTGGCCTGCTGGAGTAAACACTGACGAGGAACGGAGCTCCCACCTCATTCTTGCCTTAATTGGCCGGCTTGAGTGGAGATTCGCAAGAGCAAATGTGCTCGGAGGAAGGAAGTATTCCAGTAAGTGCTCGTAGGGATCTTGACCATCTTCCGGGCTCTGGGATTGTTCTGAAAGCCGTGGAATACCTCTCCACTCCTCAAGCACCTCAACACATGTTGCCCCCTAGTCGCTACGTCACTATGTGCTAGCGACAGTTTTTCGGGGGCCCATTATTGAGTGTGCAAGTCACCCCCTGCCATTTCATCCTTGTATAGTATATGACATTGGTCAAGCAGGGGACATAGTTATCCCATAGTTCAAGGAAACAAATCCACTATAGCCATCCAAACCCATAGCATATGTTTTATTTTCCTGTTCTACAATTGTCCTGCACCAACCGGGGGTTGTCCTTGGGTGCACTTGCATAGTCCATACAGGGATAATCGTCGGTTGGTGCCTCATTCCATATAAAATTGTCTAAGGGGCCTCTGCGAGTTGGCTTCGGCCCCTCGTACGCCTTCCAAAAGACCGGGACCCTAAGGTCCCGAGATATATAAATATAATAATAATAACCACCGCCGTAGCTCTACGTTGACGTCGTGGTGGGGCTTGCGCGCTCCGAACTCTAGGTCTGTGCCGGTAGAGTTTACTTTGTCGGAACAGGTCTGAGATGAGGAGCCAGACCAAGAGAGATACAAAAACCCGCAGGGCAGCATGTGGCGAGCTGTTGGGCAGTAGCGACCCCACTGACCCTATCTCCCGGGAGAAGTCTTGTTTCTCACCTCTGGCTTGCCTTTATTGGCCGGCTGGACTGAACACTGACGAGGAACGGAGCTCCCACCTCATTCTTGCCTTAATAGGCCGGCTTGAGTGGAGATCCGCAAGAGCAAACGTGCTCGGAGGAAGGAAGTATTCCAATAAGTGCTCGTAGGGATCTTGACCATCTTCCGGGCTCTGGGATTGTTTTGAAAGCCGTGGAATACCTCTCCACTCCTCAAGCACCTCAGGACATGTTGCCTCCTTGTCGCTACGTCACCATGTGTTAGCGACCGTTTCCGGGGGCCCGTTATTGAGTGTGCCAGTCACCCCCTGCCATTTTAAACTGTGTATTTTATGTAAAATATTGGCCAGGCAGGGGCCATAGTCTTTCCACAGCTGTAGGTAACCAGTACTCTTAGCCACCTAAAACCATAATCAAATATCTTTGTTTCCATATCCTGCAATAGTTTTGCACCAACCGGGGGTTGTCCTTGGGTGCATTTGCATAGCGCGAACAGGGATAATCGTCGGTTGGTGCCTCATTTCATTCAAAACGTCTAACGGCCCTCTGCGAGTTGGCTTCGGCCCCTCGTACGCCTTCCAAAGGTCCGGGACCCCAAGGTCCCGAGAAATTTCATAGACTCTATAATAATAATAATAATGTGCCACAGAATCTGTGGCCCGACTGTCAAGATGACGGTCAAAAAAAATTTTCTCCGTGGAATTTTCTATAATTATTATGAAGATAAATATCCAAAAATACTGTTAATAAAATAAAAAAATAACAGGAAAGTGCATAAAACCACCACCAAGATATAAAAAAATGGACAATTCACGAAGAATACCAATGAAATGCTGACACGAAGTCGGGCACGAAAGCTAATAGACACACACCCAACATCTTCGGGTTCGTCGCTCAGCTCCGCCTCGCAGTTGCCGGATCCTGCTCCAGACGTGAGTCCAGTGATACCGGTCGCTGCAGTTGCGTCGAGCTCGAGCGACAAATACTTCTCGCCACCGACGACACAACCACCAACACGTCAGCGTGGAAGAGGCCGACCACCGGCCAGCTTAGGACTACGAGGCCCAACGGCCTCTGATAGGGTCCCCGTTCCCGGTGGAAGTGTGCAGCGCATGACGTCGACACAAACCGTCAACGAAAGTTTCATGCGCGCATACTTTGGGGCTACAGAGGGAGGAAGTAACCTGACTGCGTACCGTGGTCGGATGCTCTCTCTGTTTCAGGTGCTTGAACCAGCTGTCAACGTGTCGGCGCAACGACTGTCGGATCAAGTACGGGTCATACAGCGTAACCATATGCTGGATGACGCCGTCCTTGAGCGACTACGCCTCGAATCACGGAATAACTATGTTACACCTACTTCGCTACTGGTCACGGCGCAATTACAAAATTTACCCAGTTCTTCACCGCGACCCGACCGCGTTGGTGAAGAGGATGATGACGGGGTTATATCCGTGAGTTCCCAATGCACGACTGAGGAGCGCTTTGGAGGATGCTTTCCGGGAGTACCATTCCATTCCGCCTGGACTCAGACCACATTTACCTCGTTTGCCCATGCACAAGAAAAATAAGACGCTGATGTGTACTCTAGACTCGCTGCTGTCAAATTGTTTTGATGGCAGTAAAGACCGCGCCGATACCCACTCGATCTTGTACTGTGCAGCTGTAGCGGCATGTCATGTAGCTCATGTCAAATTCCCCAACAGTGACAGAGCTCCACGACCAAAACCAGCTGTACCAGCTTGGCAGTGCAGGATTGAGCGTCGTATCGGTAAGGCTAGAGTATTCATCGGCAAGCTAATCTGCTTCAGGGAGGGCAATAATCGCCCTAGAGTGATGCGCTTTGTGAAGCGGGCGTTCTCGGGGACTGATATCAATTCTCAAGATTATTTGGCCCGTGTCACAGAGCGTATCGACTTCCTGAAGCAGAAGATCTGTGCATGGGCAATTATGGGCCGTATTCGTCGATACAGACGGAGAGTGGAGCGGTACACTCAGAATCGGACATTCCAGAGCGATGAAAGGTGGGTTTACAGGGCTTGGGAGCAACCGGACCAAGGTGTGATTGACACGCGCCTGCCGGATGATGACGCCATGTGTTCATTTTGGCGAAGCATCTGGTCGGCGCCTGTCAATCACACCGAAGGAGATTGGACCAGGGAAATCGAACGAGCGTGCGAGCAAATACCAGAAATGGAGGCACTCACCATCAGCCCCCAAGATGTAGCTCGTGCAGTCCGTCCGTTACCTAACTGGAAATCACCAGAGCCGGACGGGCTGCTTTTGGATAAAGTGGTTCCAAAGGTCGCACGCCCGTTTGGCATCCCAGTTCCAGTCAGCTTTAGAGTCAGGATCGCTGCCCCAGTTCCTAACAACAGGAATAACCCACCTGCTCCATAAATCAGGTAGTACTGCGGAACCCAAAAATTATAGACCAATCACTTGTATACCGACGGTCTATAAAGTTTTTACTTCCATTTTGAGAACTAAAATTAACAAACATATTGACACCAACTCCATCATGTCTGCCTCTCAAAATGGATGTGGGAACGGGTCCCGCGGTACTAAGGAGCTATTCCTCATCGATATGGCCATTAACCAGCAGGTTCGTCGTTTCCGAAGAGATTTATTTATTTATTTATTTATATCTCCCTTAAAACTATCATTACAGGTTCATCACCTAATGCGATAGCGCGGTTTCTTAAAATTGTGCTGTCTTTATACACACATCAAAAGTGTCTAGGGATCAACATATATTTTTGCAATAACTTTTCTCCTGATTGATATTAATTAAAATTTTCTTTAAGGATTCATCAAATAAAGTGTTTTCGTTTGTCACAGTAACGATAAACCAAGTCACCTTTGCATTAATAAAGAAATTTGCCATTTTCCTAATAAAGGGATTTTTGACATTTGAACCACTAACATTAAAGTTCGAAAAAAAGACTGAAATAACAGTTTTCTTTAAAATTTTATTGGGTAACTTAAACAATTAATAATCCGTGTTTCTACCGCGAACACTAACAATACAAGAACATCGGTTTGGCATACTCAAAATGAGTTCATCCAAATCACGCTGTGGAATGGCCGCCCATGTTCGTTGCAACAACAAAAAAAGGTCTTCTTGCGACTGGATACCCTCCATATTCGGCAGAGCTCTTCTCTGTAGCATATCCCATGCATGCTCAATCGGGTTCAAGTCTGGCGACTGAGCAGGCCAGAGCAGGACATTGATGTTAGCTGCGGCGAGAGTCTGTCTTACAACTCTTGCGGTGTGCGGTCGTGCATTATCATGCATTAACTGAAATAAGGGACCGATTTGCACTTGTAGAGGAACGATGACGTCAGATACAATCGTCTCAGCATAAATTTGAGCGTTGAGGTTGCCTCTGATCCAAATCAACTCAGTTCTTCCGCCGATCCAAATACCCGCCCATACCATGATGGTTCCACCACTATAAGGATGGACTTCCTGGCAGGATTTTAATCGCTGTTGGCGTCCAGGGGTTCTCCAGTGTCGTATACGTCTTGTATCCGGTCTCATACCAAAACGAGACTCATCAGAAAAGCACACGAAACGCCATTGTTCTTCTGCCCAATTTCTGTGTTCAAGAGCCCATTGATATCGAATCCTACGATTGTGCATTGCTATAGGTGGTACCCGTAGCGGTCTTCGGGAATGAAGGTTCACTTCATGCAAGCGGTTTCTGACTGTTTGGTCGCTAATTAAGTTCCCTGAAGAGTGATGAAGCCTCACGGCTAACATCATGGCGGTTATTGTTGGAGCTCTTCGAGTTAAGATTTGAATGTATCGGTCTTGTCTCCGTGTGGTGCAGCGATACCGTCCTCCATGGCGCTCAGCCACGGTACCAGTGCTTCGGTAACGTGTCCAAAGTCGACTGATAACACTCTGACTTGTATTCAGAGCTAAAGCCACAGTACGTTGCCGGGAACCAGCTTCTATCATTCCCACGGCTCTGAGCATTTCTTCCCTGCTTAAATGACGTCGCCGCTCCATAATAACGTTGGTTTTAATCAGTAGTAGGGAAACAGTAGCACTAATAATGTCTTCAATGCGTTGTATGTTTTTATAGGGAAAATATTGACAGCTGATTTTCATCTTTTACTCGAATTTGATTAACAGTTCCTGTTTCAAATTATGAAATGCACCAAAAAGGATCCATATAAATTTATATAATCATAAATTTATTACAAAGCCACATCTCAATCTCAAGAAATCCGCATAAAAATGCTTGATCCCTAGACACTTTTGATGTGTGTATAATAAAAAAATATTTACTATTTAGAATTACTAGGATCTTTAAGTTCTATAACATAATTATTATAGATCTGTCGACATGTTGGATAGATTATAAGAAGGTCTATGACTCGGTGCCACATACATGGCTCATGAGGGTGCTAGAGTTGTATAAAGTAGATGCAACTCTACGCACTTTCCTGATGTCATATATGGGGCAATGGAGGAAAGTGCTTCGCTATCGAGGATATCGACAAATCCTGAGGAATAGCGAGCCAATAAAGATCGAGCGAGGTATATTCCAGGGTGACAGTTTGAGTCCACTTTGGTTCTGCCTAGCCTTGAATCCTCTAAGCACACTGCTGGAGAATTTGGGGCTAGGTTATCGATTGAGGAGAGGTGGTCAGGTTATATCTCACCTCCTTTACATGGATGACCTGAAACTCTTTGCCACCAACAATTTGCAACTGCTGGAGCTACTGAAGGTAACCGAAACTTTCAATAGCGCCATCAGGATGTAATTTGGTGTGGACAAATGTGCGGTCATGCATGTAAATGATAAAACTATTTTATCATTATAAAATAATACTCGTGGTTGTGACATGTAAAAATATAATTTCATTAATAACAGCGGTTCCTAGACAATATCTGACATAAGTTTTATAGGGCTATCAAAAAATAATAAGGTTCTAGTATAACATACTCCTTAACATCCTCCCTTTTTGGCAACCCTATTACTATATCAAGCCAATTTGTTTTGCGATTGATACAATCCGTGGCTTATGTAATGCTTTGGTCAGTAAATCCGCTAGTTGGAACTCGCTGGGAACGTATTCTACACGTATTTCTCCATTAGCAACGAGTTCTCTCACATAGAAATGTCGAATAGCAATATGCTTGGTTCTTCTATGGAGTTCTGGATTGTGTGAGATCTTTATGGCTGCATCATTATCAACCTTTAGCTTAGGTATTTCTTTTAATTTAGATATTTCACCAAAGAGTCTTTTGATCCAGACAATCTCTCTAGACGCTTCACTGGCAGCAACTAATTCGGCTTCGGTGCTTGATATTGCAACACATGTTTGTCGTCGACTTGTCCAAGAAATTGCTCCTCCAGAGTATAAGCATAATATGCCTGATGTTGAACGTCCGGTACTTTGGTCTCCACCATGGTCAGAATCACTGTAGCATTCTAGAATTCCAGCATTGCAGCTCTTTTTAAAAACTATTCCATAGTTGAAAGTTCCTTTGATGTATCTTAGGATACGTTTCAGCCTCTGGATGTCTTCTTTAGAAGGGTTTTCTAGACTCCGGGATACAACGCTTACAGCATAGGCTAAGTCCGGTCTGGTTACAACAGTCAGATATGCGAGTGCTCCCACAGCTTCTCTATACGGAAATAAAGCAGGATCTACCACTTCTTTATCCAGATCTGGCAGTCCATCTTTTTGTATAGGAGTGGTAACAGGTTTGCAATCACTCATACCAAAACGATCTAAAACTTTCTGAGCATAGTGCTTTTGCGACACTTTTATATTACCATCATGGTCCTCTATTTCTAGTCCTAGAAAATAGGATGCATCTTTTATCGTGATTTTAAATCTTCTCTTCAATTCTCTCATTAACTTTTCAGAATCTTTCTGATTTGTTGCAGCGACCAAACCGTCATCTACATAGAGAGCAAGAATAATTTTGTTACTTGCACGGTTTCTTATAAACAGGCAGGGGTCGGTATCACATTGTTTGAATCCAATGGTTTTTAAATAATCCACCATACATTTATTCCAACACCGAGGTACTTGCTTGAGACCATACAAACTTTTCATGAGTTTACAAACCTTGTTAGATTCATCAGAGTAGCCATCAGGTTGATTCATATATATTTCTTCACTCAGGGAACCATAGAGAAAAGCAGTAGATACATCAAACTGTGTGAGCTTTAGGCCTTCATTTGCAGCAACGCTTAGGACTGATCTTATTGTTGACATCTTAGCAACTGGGCTGAAAGTCTCATCATAGTCGATGCCCTTTTTCTGTGTATATCCTCTAGCAACTAGTCTTGCTTTGAATTTATCTAGAGAGCCATCAGCATTGGTTTTGATCTTATATATCCATTTACAGGATATAGGCTTCCTGTCTTTTGGAAGGTCCACCATTATCCAGGTTTTGTTTTCCTTTAAAGACTTCACCTCACTTTCCATTGCTTTGACCCACTGATCTTTATGCGTACTAGTCATTGCTTCTTTGTAGGTTTTAGGTTCATTTATCTGATTAAAAATTTCATCTGACATCATGACGTAATCTCCGAATCTAATAGGTGGTCGTATTTGACTTCTATCTCGTAGAGTCATTCTAGTGGCTATCTCAGCTATATCATCTGAGATTCTTGGTCGTTCAGTATCATCGCCATCATCCAAGGCGTCTTCATAATGAGGTGATTCTGGCATTGAGGCTTCTGAAGACGTTTGTAATGGTTCAGTAGAGTCATCTTGGCTTTCTATTTCCTGACTTACAACCAAATCCGGCGATGTGGGGGGCAAAGTCGAACTAAGCTCATCAGAGCTACTTGCAGCGCGATCCAAGCTATGTTCGACACAACCATCCTCCCTTGCATCACACATCGGTGGTACTGAAAGTGGAAAGTGTATTTCGACTGAAGGCTGTTCTTCCAAATCACTTTGACCAAATGGAGTCAATACTGATTCATTAAATGTAACGTCTCTTGACCTTATGAGTTTACCATGTTTATTCAGTAAGCGATAGCCTTCATCACCCTCATATCCAATAAGAATGCATTTCTCAGCCTTTTTAGATAGCTTTTTCCTTTTTTGTTGAGGAATATGAGCATAACATTCACATCCAATTATTTTAAGGTGACTGATTGCTGGCTTCTTCTTAAACCACAATTCAAATGGTGATTTTCCATTTTCTGAAGTTGGACCAGTTCTGTTTAACACGTATGCAGCGGTATTTATTAATTCTGCCCATGTAGCAACCGGTAATTCTTCGTGAGCATGCATCATTGTACGAGCAGCTTCAACCAAGGTTCTATTCTCACGTTCACTAAGACCATTTTGTTGCGGTGTATAGGGCATCGTGAGCCTTTGTCTAATTCCAGCTTCTTGTAGAATGCACCTGACGTTCTGATTATCAAATTCACCTCCGTTATCGCTAAGAAATTCTTTAACAGAGTATCCAGCTACTTTACATTCTTGTAACATTTGTCGGAGTTTCAGGTAAACTTCCGATTTTTGTCGAACAAAATAAACGTGTCTGTACTTGCTGTAATCATCTTTGAATAAAACGAAGTAGCGAAATTTGTTAAAAGAAGGAGGAAATGGACCACATACATCAGCGTGTATAATTTCTGCAGGTAATTTAGCTCGTACTCTTGTTCCGAAAGACTGTCTGTGTGTTTTACCATAAATACAGCCAGTACACAATTCTGAGTCTAGTCGAACGTTAATTCCAAGTTCTCGTTCTATAACACCTTTAACATGTTTTTTATTCTGATGGGCTAACCTTTCGTGATATAGTTGTAGTATGTTTTCTGTTGACAAAATGTTTACATTAGGTGTTGACTTTGTAACAGTCTCTACATTGAGCTTGTATAAGCCACCATTCTTGATCCTTTTGCCAGTCAGTATAACTTGTCCATCAAATTTCAACGAGCAGTGTTCCCTTTCAGACATGAAAACACTTTTATTTAGTCTGTCTTGAGTGGCCAGTACAGAGAATAGGTTTCGCATAATATCAGGTACATACCATACATCACAGAGTGTAACTCTGGATTCCTTGCCATTGATAAATGTTTTCAAGTCAACAGTACCTTTGCCAATTGCTTTGACAGTAGCTCCATTAGCAGTAGTCACTATACGATTATCTTCAAAATGCTGAAAACTAGAAAAAAAGTCGTTCCGGCAGGTGACATGATTAGTTGCACCATTGTCGACGAACCAACTGGATGTATCATAGTGTGTATGCATTGAATTCACATCTGTATTGACTTGCATGAGCATTAAGTTCAAATTTGTTGGGGCCTGTTTACTTTCAGGCTTGGCTGGTTTACCGTCAGCTTTCCATTTATGACATTGCCTGACTTTGTGACCGACTTTTCCACAATATCCACATTTCTTCTTTGCTTTATTATTATTCTGTAAGGCTAGAGCTTCTGCAGGACCTTCATTTTTCAAAGAGATAGAGCGCTCATAGGCACAAAGTTGTGTAGTCAGATTTTCTATTGTTCTATCTGTCTTTGACATCAACATCCAGCTTGATTTGAATGAGAAATATGGTTCAGGTAGAGTATCCAGAATTTTGCAGATTAATAGGATATCTGGTAATTCAGACTTATCTATCTTTATTAATTCATATATCAAATCTGACCAAATGGTTTTTATTTTGGAAATATGAGTTGTGATGTCGTGTGACGGATCTTTTGAATAGCTGAAAAACCTCATACATAAATCATAACTTTTGTCTTCAGACATACCATCGAACAAACGATGTAGTTCGTCCCAAACTTCTTTTGATGAGTTAAAACGCATGATTTTCTGAAGAGTTTCATCTGACATATTTGCGGTAAGCAGAAGTAATGCAGAACTATCAATTTTATTATATTTTTCGAGAGCAGTATTATATTGAGAACTTTCGTCGACATTGTTGGTAATAGGTTTCACGGGTTTTATTAGAGACCCGTTTATCGCATCCAATCCACCGGGCGTACCTCTTAGTAGTAATGTCGCTTTAAATTTCCAAGTCGACCAGTTCTTCACACCCTCCAGGTGACCAATGTCAATTTTACAACTTGGTGATTGCATTTAAGAATATTTGTCTTCCCGGATTGTTTTAAACTTGGTTAATGACTTCTCTACTTACTATCAATTGTAACCACGCTCTGCTACCATGATAAAACTATTTTATCATTATAAAATAATACTCGTGGTTGTGACATGTAAAAATATAATTTCATTAATAACAGCGGTTCCTAGACAATATCTGACATAAGTTTTATAGGGCTATCAAAAAATAATAAGGTTCTAGTATAACATACTCCTTAACAGTAAAACGAGGGGAGATCGTGGAATCTGTGGGAACCTACCTCTCGGATTCTGTACACCTAAGATCCCTCTCCTCAATCGAAACCTACAAGTATTTGGGTATGTCGGAAGCTTTAGGTGTCAACGCTGCTGACATGAAGCAATCGCTGAAGGAGCGCTTCTTTAACCGCCTGAATAAAGTATTAAATAGTCTTTTATCAGGTGGAAACAAGGTGCACGCCTTCAACGGTTTGGTCATGCCGGTTTTGATGTACTCTTTCGGCATACTCAAATGGACTCAGACGGAACTTGACGCCCTGGATAGGAGGGTCCGCACACTGCTAACCGCAAATCGCATGCATCACCCACATTCATCGGTGATGAGACTGTATATCCCGCGGAAGTGCGGAGGTCGAGGTTTCTTAAATGCTAAGACCCTGCACAAACGTAAGGTATGCAGTCTCAGGGAATACTTCCTAGAAGCCGACGTGGGGATGCACCGAGATGTGGTCACAGTGGACAAAGGCCTCACCCCGCTATCCTTAGCTAACGAGAAGTGGCGCAAACCTATAGTATTAGATACTAATGACCGCAGGGAGGTATGGCAGAGCAAAGAGCTTCACGGACGCTTTTACCGGGTCTTACATGGGCCCGATGTAGACCTGTTAGCGTCCGTATCCTGGTTGCGATTTGGTGACCTCTTTGGGGAAACCGAAAGTTTTGTCTTTGCGATTATGGACGAAGTTATGATGACGAACAACTACCGGAAATATATTGTGAAGGACGGCACAGTTGACATCTGTCGGGCATTCCACCGTCCCGGGGAATCAATCCGACACATTATCTCTGGCTGTTCTCGTCTGGCTAACGGAGACTACTTGCATAGGCACAACCTTGTAGCCAGGGTTATCCACCAGCAACTTGCTCTGAAATACAGTCTTGTGGAATCGGAAGTACCGTACCATAGATATGTGCCCGACCCAGTCCTCGAAAATGGCAATATCACGTTGTATTGGGATCGATCTATCATCACTGACAGGACTATTGTTGCCAATAAGCCAGACAGTGGTGATAGATCGATTAGAGCGTCGCACAATGATTATTGATATAGCGGTCCCGCATGACGAGAACCTCGTGAAAGCTGAAAAAGATAAACAGATTAAGTATCTTGACCTGGCGCGCGAGGTTGTCGACATGTGAGATGTGGATACAGCAATCATTGTGCCGATAGTCGTGACAGCTAATGGCATAATAGCCAAGAGCATCGACCAACACCTGAAGAGGCTCTCGTTAGGCAGCTGGATCAAGGGCTTGATCTAGAAAGCGGTACTTCTGGACACGGCGCGTATTGTCAGGAGGTTCCTCTCTCAGGAGCCCTGACCACCGGTAGCTTGGACCCTGTTCCCGACACCGGTGGGATACTATTTTTTATATTTTTTATGTTTTTTTTTTTTGTTTTTGTATGAATATTTAAAAATATAATTAATATGTTTAAAAATTAAATAAAGGAAATAATAATAATAGTTCTTTATTGACATAATAAGTTACAGAAAATTATTTGAAATCTCTGACTACCGAACTAGGTGAACCTGTATGGCAGGAGTCAGCGCCCTCTCCCATATTATTTGACTTAGGTTCTAATGTCAACATAGGAATAGACAAACGGATGTGCTACAAAATACAATTTTAAAGAAGTGAAAACAAAATTAAATACACAGAAATGAAAAGTATGAAAAAATATTTAAAAACAAAATAAAAATTTATTCTTAAATTATATCGTGCTGTGTGTGTGTGGAAGGTGTATATATGTGCGTGTGGGTGGCTTCCCGTTCGTGTTTGTGTATGAGTAGTGTATGTGTTCCTTTGTAAAATGTCATTAGTTGTTTATTATTTTCTCTACATTCTCATAATCAAGAGTAAAGAGCCAGTTCTTTACTTTTAGTTTACATTCGCGTAGTGCTAGCGGATAAAATTTTAAGATTTTATTAATTTTGTTGTAAAAGTAAACAGAAAGAAAAGCATTTTGTCGTCTTGCAAAAGCTGTGCGACATTTAACAGATTCAATTACATTTGGAATTGTTCGCTTATTTTGTAGTTTACCTGGTACGTATGGGGTAGATACGTGTTTTTTCGTAATGATCTGGAAAATAAAAAGTTGGCTCTCTGTAAATATCCGGCACGACTCGTATAATGTCTTCGTTGGAAATCTATATGGTTTGAATGACATTGTTTTTAGTAAAGACCGTTGCGCTCTTTCCAGGCGTAATGGATGCGTTTTACATGCACCTCCCCAAACCCCAATGCAATAACCAATAACTGATTGAGCCAATGCATAATAAACTGTACGGAGGATACCACTGTCAGCTACATGCCTCAGATTTTTCAACACCCATGTAAGTTTCTTGACTCGTGTCGGAACCATCTCGATATGTGGCTGCCAGGATATTTTCTCGTCCAAAAGAACCCCTAGGTATCTGACCGTTTTAGATTTGCTCAGAGTTGTACACGAGCACTGCTGAGTGAAAGGTGATTTGCATGTGTGAATCCGGACAGCCACATTGGTCTGTTTTATGCGACCGTTAGTGAATTGCACAAATGAGGTTTTTGATATGTTAAGCGTTAACAGGTTATGCCTCAGCGACAAGCTGGCTTTATGGAGTCCTATCTCCGCATTTCGTTGCACTTTATCCCACGTATCTCCCTGAAAAACCAAAGCTCATCGGCATAGGTAAATATTTTGCCTTTATTAAATGTCATTTGACACAAGTCGTTTATGTAAATCAGGAAGAGACTGGGACCGAGAATGCTACCCTGTGGGACTCCGTAGACGACTGCGACATCCGAACTAACAGCACTACCCACTTTAACCCTCTGCAGACGGCCAGTAAGAAAGTCTTTGTAGATTTTAAGCACCATTCCCCTTATTCCACACCTTTCCAGCTTGTCAACAAGAGCAGAGATTGAGACAGTGTCAAAGGCCTTGGCCAGATCAATAAAGACTCCGACACACTTTTTTACAATCTAGACAGGCTGTAATATAATCTACTTACGAGCTAACTGCTCCATCTGTACTTTTACCTACCCTAAAACCAAATTGGGAGTTAGATAATATTTTATTTTGTTCTAAGAATTTTATTAGTTAGTTATTCAATACTTTTTCTAGTAATTTAGAGAGCGCTGGCAACACAGAAATTGGTCTGTAGTTTGTTACGCTGTCTGTCATGCTGAGATAGGGGCCTTTTTGGCCTCGCACAGGTCGTATTTTTTTAATCTAATGCTCTTTTTTATTTTTGTTAATGTTTGTTCCTTTTTTCTTATGTCTATCCTTTTTTATTATGTTTTGTATTTCCTGTGCGTGTCCCAAATAAAATATTTTCTTTCTTTCTTTCTGTCTCGAGCTCCACTCTTGTAGACAGGTGTGATGAGTGCCCTTTTAAATACACTAGGAAAAACGCCCTGTTCTATACATAGTCCAACGATCGTGGTAAAGTGTGGGACGATAATATGCTTTGACATTTTTAGCAGCCTGTTCGAAATAGAGTCCCAGCCCGCTGCAGAGTCATTTTTAAGATTCATGATAAGAGTTTCAATTTCTAATTCGTTTGGTGGGAGCAATACCATAGAATTCGGGACGCGGGGACTACTGAAATCATTTAAAGTAGGCTGGGTGATTTTGGAATTGTCAGAGGATTTTATTTTGTCCACAAGTAGCCTTCCGGCATCCACAAAAAAATTGTTCACGGTTTCAACGGCATCGTGGGGGCTATTACTGTTCTTTAGTAAATCATCTGCAGAAGATTTTTGTTTGGCAGAACCAGTGATTGATTTTATAGCTGACCATGTTTCTTTACTACTCCTTGCATTTTGTAGAAGAGTTTTTTCCTAATTTCTTTTAAGCTTCCGAAATAGAGCGTTACAGAAATTTCTGTAACGCTTGACTTCGAGAACTGAGTTATTTGGATTTTTCCTAACCTTAACATGTAGCTTATCACGGTGTCGGATACACCGAACCAAACCCGGTGTAATCCATGGTTTTATGTTTTTTTTTACGACCAGAAACAATACTAGACGTTGTGTTTGATTTAATTGCAGAAGTAAAATCAAACACAACGTCTAGTATTGTTTCTGGTCGTAAAAAAAAACATAAAACCATGGATTACACCGGGTTTGGTTCGGTGTATTATAGATTAACGATAAAAATTTGCATAAATACCGTTAAATCTATTAACGTTATTTTAATATTAACGGTAACTCTGTCAAATAAAGATAACGTTATGAAAATTTAACCGGTATATAAAGCCCTTCAATGAGTAAGTTTCGAATGTCAATGGGAAGTTTGTTGTAATTGACCCATGAACGAGTTGCCTACTTTGTGGAGACGTGTGTTTATTCCTGGTATTTAAACTATGAATATCAGACATTTTCTTAAAATTTGATATATTTTTGTATACATAGAACTAGGTGTGCCGAGTTTGGGCTCGTTTTGTTAGTTGTGGTGAGACCTTACCTCCGGACTTTGACTTGAAGGTCTGCTTCAGTGACTGATACTGGAACTCCGCGACGAGTAGATCTAGGTGTGCCGACTTTAGGCTCGTTTTGTTAGTTATGATGAGACCTTACCTCTGGACTTGATGGAGTCATCATAACTAACAAAAACAGCCCGAAGTCCACAGTCCACATCTCTCTACTAGTAGAGGGCTTCCTGTGCCTGGGCAGTATTATTTAGTAAAAATATGAACAACAATACTAAATATATATTTTTTAGGTTCTAATGTATTATAAAGAAATAAGAAAAATAAAATCTAATAAAATATCAAAAGTATCAAAATTTGTTCACTTGACTACTATTCCAGCAGTTAACCGTGCGTACACTTGTGTATGTGACCCGTGTCAATAGAGTAGTTCGATTCTATGCCTATCAATTTTGCAAACGCGTCCTTAAGATAGTGAAAAATGAAGAGCTTCTAATGACGTGGGGCTGAGGGCGCGAAAATCTGGAACTTCTTGGTCTTCTTTATATGTCTCTTGCATGATTTTATTCCAGCTTCCCACAGACCGCCAAAGTTTGGAGAATGTGGTGGAATGTTGTGTCCATGTTTTCCCTCAACAGCTAAAGCCGCTGCAATTTCCGTAGTGATGGTTGAATTTTCAGAGCGAAACATTATATCTAACTCTTTAGAAGTACCCTGAAAATTGGTGCCATTGTCACTCCATAAACCCTTGCAGTGACCTCGTCTGGCCACAAACCTTTTGAATGCGGCAATAAACCCCTCTGTGGTAAGATCGCTTACGACTTCGGTATGGACAGCCTTTGTGGCCATACACACAAATAAATATATATACCCCTTGTATGCGTGATGACCCCGACCCTTCAAAATCAAAATAGCCTTTATTACTGATAACATCATTACATTACATTACATTATAGTTCTATCTCTCTTGTAATACATAATTTTCAATATATTACAATGCCTTTCATATTTATTTTAATACAATCAGTTTCATGCACATTTAGCAATTTCATTTTTATTTCAATTATGATAAGATTACATGCACTTTTAATCATTAATAATAATATTTAATTAAATAATATAAATATAAATTAGATTCATTTTAATTTTCGACATCGGTAACTTTATTATCAGTTTGCCTTTTGGCATAGGCCTCCCCTAGGCTTTTCCATCTATCTCTATTTGTGGCTTCTCTTTGCCATGTTGTTCCAGCTACCTTCCTAATATCATCCTCCCATCTTGTTTTTTGCCTTCCTTTCTTTCTTTTCCCATCCCGAGGATACCATTCAGTAACATCTTTTGTCCATTTTCCCTTATTGTTTCTTATCATATGGCCTACCCAGTTCCATTTAAGCTTTTTCACTGTGTAAGTGACATCCATAACTTTTGTCTTGCTTCTTATATTCTTAAGTTTAACTTTGTCTCTTAGCTTGAGGTTTAGGATGCTCCTCTCCATTTTGTTTTGGCACACTCTGAGTGCTCCACTCTGTTTGCTAGTGAGGGCCCAGGTTTGTGCTCCATAGGTTAAACTTGGTAGTATGCAAGAGTTGAACACTGTAGTCTTATCTTTAAGGGGCATATGTGGATTCTTCATAACTTCCTTTAGAGACCAGAATCTTTTCTAAGCTTTATTTATTCTGATGTTAATTTCTTTTTGCATTTGATTTTCCGGTGCAATGATCTGTCCTAAATATGTATATTCATCGACATATTCTATTTGATTTGAGTCTAACAGTATGGGTGCTTTTATGTTGTTTGTCATTAGTTTTGTTTTGTCTAGATTCATAGTCAGACCCACCTTTCTGCTCTCTCTGTCTAATTGCGTTAACATTGTTTTTAAGCCCTCTTGGTTTTCGCTAAGCAGAATCAGGTCGTCTGCGAACCTAAGGTGGTTGAGCTTTTTGCCATTTACATTTATCCCATACTCATCCCAGTTAATTTTACGAAATATGTGTTCTAGTACAGATGCGAATAGTTTTGGTGAGAGGGGGTCACCTTGTCGTACTCCCTTTTTTATTTTAAAGGCCTCTCCTTTCCTTTCAGTCTGAATTTTTGCCGTTGATTCTCTGTATATGTTTTTTATTATCCTGATATATTTTCGTTGCACTCCTTGTGAGTGAAGAGCGTCCCAAATGTGTGAATGTTTCAAAGAGTCGAATGCCTTACTGTAATCTACGAATGCCAAGTAGTATGTCTTTCTGTATTCATTGCTCTTTTGGATAATTTGTTTGACGACATGAATGTGATCCATTGTTGAGAAGTCGCTTCGGAATCCAGCCTGTTCTCTCGGCTGATTTTCGTCCAATTTTGAGCTAATTCTGTTCAATATTACCTTTGCAAATATCTTATATAGATTGGAGATCAGGCTGATCGGTCTGTAGTTGTTTATTTCTGCCCTGTCGCCTTTCTTATGGAGCAATATGATGGTTGACGATGTCCATTGTTGCGGTATTGCTTCTTTAGTCAGAATATCGTTGTATATATTGGTAATATCACTTATTATGTAGTCTAGGCATTCCTTCAAAATTTCGTTTGTTATTCCGTCCTCTCCGGGGGCTTTGTAGTTTTTCTGGGACAGTATTGCGGTTCTTACTTCGGATTCTAATATTGGGAGGGTAGCTTCTTCGTCTTCTTCCTGTGGGTATTGAGTATTTGTGTAGTCTGGATCATCATATAATTTACTATAAAATGTTGTAGCTATTTCCATAATTTCGGGTCGTTTTGTTGCTTTCTTATTAGATGTCTTGCTTTTGATGGATGGAATCCAACAGGTATTCTCTCTCAGTTCTTTCAGAGCTTTCTTTATGCCTCCAGATTTTTCAATGTGGAATTGGATATTTCTGTTTCTAATTTGTTTCCTATGAGTCCTAATTTTTTCATTTATTTGTTTACTTAGCTGGGTTATTTGTGTTCTATTTTGTTTCTTGTTTCTTAATAAAGTTTTCCTGGTCTCAAGTAGATGTCTGGCTTCGTCTCCTATTTTGTCTCTCTTGTTTTTTAGGGTATATAATTTTCTGGATATTTCTTTCAGCGCTTTTTCTATTATATTATATTTTTCTTGAATATTTTCACTCTTGTTGTTATTCAGTAAATTATCTTTCAATGTTGTCAACAAGTTTTCTGGGACGGTGAGAGGGATTTGACTTGGTGTAATTCCTTTCTTAGTATACTGTCTCCTCTTTTTTATCTCATTTAGGTAAATGGCTCCTCTTACCATACGGTGATTTGTGTTAAAGTTGAACTTATTAATTGTGGTTATATCCTTGAAGAATTTAGGTTTATTTGACAATATGAAATCAATCTCATTTTTCACGTTCCCATCTGGAGAAATCCAGGTCCATTTTTTATTTTTGTTTTTCTTATATAAACTATTTAATATCCTAAGGTTATGTGCCTGTGCCAGGTGTACTAGTCTTTGTCCGTTATCATTTCTTTTTCCTGTGCTGAATTGGCCTAGTATGTTATTTTCGTTTGTTAATCTTTTACCAATCTGGCCATTGAAATCTCCCATCAGTATGATTGCCTTGTGTGCATCTGCCAGAGTCCTGTCCAGGTCTTCGTAGAAATTATCCTTTATGTCTTTTGGTGCCAGCTCTGTCGGTGCATATACTTGAATTGCACACAGTTGCATACCCAGGCAAGTTGATATTTAGTTGTGCAATTCGTTCTGATATTCCAATGAAGGACTGTATGTATTGACTGTAGCATTTTTTAATAAGGAAACCGACACCGTGTAGGCCTGGTGTGGTTCCTATATGGTATAATATGTAGTTTTCATGTTGTTCAATCTTTTCTCCCATTCTCCTCACTTCGCTTAGGCCAATAATGTCCCACTTTATAAAACCTAAGGCATATTCCAGTTCTTGTAAGGATTCGTCTGTTCTTAGAGTCCTGGTGTTAAGCGTTGCTATGTAAATACTATTTCTCTTATCTTTTATGACATTTATTTCTTTTCCGTTGTTTTCGTGTGTATTGTCTTGTTTCTGTATGTTGTATTTTTTGGGAGGGGGCAATCCTAGGGGGTATTGGTCTCTTGCCCCACGGCGACCAGCCGGGTTGGGGCGATTTTCCTTTTCCAAATGTTCTGTGCTTGTGATTGTTGTTTTTGTCCGGTTACCGATGTCTCGAGATTCCTATGCTTTTGGTTTTGTTGTTTCAGTCAAAGAATGTGATCTAGACCTCATGTATGCGAATGGGTCAGTTCTTTGCAGTTTTGCAGGGGCTACTATATTTTTGTTATTATCTCTTGACACTTGTTGATGTTGTTGTGTGGGTGATAGTGATGTCTCCCTTTTTCTTTTTTCATTCTCTTTTGATTTTATTACAACTTTGTTGTTTTTAATGTACACATCATTTCCCTTTTCTTTTTCTCGGTGAAGTTCTTGTTGTAATTCTTTGCGTTTCTGCAAAGTTTCTTTAGAAAAATCCTCTGTAATGTATGTTGGTTGTGACATTTTCTTTTTATTTTTTAGAATCTCGATTTTTTTGTTGTATGTTGTGAGGGTAATTAATACAGGCCTTGTTTTTCCATTCGTTTGTCTTCCAATTCTGTGTAATTTGTTTATATCGTAATTATCAATTTTTATTCCCAAGTTTTCAAATAATCCTATAGAGTTGTTATATAATTCAGTATAATTTTTTTCTGTCTCGTTAAATCCATGAATTATAATGTTGTTCCTTTTGGTTGCATTTTCTAGGGAGTTTATTTTCTTATTAAGTACTTCGATTTCCAATTTTAGGATCTTATTTTCTTGCATTAATGGTTTGATTTTATCGTCTATTGTCACCATAATTTTTTCTGTATTATCCTTTATCAGCGTAGCTTGTTTATCCATTTCTAGTTTCATCATATTGTAGAGTGTGGATATTGACATTTCTTCAGTCATCGTTATGCAGTCTATTTTTACGGTGCAATAACGAAACGTTTCGCAACTGCTTGAATTGGAATGCAACTTTTTATGTTGGCTGCCCTTCAGATATGTCACTCGTGAAAGTGGATGGCAGGCCGTATGGTTTATATTTTTCTATGGTAACAGTTATCTATGACTTGCTGGTATTTGTCACTTGTTCGATAAGGTTATGTTTACTGCGTGTTTCACTTATCTTGTAATAATCACAAAATAATCCTTGTATTAATCACACAATGTATAACTTATCTTGCCTGCAGTGTGTTCTTGATTAGTATATTCCACTTTTTTAATCTACCGCCCACCCTCAAGATCTGTTTTGAATCCAGGTAAGGATTTAAGGACTTTAACACCTTCTCTTTACAATTTTCCCCTTTTTCCAGGTTGCTGATCTTCGCTTCGAATCCTTTGCCTTGAGTAATCCTAATGCATGTCTCTAACGCTAATTCTAGCTCTTCATCAGTAATATTGCTGAGGTTTTTCCTCGTAGTCTTTGGTTTTCTTAGTTCCAGAAACCGCCTCATATAAGCTACTATTCGCAATAATTTGTTAAGGGATGAATATTTATCCCAGAAAAAATATCGGTATTCACTGATACGTGTACCTTCTTCTCCTCCAGTTCAGTTGAAACTGATTTGCGTTTACCCGTTGCAATTACCGTGTCTTTGAGGAACTCGGGACCTTCTAACCACAATCTGAAATATATGAACTCTGAGGTGTACATACCTCGTGATGCGCAATCAGCAGGTTTGTTTTTTGACGTGGCATGATTCCATTGGTGTGGTTCACTTATGCTCAAAATTTCTCATACGCCATTAGCGACAAAGGTTTTCCATTGTTGGGGTGACTGTTTAACCAAGCTAATACAATTTCTGAATCTGTCCAAAAGTGAAAATCACATTTATTTATTCCCATGACTAACGATATTTCGCATACGAGTTTTGCTAACAATACTGCCCCACACAGCTCTAACCGAGGAATTGAGACAGTTTTTATAGGTGCAACGTTAGTTTTAGCAGTGACAAGAGTGACTGATACACCACTAGCATCGACTACCCGAGCATACACAACCGCGGCGTATGCTGACTTGGACGCATCACAAAATCCGTGCAAGTCGATGTGTTTGTCACCGTGTTTTATCTTCAACCATCGAGGTACTGAAAACTCTGCTAAACCTTGCAACTGATGTCGGTAAGTAAACCATTCCTCCTTTATTTCAATAGGAATGTCTTCATCCCATCCTATTCCCGAAGTCCACAATGCTTGTATTTGCATTTTTGCTTTCACAATGATCGGAGCGACCCACCCTAGAGGGTCGAATAATCTTGCAATGTCAGACAACATTTTTCTTTTGGTTACAGGTTCTTCTACTGGATGCAACTGAATTGAATACTGGAAGGTGTCGGAGCTTAGATTCCAGGTGAGTCCTAGTGTTTTTAATATTTCATCTTGCTTAATCCAAATTCCCTGTTCCGCACGATCCATGTCCTTATTTTTCCCATCTATAATTTTCGCTAGAAGCTCATTGCTGTTACTCGACCATTTTTGTAACTCAAACCCTGCTTTGGCGAGCATCTCTTACATTTGTGTACAAATTTATATTCCTTCTTCTACTATTTCACAACTTGTCATAAGATCATCTACGTAAAAATCTTTTAGTGTTTTTTCAGCTGCAAGAGGATAATCCTTTCCTTCATCGTATGCTACTTGTTGCATAGCTCGAACAGCCAAGAATGGTGCAGCCGCAGTGCCAAAGGTGACCGTCTGAAGCTGGTAATCCTTTAATTCAGATTCCTTGTTATCTCTCCATAAGATACGTTGAAAATCCTGATGTTTATCCGCTACGCATACTTGTCGATACATCTTGACTACATCTGATACCATGCAAATAGGATGTCTTCTCCAACGCATCAATAGATGCCGCAAGTCAGGTTGCAGACTTGGCCCAACCATCAGGTCATCATTAAGCCAAATGCCGGTTTTCCCTTGCAAGATGCGTCGAATACGCACTTTGGTTGTGTCTTTATCATTTCTAATTACTGCGTGATGAGGTAAATATACAGCTTCGTTTGCATGATCATCCGGTTTGCTTACCGGCCATATATGCCCCAGTTTGAGATACTCGTTGATTACCTCTGCATATTTAACACCCAGTTCCTCATTCCGGCGTAGCTTAGATTCTAGTGCATGAAATCTCCTGATTGCTACGTCTCTTGTTTTTCCATATTTACAGCCTGGATCGTCGGTTCGGAATGGCAGGTTCAGAACGTAACGTCCGCTGTCATCTCTTGTAGTTGTAGCAGTGAATATCTCCTCACATTTGGTCTCTGCTTCGGTGAGTATATGTTTCTTGTTTTCCTCTGGTTCTTTCTCTAATTCCCAGAATCTTTTCAGAATCTCATCATCACCTACGAGGGCGTGCATCACGGTGAATTCAGAAGACTTATGTCCAGCAGAGGCTATCGTTCCTGACAGAATCCACTCCAGAGAAGTACACTGCGCCAACGCGCTGCAACCTGAAGCTTTTTTCAATCCGTTTTGTAAAACCTTGCCGTAAATTTCTGCCCCTAACAATAAATCAACTTTATCCGGTTTGTGATATTTGGGATCCGCCAACGGTATGTCTTGGAATTGTACCCAATCTAAATGTGCTGTTTCCCTACTAGGCAATAAAGATGTAAGTGATTTTAAAACATATGCATTTACTACCAATGCCACAGACGGATCAACCCTTGACTGTATTTAACTTTAACAACCGAATTCAACTGTAATTTGTGATTGACATCTATACCGACTATCGAACCCTTGGCTGATGTTTTCTTTAGTCCTAAGGTTTGGACAATGTTTTCCGTAACAAATGATGCTTGAGAGCCTTGATCTAACAAAGCCCTAACCGTGAACATAGACCCGTTTTTCGATACAGCCTTCACTAAAGCTGTGGCTAATAAGACTTGGTTATTAGTTGTACCCTTGGAAAAAACAAGCAACTATTTCTTGATTTTCTGCTCCAAGCGTGTGAGTGCTCTTCTCCGCTACAGATTCCTGCTCACTTTTAGAATGTAATAAAGTGTGGTGTTTACGTTGACAGATTCGACAAGTGACTGTACACTTACAAAACCTGGCAGAGTGGTTACCCCCCAGACAATTGAAGCATAAGTGGTTTTCCTGTACGAACTTACGCCGAACGTCCACATCTTTACCCATGAACTGTTTGTAAGTCCCTATCTTGTGATCATCATTACACATAGGACAACTCGAAGATACTGTGTGAAATATCCTTGCTTTAGTTGTGTTTACATTTTTATTTTGCGTAGACTTAGGTTCTAAGAATACAAATACTCTGTATCTACTGGTTAAAAAGTCTTTAAATTGCTCAAATGTTGGTAACTTATCTGACTCAGTGTTTGAGGCCACTTTTAACTCCCATTCCTTGCGACTGTCCGTGTCTAACTTTAGTGTGAGAATATGAATGATTAATATGTCTCTAATAGCTGTGTCATTCAACTCTAAATTAATGAGTGCATTTAAACAATCAGATGTGGTATCCATTAGATCCTTTAAACCACTAGCTGATTTATTGGTTATGTTTCTTTGACTGAATAACCGTTTTAAAATCCAATGTGAAAGATATTTTTTATTGTTGTAACGCGATTCTAATTGAGCCCACTTATCATAATTTAAATCGGATATTGGAATGTGTCACAAAAGTTGCTCGGCCTCACCTGTAAGGTAGCCTTTTAAATAATGAAGTTTTTGCACTTTATCTATTTTGTCGTTTTTGTGAACTAATGAAACAAACAAATCTCTGAAGGTGATCCATTCAGTATATTTCCCAGAAAACGTTGGGATCGATATTTTAGGCAATTTGATGCACCCCCGCAATTGGAGAAACATCACCACTACTCTTGAATTTATTTAAAACAGTTTTTAGTTCACATTTAAAATCTAAATATAATCCTTCTGTGTTTAAGTAAACTTCGTTTAAAGTATAAGGCGAATTTGTTAACTCAATAGATTCACAATCTTTAACCATCTGTGTATGTGTTGAGCCAAATTGAGCCCACAGGTCTTCAACGTTTTCTAACCTGGCTGCTACATGTTGTTTGGTAATCCTATCTTTGGGCGACTTTTTAAAGTTACTTTTAGCTCTCGACAATCGAGCATACAGATCATCTTGTACCTTGACGAACATTTGTAATCGAGACATTTTTACAGATAATTTTTTTGATACAAATCTAATTCAATAACAAGTTGAAATGTTTCTTAAGGAAATTATTTTAAGTTTATTTATTTTTGAAGAAAATATTGTAAGTCGAATTAAACAACAATTTTTTTAAGTCTCAGACTTTTCTAATAATTTTACAAGTCCAAAATATTTTTTAAGAAACTATTCTAAGTCGAAGTAAACAAACAATAAATTTTTCTAAGTCCCAAACTCTGCTAAAAATTTTATAAGTCCAAAATAGTTTTGAAGAATATATTCTAAGTCGATGGAACCACACGAATTTTTTTAAGTGTTTGGACTTTATAATTTAAATAAAAATCGGGCATAGGTTCCCCGTCTTAACACAATTTGCCTTAAATCTAACTAAGTCTAATATTACGCTACACAAACACTTAAGTTAATTTGCACCTTGAAATTAAGATCACTTTTGCTTGGCAGGAATAAATTCGAAAAGTACTCACGATTTTCACTTGTATCACTTAGCTCTTTACGACTATAGTCGTCTACAACGCCTCCCTGTTGCTGCTGACTCCCGAGTCCGGTCGCTGCTCGACCGCCTTGACAGCGGAACAACTCCACTTGAATTTGGCACGTTCAGGCGGATGCTATCCTCAGTCATAGTAGGCTTAGCATCAGATGCTTGATGAACTGGTTCCACACTTGAGACTAGCTCATCATCACTATCCGGCTCGAAGGACCACGTTAAACCCTCGGGCTTCGTGAGGGTCTTGGGGTGCTCGCTCACCTTGCGAGCTGGTAAATGCTGAACAGCGATAGGTCACGTGAACCTTCGGGCTTCGTGAGGGTCACAGCGACACTATCAGGACGGTTCCCTACGTTTTCTCAGGCTGAATTCAAAAATGAAACATTGGGTACCAAAAACCACTGTTTACTACACTTTAGCTGATATACACTAATAAATGTACAAATTTGACTAGAAGATGTCGCGACGCCCCCGCAAGGGGGCGTGGCGAGCGGGGTCAGGGCTTCGCCCTTCGCCCGCGGTGGCAACACGTTGGCCCATAGATATGGGCCCCTCTTTTTGGTTCGCCTCGGGCGGCGTAGGAAAGTTAGACGCATTTTGTGAAGCAAAATACGTCTATGTAAATGGTTGCTCTGAATATTATTGTAGGCGCGCCACGGTGCTAGCTCTGTAGCACCGCTTTCTTCACGACATCCCGGCGGTCAGTCCCCGCCAGGTGAGACCCCCAGTTACCTGGGGGAGGCCCGACGAAAACGACCAGCGACAGGGATGCCGACTCGACGCACCTACATGTTAATATGTAGTCTACCTCTCGCCCCGTTCACAGATCTAGCCGTTTGCGGATTGAGAGGCAGACAGTCGCGTAGGGATGTATGAGCGGCTAGTGTTGTAGAGTAACACCGCTCAGTGTATACTCGCGTCGCGACCCGCATCGTGCCCGCAAGTGTTGTGTTGAAATGCATGTGTAGTGGTGGTTGTCTGTATGCGGTTGTGTGACGCGCCTATATTAACCTAGAACACGCCACACAACGGATGTATGTGTACATCTGTAGAGTCTTATTATTTCGAGTAAGCTGCGTGTAACCTGGGTGCTGCTTATTGGAGGCGTCAATCCGGTGCGATGGGGTCAAGAGTCCGCTACCAGGTCGCGGGGCAGGGGTTTCGCGTCAGGCGGCCGCGCGTGCAATGGCGCTATCTGCCAGGCAGAGGCGTCGGCACGCGCGAACAAGGTCTTCGCGAGTCGCCTCACAAACTCATCCAGGCTCTCTATCCAGAGGTCCCGCTGGATGATATCGTTCCTCACGAAGCGAGGAGCGTCAACAATGGTCCGCAACGCGAGGTTTTGTTGCGTGCGGAGCAGCTTCCGGTTCAACTCGCTCGTGAGGGCGAACCAAGCGGGAGCGGCGTACGTCAAAACTGGGCGTACGTACATTTTGTACACGCTCAGCTTGACACGCGCCGGGATGCGGGACGAGAGCACGGGTCTGAGTAGCTTGCGGGCGACCTTACCCTGCGCGACGACCCTGCGGACATGGGGCCCCATCGTGAGGCGGCGGTCGATGGTCACACCCAGGTACTTAGCCCGGGGCGACCAATCGACGTCGACTCCATGTAGCTTCAGGGGGGGTGGGAGGGGCGCCGAGCCGGTAATCACCGCCTGCGTCTTACCCACGTTCACCGAGAGCCGCCACTTCGACAGCCAGTCGGGGAGGAGGTCGAGGGCGCGCTTCATTTTGACCGCCGCGTACTTCGCATTTAGTGAGGTGGTAATGTACGCGGCGTCGTCGGCATACAGCGCGAGCGTCGCCTCTGGAGTGGTGGGGATGTCGTCGGTGTACCGCGAGTAACACGCCGGCGAGATGCAGCTGCCCTGGGGCACGCCAGCCATCATCGGGCGGGCGCCCGATAGCGCTCCGTCGACCACCACCCTGAAGGTCCTGTGGGACAGAAAGGAGAAGACCACCCTAACGACGCGACGGGGCGCGTCTGAGGTGGCCAGTTTGTGTAGCAGGCCCTCATGCCACACATGGTCGAAGGCCTTCTCCATGTCGAGGAATACTGCGACCGAGTAATCCTTCTAGCTGTTGCTAACTGGTGCAGTACCCTCGACAATTGGAGCGTTGTGCTATGCTCCGCCCTAAAACCAAATTGTTCTGGGCGTGGGACGATGTGTGGAACAAGGTGTCGCAGCAGGAGTTTTTCGAACACCTTGGAGATCGTCGGGAGCAGCGTTATTGGCCGATAGCTTTCCGGCCTGGCTGTGTTCTTCCCCGCCTTGGGCAGCATAATGACGCGCCCTTCCTTCCACGAGGCGGGAAAGGCCCCCGTGCGCAGTATCGCGGTAAACAGGCGCGCCAGTGCCGCTACCGTACGGAACGGCAAGTGGCGCAGCACTGTGTTTGCGATACCGACCACCCCAGGGGCCTTCCTGGGCTTCGTCTGTAGGATGGCGCGTCTGACTGTGCCAGGCGAGAAGAAGACAGGGTCCTCCTCGGGAGCTATCGGCGGTGCGAAGTACTCCCCAAGGTGTTTCTCGACCGCTGCGACATGTTCGGTGTCGTTGGTCGGGTTAGGGCGGAACTGACGCTCCAGGTGCTCAGCGAAGACCTCCGCCCGGTCCTCTGCTACGTATTGGAGCGCCCCGTCGCTGTTAAGTAGAGGACGCACCGGGGCTGGGGTGTTCGTGAGCTGGCGGCATAGCTTGTATATAGACGGCCAACTGTCCGTGGTGGCGTCGATTCGGTCTTCCCAGCCCGCGGCGGTGTGGGCCTCTAACTCGGCCTTTACCCTCTCCGCGAGACGGTTGAGTTCCGTTTTTATATAGGGGCATCTTAATTGTTGCCACTGCTTGCGAAGGCGCCTTTTCGCGGCGATTAATGCACTTATGTGCGTCGGCAAGGGCGGCACTTGCCCTCTCCCTTGCTGTTGCACAGTAGTCGCCGCTTCCAGGGCGCTCTGTATGCAAGCAGTGACGTCATACGCTGCTTGGTCTACGTCCGCGGAGGAAACAATAGGCCGAGTCGGCGTGGTGGTCTCCATCCTCTCTGTGAACGCGTCCCAATCCGTTATACGCTGGGTGTTTACAGTTAAGGTCGCCGGCAAGGATGACCGCCTGACCGCTTAGCGTGCTGATAAGCGCCCGCACCCCCGACCCCACCACATCTAGGGGAGTCGCGGGCGGTTTGTAGCACGCATAAACATTGATGTCCTCGCCGGCAACATGTAGCTGCACACCCAGCGCGTAGAAGATGCTGAGTGACGGCAAGGGGAGCTCCTGATGGACGACTCTTCGCTTCACAAGCACCGCCAGACCACGGTACTTTATGTTGAGTGCCGACCTTTCATCCTTTCGGTAGACATGGTACCCTGGGAACCTAACCCTATCCTCGGGTCCCAGGTTTGTCTCGCTAATTAGCGCCACGTCGGTATTTTGTTCCCGAAGGTAGCGATGGGCGTTGAATGAACGAACTAGTTAATTCGACCGTCGACATATTGTGAACGAATCGACGGTTCGCTGACACTGGATGGACTAGTCGAATCCGTAGACGGCTCAGACGCTTAAACTGAAACTCGGAACGCGACGACCGACGACGCGAGAACGTAGTCGATACATTCGTCCGATGAAATAAAATAATCGAGCAAACCAATTTGAACTTTAAGTAAATAAAGTTCAAATTTGTTTGCTCGAGGGAGTTCATATTTGTACTAGTCGAAAAAAAATATTGTTGTGTTACGTGAAGAAAAGGATTCATATGGTAGTTTCGCATGTGCAAAAGAGATAGGCGATGGACTGGTCGAACGATGCGAAATAAACCGGTTTGTACTTGTTTGGTATGTTTTCATCTTGTTTTGATTTTTGAATTTTTGACGTTCAGTGTGACTAATTGCGCTCAAGGTCAGAGTTAAACCGGTGTATTATTGCGAAAGTACTGAGCTTTTTCGAATGATTGCGAGTCTTAATGATTAACTGGTTTTGTATATATTTAGTTAATGTAAATATTTATAAAATTGTTAATAGGTACATAGTTTGAATACATAATTAAATAAAATCGTGTGCGTGTGTGAAACGTTTTTAGTGTAAAAAGTAAAATGGCTGGACGTAATAATTCAAGTGAGTTATGGCATCACTTTGAAAAGGATGCCTCTAGTGGAAAAGCGTCATGCAATTTATGCAAAGAAAAATTGGCATATAAATCCACCACGGCAAATCTGAAAAGTCACCTAAAAAGGAAGCATGTTTCGATTTTTTGTTCGTTGCCGTCGCAATGGCGTGCTCAGGCTCAGACTTCCTCTGTGCCTGACGTTACACAGCTACCGCAAGAGAATCACACTGCCAGCGTAGGCTTACCAGGTTCGTTCGGTCCTTCTAACACTGCTGTAACATGCAAGCGGCAAAAAGTGATGGAGTCGTATGTAAATAAAAAAATAAGTGTTGAACAGAAAAAACAAATAAATTTAGATTTGCTTGATTTGTGCGTAGATAGCTTCCATCCATTCTCTATTGTCGAAGAAAGAGCATTCTGCAAATTCTGCCGGTGGATACCAGGGTACCAGCCACCTACCCGGAAGACGCTGTCTAATTCAATTATGCAAGAAGCTTATGTTAAAACTTATGAGTCAGTACAAGCTCAACTGCAAAAAGATGTTCACAGTATATGCCTAACTGCAGACATGTGGACCTCCTTAAAAACGGAGAGCTACGTTGCACTCACAGGGCATTATTTGACAGAAGAGTTAGAATTTAAAACTGTCTTGTTAGGATGCTGTCAATTTCCGGGTCACCACACAGCGGAGAATATAGCCGCAGAAATTGGAGAACTTGTCGACAAATTTGGCTTAAAAAATAAAGTGAACTTTATGATCACAGACAATGCTTCCAACATTGTTAAGGCTGTGAAAGAAGTGTTGGGATGGAAGCATTTTGGGTGCTATGCTCATAGTCTCAACTTGATAGTGGAACACGCGCTTCAGTTAACTAAACCTAAAATAGACAAAGTCAAACGGACAGTTGCTTATGTTAAAAAAAGCACCTTGGCCTCAGAGAGGTTACAAAAATATCAGGTGCAACAAGGTCAAGAACCTAAGCGACTGAGCCAAGCTGTCGAAACACGATGGAATTCGACCGATTATATGTTAAAACGATTTGTGGAGCTCGAAGATGCCATCCGATCGACTTTGGCTTTCGCGGACAGAAGTTTGCCTTTTATAAGCCCGGAAGATTGGACACTATACAAAGAACTGTGTCAGGTATTACGCCCCTTTGAAGAAATTACTTCCTCAATGAGTGGGAAGAAATATGTAACTGGGAGTTTAGTAATTATTGTGACGCGGTGCCTTAAAGAAGCTTGTTCAAAAATTTATGAGAGGACCCATCACGATGGTTTATCACGAGAAGCAAGCGAGACGGTGCTGTTGCTAAAAGCGGGCTAAGAAGAACGATTTAGATTCGTGGAAACTAGTGGCACATTTGCGTTGTCCACTTTCATGGACCCTCGTTTTAAAATGCAAGGGTTTTCAGACCAATCTGAGGCAACAAAAACCAAAGAAAATGTGCGAAAATTAGTAGCGGCTTTGATTGCCGAAAAAGAACGCAGCACAATGCCCACTGTTTCCTCAGTCGCTGAAAACAACTCAAACGCGAACGCGAACACAAGTCATGAATTAAGTCCCTGGAGTATTTTTGAGCAATTAGTAGCGTCAAGTACTGCTCACGGTACACCGCTCTCAAGAGCAATTAAAGAGGTAGATATGTACAGTATCGACCAAAAGTCCATAGGCAATCGCACAAAGCAATAGACTGACGCTTCGGTTTGACTTACGACCTTCTTCTATAAGATGTTACAATACTATAGATACACGCACACTCACTTTGTCTGCAACTCATAGTAGTTCATAATTTCAATCAATTTAGAATACGGCGTGCTAGCTCAGTGGATAACGTGCTTTGGTATGTGCGATTATGGCGAGCCGAGCGAGGGTTCAAATCTCATCTGTGGTTTGCTTGTAATTTTTTAATAATTACATTGATAGTTTTTATTTTTTAATAATTACTATTCATAGTTTTTGTTATTTTTTAATAATGACTAGTTCAATAATCATTCGGTTTTTGTTTCGGTCGTCTTGTTCACATAAATATTAAGGTTTAGCAGGTAGACCACAGAAAACTAAGTAAATTATTTCGATTTCTGTGGGGTAGACAGACGCAGTTCGTTACGCGTATTCGCTTAATAAAACTTTGTTGGTTCGTGGTTATTGTTGGTGACGAGTATTTAGGTATTAGCGGTGTTGTGGTTATTGTTTTCAAAATGCAGTCAAATATAAATATTGAAGGGAGATCAAATATTATTGCGCTGCGTAAAGGTGAATGTAATTTACACAAATATCTAATGAGACCGGACTAAGTGTGAGTGTTATCATTTAAATATTTTACTAAACATAGGTAAATCTTAATCAAAGGTATTGTTGATAGAACAGAGGTATTGTTGAGACAGAAGATGCCTTTAAAATTTTAAATTCATTATGAGGTTTAATTCGATTAGTGAATGATAAATAATTATTATGTGTAATAAATACAATGTTATTCTTTGTTCTAGAGAAATACTGTGAGGGTTAAGAGGAATGAGGAAGAGGCTTATTATCGAGCAGTAGCGACGTCAAATGATGGAGGAATATGAAACAAATGGTTTCATACTAACGAGATATTTTGCTGAATTACACGTCATTATGAACCGTTCGCTGTGCACTCTGAAGGCTTGCATCACTGAAGACCAGCTAGGAAGCCGTTTTCGACAGAAAGGCATAAACAAGAACGTTTAAGTTTCGCACGATAATATTAAGACTTCAAGTGGGACACTGCTATATTTTAACCTTAAAATATTTACCGTACCAACTTAATAAACAACAGATTCGTTATTGCATGAATTTGTGGTAACGATTTTTTAAGCAAGTTACAATATGTTGTTTGTCGTATTTCTCGCAGATAGACCGAAAATGCTTAAGATTATTTTAGTAATATTATTATTTTAGGATTACAATTTGAGGTTAAGTTTCAATCTTCTTTTCGTAAAGAAAATGAATAATTAAGCTATAACCTCAATACCAACCAATATTTACTAAAGCCGAATAAAATGTAAAATAAATAATGTAAACAAACTGCCCATACTTAACCTTAAAATCACCTATTTTGTAAGTAGTTTTTTTTTTACATTTTGATTAGTCTTATATTCTTATTTATTGCTTAATTACTTCGACCATGATCAAAGCTAACTAATAATAAGCTAGCTAATATTTATGGCGAAAAAATCAATTTCAAATTAAAAACATTTCATAATACTAATATGTCAAAATAATATAAATTGCTTCTAAGTTTTTTGACATCTATTTCACATCTTATTGAGTTGACGTAATGACAAATAATTGTAGCAATATATTATCTATAAGTAAAATAAATATAACGAATACAATTTTTTAATTTTGCTATCACATATCACGAATTTTTAATTCTAAACCCTTTATTGCAATAACAGCATTAATAAAAAAGGCAGCAATAGTTAAAATATAATATTATTGCAAACAAAAATATTAACATTTGCAAAAACTGCACTGTGCTTGACGAGGTTGGAACTTAAGCCAGTTTGCATCTCAGACCAATGCTTAACGCGTTCTGCTATCTGCACACGTAAATTGGGTTCGAATTTTAGTAATCCCATAAACTGGCCAAGGTCAAGCGCATGATGCGTGTGGTCTAACAAAAGCGACGGAAATATATATTTGTTTCGGTAGTGCGGCGCAAATACGCGACGATACGACAGTGTGTAAAGCGCAATACTGCGTTCTCTGTGGTGTGTGTGCCGTGTTGTTTACACATACAGATATACGGACTACACCGCGTGTTCACAGCAATATGATTCTTAACGTGCTTATGCACTTTTGAACGCTTACTGTACCTGGCTGACGAGCTGCTGCCAAGAAAGGACCAGAGTGGAAATTTAGCGTGCCCTTTAGAATGGTGGAGAAAGCATCAATATGTTTACCCAAATTTAAAAAAAATATTTGTGACCCGTTGTAACATTGTAGCCACGTCCGTTCCTTGCGAACGGATGTTTTCAAAGACAGGTCTTATTATTAGTGAAAGGCGCACGAGACTATCCACGAGGAAAGTGGAACAGCTTATGTTCCTAAATGTAAATATGCCTGACGAGAGGTTCAAGGGGTATTAAATAAAATTAAAAAATATTGTACTTAATGTAAATATGTAGTTGTATTATAATATAAAAAAAATACAAAAAAAAATAACAACGTCTAATTAGGTACCTAAGTAGTAATAGAAAAAATTAATTAATGTACATAAAATCAGTTGATCTTCTAAATACGCCTGAATATTGAATATAACTTTATAATGAACTCAGTAATATTCAGTATTCAGCCAGTCCTAAGCCTGGTTTTTTTTTTTTTTAAACATGGCATCTCGCAGTTTTGACCACTAAGGTCTTGGCTGCTTAACCGGACTTTCCTGTGGGTGCCTTAAGCTGCTACACTCAAAGCCTCCAGCCAGGGGCAAAAAACTAAACTAAATTAAAACTAGGCGAACGCTCGCTAAGGGCACCCCCTGTGGGGTACGGACCTCGGCTTAGGGCGTCGCTGAGGGGAGGACAGCAAGAAGGGACAGGCTGGATCAAAAATGGTTTAAATCATGATTATTATGCGGGGTAGTTTTAAAGCTACGTGCTCAGCGGCAACAACTTGCTGGCACCTCGTTTTCGAGCAAGGGTCGGGGAGGAGTATCATTTACTCAGGGACACGGTCGCGGTCGCAAAGGACCTCGGCGGCGAGGTCGGAATGACGGGAGGCGTCTGTTCTTGTGTATTGTGCTGGTGGCCCTATTCTGCTCTTGGAGGAGTGTGATGGGATCATCAGGGTTGGAAAGGACATGCTGCGGACGGCGGATCTGACTAATTCTGGAAGGGACATAATTGGCTGCTTCGACAACCAAGGGGTTACGATGTCTAGGAGCGGAGTCAAAGTAACGCTTGGACATGCGTTTAAGGAACTGGTGAATCGTTGAGATTTTACAGTCGAGATGGAAGATCTCGTTTCTGACATAGAAGGGAGCTCCCGTGGCTTTACGGAGGAAACGGTTCTGCAAGGCTTGCAACCTATGGATGGAATGGGACTTGGCGTGGGCGAATACTGCACCCGCATAGGTAATAATGGGTCGGATACACGATGTGTAGGTGCGCAGTTTGCACTTAAGTGACAATTTGCTGCGTGCATTTAGTACGAAATGGAGTCTACCTAGAGCGAAAGCGGCTCGCGAACGAACCGTCTTTATGTGCTCAGAAAAGGAGAGATGATGATCTAGGATAACACCTAGGTATTTGGCGCGCCTAGCCCAAGGGATTGGTTTGCCGAACATGGTGATGGGTCGGGGGAAAGGGGGGGTTCTAGTTCTCGGTTTAGAAAAGCTAACCGCTTGACTTTTGTCGGGATTTACTTCTATTCGCCATTTTCTAAACCAGGCGCCAAGGTTGTTGAAAGCCCTTTGGAGGTTTAGTAGCATAGTAGCTGAATTGCCTTTGCAGATGATCGCTGTATCGTCTGCGAACAGAGCCAACTGCGTCGATCTGTGTCTGGGGATGTCGCTGGTGAATAGCGTGAAAATGAGGGGGGCTAATACTGAGCCCTGAGGGACTCCTGCCCTTATGGGGCGGGGGGAGGAAAGGGCTCCTTCGATACGGAAGCGAAAGGTGCGGTTCGACAAATAGAGTGAGATGAGCACGAGACGATCCGGCACTCCGAGTTTGTAGAGCTTATAAATTAAGCCGTTGTGCCAGACTTTGTCGAACGCCTTTGCTATGTCGAAGAATACTACGCTCGCCTTTGGTGAGAGCACCGCTGACCAGCTCGACGATACGATGGACCTGATGCACGCTAGAGTGCTGAGTTCGAAAGCCGAACTGTTCGTTGGGGATGAGGCCCTTGGTCTCTGCATAGTCTCTGAGGCGCTTATAAATAAGCCTCTCATAGATCTTGCCGAGAACCTTGAGCAGACTGATGGGCCTATAACTAGATGGCTCGTTTTTGGGTTTTCCTGGTTTAGGGATACCTATGACAGTGGCCTCTTTCCACGTCTGGGGAAAAATGTTATTGCTTATCGCACCATTGAAGATGGTGGTCAAAAGCATAATTAAATAAGCTGGGAATAGTTGGACCACCCTATTGGTGATTCCGTCTGAGCCAGGGGCTTTACGATTTTTCAGACCTTTAATAATCTCATGTACTTACCTCATCAGGTTCGATGGGGGGCAGGGGAAAATCAGGGTCTTCAATGGGAGGGATAGAGGCTCTACGTTCGACTTCGGCGTCGACCTCATCGAGGTGAGCTTTGTCTACTGGTAGGGTACTGGGAGAGCATTGGGCTTCAAGACTGTCGGCTAGGCACTCGGCTTTGTCGATGTCGTCGAAGGCTAATGTTTTGTCCGGGCGGAATCGGTGGAGAGTCTCGACACCGCGATCTAGCCTTTGGACTCAAATAAAAAGTGCCATCTATTGGTCCCGCTCATAACCAAATTTACATCAAGGTAAACCACAGATTGATAGATTCATCTATGAGCAATAGTTCCGAGTGCGACATTGATTTGCGGGCGATGTTGCTACTGACCGACAGATGGCTGCACAATGTCCGTGGCAGTGAAAAGGTGAACATGCCAAATCACTGTGATTGTGTCATTCGTATAATTGGTGGAAACACAAGGTTTATTTTATTTTATATTTACAATAAAAAAAATTAAAATCCTAATTTTTGCCTTTTTTGCTATTTAAGTAATTGACGACATTAACTTAGGTTAATTTCCCACAATTTGCAAAAAAAGCAATTTTTCTTAATTTTTACAAAGTATTGGGAGAAGTCGTTATATTTATTTAATCTATCAATTCAATTTATTTACTTAAGTCAGTATTGTCAATGTTAATGAATGTTGCTATTTTTTATTTTAATTCAATACTTGTATTTTAATATTTGCACACCATTACAATATGGTAAACAGGTTAGCACAACTCCATGTACTTGTAACATTTGCATGCATTGTATTGTATGTACACACATGTTTGAGCAAATAAAGTTATCTGAATCTGAATCTCTTGAACATAGTAAGAATTATAATCCAGTAGATTTGGTAAATATTAATTAGGTTTATTTTTCAGTTAAAAATGTACCTACTTACTTCTTTTTATGTAGGTACCTATGTTCGGGCACGCTAGTTTTAATAATACATCTATTGTTCGGGCATAACGCCGTTAAAGACGGATTTGCAAAATATGGGTCCGAGCCCATTCGTCCCCTAAGATTCGCACCCTGTGCCCACTCGTCCCCTGGAACTTTTGAGGGGCCCATTCGTCCCCTGAAGAATATTTTTTTTTTTTGTTGGAAAGGGTATACTTCCGAGGTGGTCCCATTGTCATCAAGTCAGGATCTGATGATGTGATCCTGGAGAAATCGAGGGAACTCTTCAAATATTATAGGCACATCTATAGCGATTTGGGTATTTTTTATAGTAATTCGTGCAGTTGCTGTCGAAAAGCACCGTTTGGTGAAGTGGAACTGATGATGAAGACCACAGATGGCCACCGGAACTACTCAATAATATTGAAAAAAATGTTAAATGTTTCACGGGTTGCGATTCGATTACTTTAATATGGTTGCCAAGAAATTTATGCTCGACACAATGCATATGGAGAAGTCGAGCTGATGGTGAAGTACCAGGATAACTCCTCAACAATTAACATCCCTGCATCGGGAAAAGCAATATTTTGTAAAAGGTGATGAGCAGTTGACATTAGGCTATTGTAACTTAGATAAATTACAAACTGACCCACTAAACTTTTTAACAAATATGTTTTATACGTAGGGTCACATGTCCAACAATTAACCACTCGTACACAGTTAGCCATGCCTATATTTGATAAATGCGACGATGCTAATTCGTGCTACCAAGCGACATAGACTGCAAAGCGGATAACCGCTCCGCTCCCCAGTTGGTGACGAGCTCGCGCTCACGACGGTCGAGTGACAGGTGATTGTGTGAAAACACGTGGAAGAACTTAAAAAAAAAATGTAAGGACTTTATCGTTTTACATCTTTTTGTTAAATATTACAAGAATCTTAATATGTTGACTAAAGAGTCAACATATTAAGAAGAAGCCAGCCAGTCAGCCAATCAGTCTATAGAAGCTCGTTAATTATACTTAAAGAAGTATAATTAACGAGCTTCTATAGACATATGTATTGTGTGTGTAGTGTTCGTAATTGAAAAGTTATAATAGCCGAATACTTGCGAGATGTGGGTGGTCTACAATTAACCAAATCACTTTGTCCAACAGTTAACCATGATTAACTGTGTACCAATGCCTGGTTAATTGTGTACCAATGCTGGATTAAATTGAGATATTTAAGGGTTGCTTTTACTGTTATTATTATTATTTGTATTTCAGATGGGGCGAGCTAAACCGACAACTAGAAAAAAAGGAGGACATACAGAAAACTCTATGAGGAAGGCAATTGAGCTGGTCACTGCTGGAATGATTATAAGAAAAGCAAGTTTATATGTGGAGAGAAGCAAAGCAAATGCAGGAGGAACATTACGGTTAACACCGAACTACGAAGTTAATAAGATTTTCACAACAGACGAAGAGGAAAGCTTAGTATGTCGAATATTGTGCTCAACTATTTTACGTTCTCACCTCAAAAGACTGCCGACGTTTTGCGTACCAAATAGCTAAAGCAAATAACAGAAAAATACCGCAATCATGGGTCGATGCAGAAATGGCTGGATTCGATTGGCAACGGTCATTCAGGAAAAGACATCAAGCAATTTTTCTGCGGAAACTTGAGGCCTGCAGCTTGGTCAGAGCAACTGCTTTTAATAAACACAACATTGGGTTGTTTTACGGCAATTTGAAATCTGCTATGGAAAGGCACACAAGCTTTGCAGATAGGGTAGGCAGTAGGTTATATAATTTGGACGAAACTTCTACCACCACTGTACAAAGACCAGGGAAAATACTAGCTCGGAAGGTAACAAGTGGCGAGAGGGGTACCTTGGTCACAACTTGTTGCGTTGTCAGTGCGATCGGGCAAGCCTTGCCACCGGCTATGGTATTTCTAAGAAAAAAAAATCAGCCACACAAGTTACAAGGCGCACTGGCTGGATGAATGCCGAAATATTCGTTGATGTCATGAAACATTTCATCAAGCATGTATCAGCCTTCAAAGAAAATCCCGCTCTGTTGATAATGGATAACTACGAAAACCATCGGTCAATTGAAGCTCTTGAACTTGCAAAATCTTCAGGAGTAACTATTTTAACCCTCCATCCACATACAACAGCAAAGCTTCAACCACTAGACGTTGGACTGAATGGCCCATTTAAGACATATTACAATGCAGCAGTGGATTCATGGCTGTTGAGAAACCCGGGGCGACCTCTTACCATCTACAATGTTGCTGAGTGTGTTGGTTGCCTATTTGAAAGCGATGACTCCTATGAACATTGTGAACGCATTAAAAAAATGTGGGATATTCCCATTCGATGATTGCATCTTTACGGAAGCCGATTTCATGCCCAGCACCGTAACGGATAGGCCACTTATTGCACCTTCAAATGAGGTAGAAGATGTCCTAGTGGGAACAGAAACAATTGTGCTCGAGAGTTCTGATCTACGAGAAATGTATAAAGAGTATACAAGGATTAATGAACAAGAGATATCTTCTACATCACCCTCTATTCTTCAGACTCAATCTGCATCTGAAGGTCCATATAAAACTACTCTAAGTTCAACTCTTGATCCAACCGAAAATTATCCTCCATGATGTTAACTGGCAGCTCAATCCTTTCACAAACTTTTTTGATATAAATTTACTTCATTATTAAATAAAAGACTGATTTCTAACAACAGGAGTTATTATTTTTGAAAAAAATAATGTTTTTATACTCAATGGTTAAATGTGTACACTATGGTTAACTGTAGCACCGCCCCCTGGTTAATAGTGTACCATGGGGTGGACACAGTTAGCCAAATACCATTTTTAATACGAAAATCGTTTCTTTAAAATCTATTAGTAAATCAAACGTTGTTTAAATACAAATATGTAGCCAAATAACCTACCTCTTCATAATTGCAGATAAAAATAAACTATGAACAAAAAATTACGTGCTTTGGTGTTTAGAAATTTTGGTGGTTAACTGTTGAACAGGTCACCCTACCTACAATAAAAACTAAAGGAATACTACAATAATGCAGTCACTATTTTTTTTATTATTATAATGTTTCACATGCACCTAATGTATACGCACATAAATCCGAAAAGTCTGAGGTGTGTGCCTTGGGTTCGATTTAACCTATGAATAGGCAGTCCGAAGGTAACACCACTAGGCTATAACAGCTTCAGCTTAGCATATTGTATAATGATTACTTGCTTCAAAAACAGTGAAGGAAAACATCGTGAGGAAACCGGCATGCCTGAGAGATATTTCTGGACGGCATGTGAAGCCAAGTCAGAGGCCCATGGGCGGCTTTAAAATTCAGGAGAAGAAGACCTAATGTATTTCTGATCACTATAGCAAGTTGGTAGTAACAAGTTCAAGAGCTACTGAGACAATCTCTTGTCTCCTGTCCTGAGTAACAAACAGTCACATGTAACCACCTGCACGCGTAGCGTGACGCTTCCTATTTCTACGAAGAATAGACAGCTCTTGCTATACAAAGTAAGATTTCTTTCGTTTCTTCATTTTTAGGAGGGCACACTGGATCACATCTTCGAATACTTGAACATCGTTCCACCTTTAAATTTATATAAACGACTCCCTAAATTTAAAATCATTCTTCCGACTAATTTCCCCTCCTTACTCACATTTTCCTCCCCAGATCTGCTTGTGGCGCTGATGACCTTCATTCGTCACAATATAAAGTTATAAATTATTGTGTCTGTTTGGGTGTGGTACCTAATACCTATGCGAATATTTTATGTTTTAACAATTATAATATATATTTATTTATATTTTTTGTGTTTCAGTCCCGTACTAACCCAACAAGATCTACATTGAGTTCAACTGTAGAATCAATCGAAGAATTTTATTTGTCTTTATCATGCACACTTGCTTTTTCCAACTCACTTTCGACATTGGCAGAATAGTCGACATTGGCTTTGCTTGCCATTTATTAAAAATAGAATAGAATAGACATCGCACCGCAGAAATCATTCTACAATCTATCATTTTGTCTTTCGTTTCTAACGATCTTTGTCCTTTTACATAGGTATAGACTATTTCAGAAGAAAGTTTTCTATCCCAAACTGTCAAGGTAGTGAAGACAATTTGATTTTGTAATCGCCATACAGAAGACAATAGAAAACTTTTTACTCGACGGCCACAAAGTATATATCGTTATCTACATAATCATGTTTTTACAGGAGAGCGTTTTGAACGCAAAACTGTGATAATTAATAAAAGAACAAAGCTATCTTCTCCCATTTTCCATAACTTAGTTAATAGGGCACTAGTATCGATTCTCTTGTCACAAATGCCTCTAAACTAAACTAAAAATCACCAAAATTTAGTTTATAGGCGCGTTTGCAAATCGGACGAAATTATGCTGTTTTTCGGTACGTTTTGTGACAAAACAAAACCGAATCAAATATAACTAATAACTGCCACATATAGATTGGTTCTTCATGTTCAAATATAAGTAATTTCTTTGTTCAAAATAATAGTTTTTTATATTTTAGAAACGATCTTTCGTTGCCATTTTCCACAAAATTAACAATATCGGGTTGAGTTTCGATACATTTTTTGTTCTATTATCAACCTAATTTAGGATTTCTGAAAATACTATAAGTAGGCAGACATATTCAATTCTAAATCTAAGGAAAAAAAAAAATGTTTCAAAATATGATGAATCTTAATCCATTGCATTAAGGGTTATTTTATTTGGTCCCTGTTTTGATTTTATTGTGTAAACATTTCCGAAAGAAACCTCAGTCCGCGTTCGGCCGCGCCGCTATGGTGAGTGTTGCCTGTATTGCCTGTTTGCAGCGGCTCGTGTGGAAAAGATCGCTGTACAAATACGAAATATTCGTTATACCAAATTTGATACTTGATACGGTAAGATAATTTTGAGATTACAGATTTTGAATATAGGTAATATTTTATTTCGATAAAAGTAAGTAAGGTTTATAAATGCCTATTCGGCTGGGACTTTATGAAGTGACCTGAAGGTGTACTTTGGACTGCTACTGGAACTCCTCAAGGAGTAGGTAGAACTAGGTGTGCCAACTTTAGTCTTGCTGTTAAAAAAATTCAACGGATAACTGATGTGGGTACAACCAGAATTGTTTATTTTAGTTATTTTCATAGTCTTATGTCATATGGGATTCTTCTCTGGGGAACCTGTGCGGACATTGATACCATCTTTGTTCTATAGAAAAGGACTGTTCGAGCCATTTACAACCTAGGTCCAAGAGATTCCCTTAGAGAAAAATTCAAAGAAATAAATATTCTGACTGTAGCCTCACAATATATTTTTGAAAACCTATTGTATGTACACAAAATATATCAAATTTTAAGAAAATGTCCGATATTCATAGTTTAAATACCAAGAATAAACACAATCTTGCTGTACATCGCACACGTCTCCACAAAGTAAGCAACTCGATCATGGGTCAATGTATACGCTTTTACAACAAACTTCCCATTGACATTCGAAACTTACCCATTAATAGATTTAAAATCTGTATTAAAACCAAACTTTGTAAAAAAGGCTATTATAAAATGTCAGATTATTTAGAAGATAAAAAAGCATGGGATTGAACTGCTCGCTCTGCTAAGCCTTGTGATAAAACTTAACATTTTAATTATTTTGTCAACTCATCAAAATATACCAGTTTTATATACACATTGATATTGTTGAAAATTATATTCAAAATGACATGATTACCTACTTTGTAACGTATTATATTATTTTAATTAATTATTGTGAATGTGAGGACTATGTGGATATCATTATTATTTTCATTTTTCAGTTAGTTTTAATTATGGTCTGGCAGTTTGAGTAGTTTATGCGGCCTACCCAAATGTCCTTTCTTTGGTATTGTTCGTCGAGTTGAGCTCCTTAAGTTCTGAGTTGAGCTCCACGATTACTGACAAATGCATGCACTGACTGGACAGGTCCACTCAAATCTGTGTGGTTCTTTCCTCAAAAGACCATTTCAGACACTAATCTACATGGTCCTCATATGGCCTGACCAAGATTATGTCTGGACTTTAAAAGAGACTGTGACCTCTGAGTTTGTTTCGGCCTTTCTTCTCAGAGTAGTCAGATAGGAAACGTCGAACTCAACTAGCTTATTTTTATTTTTTTAATAAGTATGACGTGTAAATTGTGATATCCTATTACAGAATAAACAATTTCATTTCATTTCATTTCTTGTTTTGTTAGTTATGATGAGACCTTACCTCCGGACTTGATGCAGTGACCTGAAGGTGTACTTCGATGGCTGCTACTGGAACTCCGCAACGAGTAGATCTAGGTGTGCCGAGTTTAGGCTCGTTTTGACTCGACTTGATGGAGTAACCTAATGGTGTACTTCGGTGACTGTTACTGAACTCCTCGACAAGTAGGTCTCATCATAACTAACAAGACAAGCTCTAACTTGGCACACCTAGTTCTACTCGTCCAGGAGTTCCAGTAGCCGTAACCAAAGCACATATTCAGGTCACTCCATCAAGTCCGGTGGCAAAGTCTCATCATAACTAACAAAACAAGGCCAGACTCAGCATACGTAATTCTACTCATCGAGAAGTTCCAGTAGAAGTCACCGAAGTACACCTTTGGGTCACTCCATCAAGTCCGGAGATAAGGTCTCATCATAACTAACCAAACAAGCCCAAACTCGGTATGCCTTATTCTACTCTTCGAGGAGTTCCAGTAGAAGCCATCGAAGTACACCTTCAGGTCACTGCATCAAGTCCGGAGGTAAGGTCTCATCATAACTAAAAAGACGAGCCCAAACTGGGCACACCTATTTCTACTTTTCAAAGAGTTCCAATAGCCGTCACCGAAGCACATATTCAGGTCAGTCCTTCAAGTCCGGAGGCAAAGTCTCATCATAACTAACAAAATAAGCCCAAACTAGGCATACCTAGTTCTACTTGTCAGGTCGACGAAAAGTAAGGAGTTTTAGTGATAGTTTAGTTTCGTGTACAAGAGAATTGGCACCATTATCAAGGAAATGGTTAAATCCAATATTACTGTTATATTTCTTTCTTTCAAAATATGTTACTTCGACAGATAGTTTTTTTTTTAACTGACATGACTTAATATCTATCAAAAAAATCCTATGACAAAACAAAGGATTCTGAGTCAAATTATGTAGAGTGAATTTCATAAAAAGTGCAGTTGAGTCTTTTACTAACCTACCGTCCTGTCTACACAAAACATCATTTTTGTCTATTCTTCCATCAACAAAACTCGTTTCTACGGTGGTTATTCTACGCTTGCTGGAGAGAAAGCATTTTACAAAAAAATCTGGCTGTTTATTATAATGGACGAGGGATCAAATAGTTGCATCAGTATAGCATAGGTACATTCTGAGTAAAATTACTTGTCTTATATTATCTGTGGTAAAATGCAATATAATTACAAGTATTAACACTTTCAAGTTTATCTGCTCCTGGTTTGTAATCTGTTTTGATTTGACAGTAGATCAATAAGTTTACAGGAACTATAAACTGTTAAAAGCATTCAGGCCTGCTTTTAATTTCTGTGATAAGTCCGCGTTCAACAAGCGGCATCGTAAAACGATCGAACACCAGCCCGCTGCACACGTAGACAGGACGGGCCAGCGCCGCGGACAGCCGTCGAGCCAGCGCCGCTACCGCGCCCTCCGCGCCCAGCAGCGTGCTGGCCAGTGCAGCGCGACTTCCACCGTCCTCGGGCGCCGGCATGCCCAGAGCTACTTCGGTAAGATCCGCTGCACCGCCGCCACCCACCCACAGCAGCAGAGCGCCCGCAACCCGCAATGCCACAGCTCTGCATACCAATTCGCCACTCCATATTTCAAACTGATGAACGCGCCATCCACTGGGCTTGTATGTAATTCGTTTTCGAGAACTTGTGACTCGAGGAGAGTTACCGATTTCCATTTTACTACAAAAATAAGAATCAATTAAATTTCTGGGAACACAACGTTTTAACAACACAAGTGGAGAGCATATATATTTTTATTTTGCAAAGCAATTTTATTTATTGCACGTCATTGAGATTGAGTCAAATATTCACAAATAATATAGTTGTTTACATTTTACAGAGCAAGGCTGTGACTGTCAGTCACTAGTTGTCAATGTTAAGCGTACTACTGTCAAAACATTATTTAGTCCCCATGGAATTAGTAAATACTTAGTGTAAGGATCTAAAGACAACAATATGCTGGGTATAACTGTACAAAAATATTTTGGTACATTGGCAAAATCGGAACTATCGCCAATATCTCTTTTTTTTTTTTTAATACTATTACTGTAGCGAAAAAAGAGATGATCGCATTACAATGGGGACAAAAACTGCCACTTGCTCACTTCAGATGGCGCTGATCTCTAGCGTGTTATAATTTGACAGCTAGCCATAATTTTTTTTTTTTTTTTTTCTGTTGGGCATCTCGTAGCTGACCTCTGAGGTCATGACTACTTAACCGGTCAATCCTGTGGTTGCCTTAAGCTGCTACACTCAAAGCCTCCAGCCAGGGGCATACAAAACTAAGCTAAAAAGCTAGGTGAACGCTCGCTAAGGGCACCCCCTGTGGGGTACGAGCCTCGGCTTAGGGCGTCACCGGAGGGAGGACATCAAAGATGGGACGGGCTGGATCAAGGTTTTGATCATTATTATTAATCGGGGAATTTAAAGCTACGTGCACAGCCGAAACCACTGCTGGCACCTCGTTATCGAGCAAGGGTCGGGGAGAAGTATCATTTACTCGGGGGCGCGGACGCGATCGCAAAGGACCTAGACGGCGAGGTCGGAATGACGGGAGGCGTCTGTATTTGTGTAGAGTACTAGTGGCCCTATTGCTCTCCTGGAGGAGGGTTATGGGGTCATCAGGGTTGGTGAGAATGTGCCTAGGACGGCGGGTACGGCTAATCCTACTTGGGACATAACTGGCGGCCTCGACAACCAGAGGGTTGCGATGTTTGATCGCGGAATCGAAGTAACGCTTTGCAAGGCGTTTTAGAAATTGGTGGATCGTGGGAATTCTAAGGTCGAGATGGAGACTCTCGTTCCTAACATACCAGGGGGAGCCTGTGGCCCTACGGAGGAATCGGTTTTGGAGCGTTTGCAACCTAAGGATATGATGGGGTTTTGCATGAGCAAAGACGGCACCCGCATAAGTCATGATGGGACCAATACACGCTGTGTAGATTCGCAATTTGCACTTAAGTGACATCTTGCTGCGTGCGTTTAGGACGGAATGGAGCCTACCGAGAGCGAAAGCGGCTCGCGAACGAACCTTCTTTATGTGCTCAGCGAAAGTGAGATGGTGGTCGAGGAAAACACCTAGGTATTTGGCTCGCTTCTCCCAAGGGATCTGCTTACCGAACATAGTGAGAGGTCGGGGGAGGGGGTCTCTAAGCCTTGTGCGCGGTTTCGAGAAGAGAACCGCTTGGCTTTTTTCGGGATTGACTTCTATGCGCCACTTTCGAAACCAGGCAGCGAGTCGATTGACTGCGCCTTGGAGAATGTGGGCGATATTGTCGGGGTATCTAGACCTAAAGTAGATGGCCGTATCGTCTGCGAACAGAGCGAAGTGCGCCCTTCTACCTGGGTTTGGAATATCGCTAGTAAATAGCGTGAACATGAGGGGAGCTAGCACGGAGCCCTGAGGGACTCCTGCACGAATGGGGCGGGGAGAGGAAAGTGCTCCTTCAATACGATAGCGGAATACGCGGTTCGATAGATAGTCCCGTAAGATGAGTACGAGACGATCCGGCACACCGAGTTGGTACAGCTTGTATAATAAGCCGTTGTGCCAGACTTTATCGAATGCTTTCGCAATGTCGAAGAATACTGCATCCGTCAGAGAGCCGCGTTGGAAACCATCGCTTATGAACTCAATGATGCGGTGGGCCTGATGCACGCTAGAGTGCTCAGTTCGAAAGCCGAACTGTTCGTTGGGGATGAGGCCCTTCGTCTCGGCGAAGTCTCTGAGACGCTTGTAAATAAGCCTCTCATAGATTTTTCCGAGAACCTTGAGCAAACTGATGGGACGGTAGCTAGAGGGCTCGGTACTGAGTTAACCGGGCTTTCTGATACCTATGACTGTGGCTTCTTTCCACGACTGGGGAAAGAAGTTGTTGCTTAAGGCACCATTGAAGATGGTAGTCAAAAGCATTATCAGGTGGGCAAGGAATAATTGAATCACCCTATTGGTGAGTTCATCTGAACCGGGAGCTTTACGAGCTTTAAGACCTTTGATAATGTCATGCACTTCGTCTGGAGCGACGGGAGGCAGTGGACAATCAGGGTCGTCGACGGGAGGGAGAGAGGCTCTACGTTCGACTTCAGCGTCGACCTTTAGGAGGTGAGCTTGGTCTACTGGCAGGGAGCTGGGTGAGCATTGGGCCTCGAGAGTGTCGGCCAGGCATTCTGCCTTTTCAACGTCCTCGAAGGCTATGGTCTTGTCGGGACGGGTCAGGGGGGGCATGGAGGAAGTTTGAGGGGATTTGAGTTTCCTCTGAAGTTCCCAAAATGCCTGATGATTGGGCTCTAGTTCGCCGAGCATCTTGTCCCAGCCCGCGTCACGCAGCTCTTGTATGCGTGTCTTTACAGATCTCTGTAAATAGCGCATATGGGCTTTGTTTGCGGGGCAGGGGAAGCTGCTGTAGGCACGGACGGCCGCGTTCTTCTCAGTCAGTAATGCACGCACATCGTCCGGCAAGCTCCAGTGACGGTCGTCCGTCGCTGGAACCTCCCTTGAACATTCGTTCAGGACGGTTTGTACGTGATTAGTGAGTGAGTCGATCGCGGACGTCGTGTCTGCGATAGAGTTGAATAGGTCGGGAATAGAGTCTAACTGAGGGGACGTGTTGGATTTCAGCTGGGTGCTTACTTTCTTCCAGTCCGTGATCCTCTTAGTGATAGGGGGAGCGTTGGGGTCGCGGAGACCTATGCGGGGGTCTAATCTCATGACTACCGGACGGTGATCAGAGTCGAGCTCATTTACAGTTTCTATTGAGTCTAGTTTTAGGTTGACGTTCTTAAGGAGCGCCACATCTAAGATATCGGGGGCGTGATTTACGTTAACCGAAAAGTGAGTGGGAGTCATCGGAGCGATGACGTCAAAGGTCAGGGAGTGGGAGAGGTCGAACAAGTGTCGGCCTCTTGTGGTGGTTACCGAACTATTACAGGAGGGATGTTTAGCATTGAAATCGCCCGCTAAAACGAGCGAGTTACTCATAGTGAGTAGAATCGAGAGGTCGTCAGAGAGGAGTTGGAAATTCTCCGAAGTATAGCGGGGGGGAGATAGACCGACACGAGAGTGATCGGCTCGTGGCCTGACATGCCTAGGCGGCAGGCCGAAACTTCTAATCGTGAGAGGGGAGGAGGGTCAATTGGGATGCAGTGAAGCTGCTTTTTGTAGTAAATCAGGGTACCTCCTCTATGGCATCGTGACCTATCGTTGCGAACTATCCGGTAGTTAGCTATTGATGGGTTACGATTGCAAGGTTTTAGAAAAGTCTTTTGGACTAAGAGAACATCTATTTGATGATCGCGGAGGAACGCCGCTATCTCTTCGCGTTGATTTTTAATGCCGTTTGCATTGAAGTAGCCTATTATTAGGGATCGCGGTTTGAACCTAGCTAAGACCGTATTATCCATAATGGGGTTTAGTAGCGAGGGAGGTTAGGGCTTGCGTAATATCGGGATACGCGTTGTAGATGGCCTGGATCTGGAGGAGATTACCATGAGCCGCAAGGATTTCGTTGGCCATTGTCTTTGCGCGAGGGGAGACGAAGGCCAAGAAGGTTGACGTGATGACGTTGAACGAGTCAACGGAGGCGTTGGGGCTAACCACAGGAGTGGTTTGAGGGGGGCGCGTAGCTTTAGGAGCGGGCGTGGGTTTCGCGGGGGGCGCGGCGGGCGCCGGGGGCGCAGAGGGCGCAGGGGGCGCAGAGGGCGCAGGGGGCGCGGGTGGCGCGGCGGCGCGAATACGGGGATCCATAAGGCGGGGGAGGGGTGATGGAGATAACTCCACGAACTAGGCCTCTGAGGGCTTAGTCGTTGGGGCAAATGGGATGAGGGAATCCTATAAGAGGAGGGAGCTTCCCTTTGCTGGCGGGCGTCGAAACGCTTGGCCAGTTTGGGAGAAGAGGCCTTCGGGGCTTTGGGGCAACCGCTGTAGTTGGCCGGGTGGCCTTGTTTGCCGCATAGGACGCAGCTGGGAAGGTCTGTACAAAGGCAACGATCCTTTGGACGGAGGCAATCGGAAGTGCCGTGCTCACCTAGGCACTTGACGCATCTAGGTGTAGCATGGCAGTTCCTCTGCGAGTGACCATATAACTGGCAGCGGTGGCATTGGCCGACAATGCCACTCTTGTGGGGTTTTTCGATTTCGAACCCTGTGAGCTTACACAGGGAACGAATTTGAAAGATCGGGTTATGGCCCTCTACGGGCGGGCAGATGACAAGGACCATGTCGTATGACTCTCCGCCTCTAGAGCGGTGCATGCGATGGACCTCGTCGACGGGGACTTTTTGTGACTGAAGGTCATCAAGAATATCGGATGCTGGGATTTCGCGTGGGATACGTTTTATTACTACGCGGATCTGCTTTTCCTCTGGAAGTGAGTAGGTGTGGTATGACACACTTCTCATTCTCAGAAGACGGGTTAGGTCCCTATAGTCGCGCGACGTGGGGACATTGACTTTAATACCCTGCTGGGTATTTCGGGCGCTGGAGAAATTTATCTTATGGTCGATACACCATTTGGATAAGTCGGTCCACTTTGCCTTGTCCTGGATGAACAAGGGAGGCGGGAGAGGGATCTTTTTAGCGTTAGGCGCGGGGATATCCTTCGCGGAGGATGACGCAATCGGACAAACGGTGGAGGGGGAAGCTACTGTAGCGCAGCTAGCGGATGACGTAATCGGAAGAGAGGTGGTGGGGGAAGCTACTATAGCGCAAGTCGCGGGGGTAGCGGGAGAGATTTTTGTGGACGGTACCAGTAGTGCGGGCGACGAGGGAGCAAAGTCTAAGTCCTCAAGCGCAACGACCTTGCTGGCCTGGGACGAGCTTTGCTTCTTGTTCTTCCTCTTCTTGCCCTTTCCTTGGACGGTTGTGAAACCATCGTCGGATTGGGAGGAGGATGAGGAAGAAGAAGAAGCGGCGGACTCTGCTTCGTCGTCGTCCGAACCATAAGGGTACGGGGTAGTGGGCCGCTTTGAGGAAGCGGCGCTGATGGGAGCGTCAGTGTCCATTGACGGACTAAGGGGTCTGGATAGCTCTGTAGCCGGGGGGGTTTCTAGGGCATCGCGAAAGTTAGCGATGCTATTGTCAGAGGGACTTGACTCAGACTCAGCTTGGAGCTTGGCGAACCGAGCTCCATACTTAGTCTTCAGGGCGGGCTCTTCTTCGAGAACACCCTGGAAGAACTTGATAAAGAGCGCTAGGCACTTTACCGGGTCCTTCATACTGACGGGGGAGAGAGACTCTACGCGGGAATATTCCTAACTTCCTAATTATCCTAACTCCCCGGTGGGTATGCCGGGGATGTGTAATCCCTCCCCTGTCGGGTGTAGACAGGGAGGATGTGTGCCTATGGGTGAGCCCTAAGCTTGCTTTGTCCCGTTGCCTATCTTATTGTGCAACAGGGTCCTATCCAGTCTAGTGTGAAGGGTATCGATATACCCGACCACGCTAGGTGAGTCGCTGTGGAGGCAAAACTGTCACCAGTGCCGACTAGGAGACCCCCCAAGGCCGAACACTGGGACCCGGCCAATTGACTGCCTAACCCTGAAGGGGATCGGCGGGTGTGATTGGGTCAACACCCCCTCGGTTTCTTTGGCACCGTAAGGTATCCACCGAGGACCACGAAACTGTGGTTTTGCCCGGAAGGGGCCAAAATTGCCTCGACGAACGTTTTAAACAACAATCTTAAAGAAAGTTGATATTAATTGTGTCTTGAAAAAGACCCCAATGAATAGAAGTGATGGTAGTCGGGTGACTACGGAGACGACTCGGGAACCACCAAGGAACGCTTGAGCCGGAATATCGGGAACTCTTGTACACAGCAGCGCAGCGCAACACGACCGTCCGCCACCGGTGCCGGGCGCAGAGTGTGAACGAATAAAAATTAATACAAAAGCCTATACTTATACTAAGTTACGTAGGCGCAAGTAGCGGCGGTAGTGATTAATACTTAAAATAAGTTAACAAATGAAATAATTAGAAATAAATTGGCGATGTCACGCGATCCTAGGTCCACCAATCAGAGCGAGGCAGAGGCGTGTCAATGTCGGACAAGTTCGTACAAGTTCTGGCAAGCTCGGTCAGGATCAAACTCGCATCTCGACTTGACCTAGAATTGCGTACGATCATAACAGAGTTCTTATAACTAAATAATAATTTTTATAACATTGTTCTTGATCGACTTTCGTTACATATAATCATATTACTATATTATTAGTGGTCGTCCTGCACATTTCTCCCGCCGTGCGTCGTCCGTTCTGACGTCGCAGTTGTAGAAGCCGGTGCAGGTTCGCCGTGGTCGATCGATAGTACCACTATCTTTTTCACTGGACGTCTCAGGATACCTCCTTTCGTGGTTATTTCCACTGTGCGGACTACTCCATCTGGGCCAGGGAATGTAGCGCTGATGCGTTCTCTGATCCACATGTTTCTTGGGAGGTTACCATCTACGATGAATACTAGATCGCCTATATTGGGGATCACGCCTTTAGTGTGTGGTTCTCTACGATTCCGTAGTTCTGGGAGATATTCTTTCAGCCATCGGGCCCAGAATATATCGGCAAGCCTCTGGGCTGCACGCCAACTGGCTCGTAGACGTAAGTCGCTGTCGTCGAATTCTCCTGGTGCCGCGATGCGACCTGGACCGCCCAAAATGAAATGATTGGGTGTCAATGCTTCAGGATCCTCGTGGTTCACGGACACGTGCGTCAGTGGCCGGCTGTTGACAGTGTGTTCGGCCTCGATGAGTAGTGTGTTAAGCACTTCTTCGCTCGGGAATCGCTCGTTCAACGTGGTGGCTAGCGCTGTCTTCACAGACCTCACCATGCGCTCCCAGGCGCCTCCCATGAACGGTGCTCCGGGTGGGATGAAACGCCAGTCGATCATCTTCTTCGAAGCTTCTTCGGTCGTAGCCGCGAAGATGGCTGTTCGTAGCTCCTTTTCAGCACCGTGAAAGTTCGTTCCGTTATCATACCATAGCTGTGCTGGACATCCTCGGCGTGCTATCATGCGTCGTAGTGCCATGATTGCCGAATCTGTGTTGAGTGATGCCACAAGTTCAAGGTGGATGGCTCGCGTCGTCAGGCACGTGAATAAAGCGACGTACCTCTTTTGATGACTACGTCCCACTGTAATGGTCAGGGGTCCGAAGTAGTCCAACCCGGCGTAGGTAAATGGTCTCTGGTGGTGTGCTAGGCGACAGGAAGGGAGATTCCCCGTCATCGGCTGAGGTGGAGAGGCTGCCTTTATACGACATCGGAGGCATTTGCTTATGATGTTCTTGATTGTTGGTCGTAGACGGAGCACCCAATGTTGCTGGCGACACTCGTTGACTATGGTCTCAGTGCCCGCGTGATGTAATTTGCGGTGGACGTGTTCGATCCACAATCGTGTCGCAATATGATCTCCATCTAGTATCATTGGTTTCTTTAGGCGTTCGGTGATATCTGTCATATCGGTTATTCTGCTCTTCAGGCGAATCTCTCCCTCACTGTACTCTATGCAGAGTGCGTGCAGACGGCTGTTTCGTGATATGGGCTTCTTGTTGGTCAGAGCTTCTATCTCTTCCTGGAAGGATTGTTCTTGTGAAGCTTGCAGGATCAGACTTTCGGCGTGGTGTAGGTGCTCACCGGTGAGAGGCAGGTGATTGTTTGTGACCTCTCGCCTCTCTCTTGATTTGACTGACACTGACTGCTTACTTTTTCTCCAATCAGGGTCGTTGCTGCTGTTCTTTTTAGTTCTTTTGTAGTTAATATTCTGCCCTGATTGGCGGCAGAGATGCAGAAACTGTAGAACTCGTGCTGTGGCTCGTAGGTATCTTTCCCAACGTGAGAATCTGTTGGCGTTTGGTATAGCTTCGCTAATCTGTACGCTCTTGTCTCTGATACTACAGGTTCTCTCTTCCCCTGTGATTATATGAGTGGGTTCTTCTCGTCAGCTGGCCATGTTTCCGGAGGTCCACGTAGGAATTCTGGACCATTGAACCAGCGATGATTTTGATCATAGTGTTCTGGCACGTCTCTTGTAGCGTCGTCTGCTGGGTTTAATTTGGTCGGGACCCAGCGCCATTCATTGGTGGAGCTGTGTTCTTCAATTGCTGCAATGCGGTGGGCGACGTATGGTTTATAAGATCTGGACCCCGTTCTGATCCATGACAGCGTAGTTTTGCTGTCGGTCCAGAACGTGGTCGACTCTGGTGTTCGTTCATGTTCTTCCTTAACCGCTGTCGCCATGCGTGCGCCAAGTACTGCTGCTTGCAGCTCTAGTCGTGGGATTGACATCAGTTTCAATGGTGTCACCTTGGCTTTGGCTGAGATCAAGCAGTAGACTCTTCCGTCCCTCGTGACTGTTCGCCAGTATAATGTTGTTGCGTATGCAGATTCGCTTGCGTCGGTAAATATATGTATCTGTAGTGATTCCGTAGCGCTGAAGCCTGGATAGGTTCGTGGAATGGAGATATGTTCTAGTGCTCTGAGATGAGTCAGCCATTTCCTCCAGCTTGCGGCTAAGTCACTATCTAGGGCTTCGTCCCATGCTGTTCCACGACGCCAAACTTCCTGTAGTATCTGCTTGGCTCTGATGGTCACCGGCGATACAAGTCCCAATGGGTCAAATAGGGACATAACTATACGAAGAGCTTCTCTTTTCGTAGGCGTGTCGTTCTGTAGGATGTTCTGAGGTATGCGTATCAGATTCAGGTTGAAGGTAAGCGAGTCTTCTGTTGGTCTCCATATCAGACCGAGGACTCGCTCTGTCTGGATGTTGTCTTCCAGATTGATTGTGTCTTCGGTCTTGGTTACTTCCCCTAGTGCTTCAAGAAGGGGAATAGAGTTTGATGACCATTTCTTGAGTTCAAAGTGCGCTTCTCTGTGAATGTTAAGCACTGCTTGTGAGACTCTTACTGCTTCTTCTAATGTGTCGAAGCTGTTCAAATAGTCATTCATGTAATGCTTTCTTTTGATAGCTTCGACTGCCTCTGGATATTCATGTTGAAATCTTTCGGCGTTCGTGTTCTTCACATATATGGCTAAAGCTGGTGAGCAGGAAGCTCCGAAGATTAGAGACTTCATGCGGTATTGTTCAGGCGGCTGGTTGTCTCTTCGGTCTCCTCGCCATAAGTAACGGAGAGTGTCCCGGTCTTCGGGTCGAAGTTCTATTTGTAAGAACATTTCAGTGATGTCGGCGGTCACGGCGATTGAATGTTGCCGGAAGCGCATGATCACTCCTGCGCGCTCCACACAAGCGCACTCCTGGTAATGATTGTAGAAGGTCTGGACCAGTGAGTATTTGATCATTTAGAGAGACCCCTCGGGTCTTGGCTGCAGCGTCACAGACAATCCTCAATTTGTCCGGTTTCATCGAGTTGTAAACTGCGAAATGAGGTAAGTACCAGGTTCTATGTTTCGAAATGGTCGTTGGAGCTGGTTCGGCGTATCCCTTTGATACTAGTGCTTCCATTTGTTCAGAGTACCTCTTCTTTAGTTCTGGTTCTTTATCAATTTTCTTTTCCACACTGATGAGTCTGTTCAAAGCGCTGTCGTAGTTGTCTGGCATCTTTATGTTTTCATCTCGCCATAATAGAGCGGTTTGGTACCGTCCTTCTGCGGTTCTCTTCGTGTGCTGCTGCAGGATACGTAGTGCCTTCTCATCAGGGTCATTGATGGGTTTCTTTGGATTGACTTGCATATTGTCCATTGTGATGTGTTCTTTCACCAGTTCATGAAGGTCGTCGTCTGTGTTAGCATGTCTGATGAAGTTCACTCTGTGGTCAAGTGCTCGTGTGTGGCTGCCATGTAGGACCCAACCGAGTGGCGTTAGTGATGCCACTGGTTGGTTCTTCTTTCCTGTTTTGGTTTCTATAGTAATTAGGAGATCCCAGTTGTCTTGGCCGATCAGGAGTCTGGGTCTTGCATCTTCAATTACTATGTCTATGTCTCGAAGATGTTCACAGTACCTGATTGCTTCTCCAGGTATCCTCTGTGCAGCCAACTCTAGCTGCTTGACTGTTCTTGCTTGTAACTTGCGGTCAGATGTGTGAAGTCCTTTGATAAAGAAATTCACTCGTCGAGATGTCATGTCGATCGTAGGTTCGCCGTCGAAAGCTGCTATACGTAGTGGTTCACAAGATCCTTCTGCTCCGATTTGATTGGCTAGGCTCTCGTCGATAATGGTTACCGTAGAGCCGTCATCTAGGAGTGCGTAGGTATCTACAGCTCCCGCCGGTCCAAAAAGTTGCACAGGTATTATTTTGAGAAACGATACCTTAGGTGTCCATGCTGAATGTATCTTCTCTTGTTCTTCTTTGGGGCATTCAGGTTTTACTTTCTTCTTGTTCACTGCACTATTGGCGTGTAACATCTTATGATGGAAATGTACACAGTCGTTTATTTCGCACTTCTTTGGTTTACAGCTGTGTTGCTTTGTTCTGTATTTGAGGCAACGAAAACACAAGCGATGCTTCTTGGCTATATCCCATCTAGCATCAGTAGTTGCTTTCTTGAATTGTACACATTCCATGATGCTGTGCCCCTGACGTTCACATAAACTACACTTTGGTTTGTTCGTTTCTTGTGTAGTATGTACTCGTTGCTGGCGTCGCTGCGTGTTCTGAGAGGTTTGTGGTGTTGCAGCGATGTTTTCAGGCAGTGCATACGGGCTGCATATTTCAGCTTCAATCTTAATGAATCGGGTGAACTTGATAAGATCAGGTTCTGTTCTGGGCTGCATTGCTGAGAATTGGTACCACTGCCTCTTCAGGTTGGCGTGAGCTTCTCAACAATAGCTTTCGTTACTTCTGGATTGAAGAGATAATGTCCACAGTTGAGTGCTTGCAGAGTCCCAACTATGCTTTCAACTTTGGTGGCGAATGTACAAACTTCACGCGGAGATTCAGTGAGGCGTGGCAGAGTTCGTAGACGCTCTATTTCAGCCATTGCGATTGAGTCTGAGCGTCCGAAGCGTAGTTCGAGTGATTTCATAACTTCATTAGGGTCGGCGTTCACTATTAATAGACCCTGTACAGCTTCCTTGGCTAGACCTCGAAGGCTTCTTCTAAGTCTAGACATGTTCTCCAATGCTGATAGTCGGTGTGCCGTCTCACAGTAGGCGGCGCGGAACGTGAGCCAATCTTGATGTGCTCCGTTGAAGCAGGGTAGTTCGGTATGTCTTATTGGCTGCTGGTACTGCGTGGCTTGCGCAGCGTGTGTGATCGCAGCAGCAAGTTCTTTCATGTCCGCTCTTGGTTCTTGAACAGCCAGTGTTGAAGGCTGTTGCACGACGTGCGCTGATGGCATAGACTGCGGTACCCGGGTCTCGGTGGCATACCTCGGATTGTAGCTGTGATGTGGTGCCGTAGTGTAGATCGGTTGCCATGATGTGTTCGTTGTCGCGTACGTCGAGTTCTGTGGCCAGGGTGCGACGGGTTCAGTCGGCACTGGCATTGGTTGTGGCTGAGCAGGCACGTATTTCGGTTGCCAGTACGTGGATGTGATCACTGGCTGCTGGTTCGGGTGTGACTGTGAGGGCACGGAGTTTTGTTGCCAGGCGGCGATTACTGGCGGCGGGTTCAGGTGCTGTTGTTCTGTCGCAGGGTTCGGCTGCCAGGAAGTGGCGGTGCTCACTGGCGGCATGTTCAGGTGCGGCTGTTCTGTCGCAGGGTTCGGCTGCCAGGAGGCGGTGGTGCTCACTGGCGGCATGTTCAGGTGCGGCTGTTCTGTCGCGGGGTTCGGCTGCCAGGAGACGGTGGTGCTCACTGGCGGCATGTTCAGGTGCGGCTGTTCTGTCGCAAAGTTCGGCTGCCAGGAGGCGGCGGTGCTCACTGGCGGCATGTTCTCAGGTTCGGTGTTCAGGTTTTCAGGCGGTGGGTGCATGGTGCTGACTCCCGCCGGTAAGGTCGCCGGGATGGTCCAGGACACGGCTACGGTCACTGGAACTGTATGTTCGGTCGGCGACTTTACTTCGGATTGATGTGGTCGGTCGGCGATAGCGAGTACTTGAGTTGATTGTAGCCAAGTAGTCACTCGTTGATCATTTCCAGTTTCAGAGGCGACTGAGCATGAGTCATCATCCGTAGATTCAGTTTCGACTTCGGCGAGGCGCACGGTTGCTAATTCGACTAACCTTTGTGCTAGCTCCGCTTTGGCCTTGGCTATGCGACGCACTTTCGACACTTTTTCACTTTTTTGCGACGTAGGTTTGCTGCGGCGACCACTTTCTTTGTGTTCAGGTTCGGTTTCTTGTTGTGTGGCGACAACTTTGACTGTAGATTCGGTCGCAGTGGGTGCTTCTGACGTATCAGCTGTCGTTCTCGTAGCTTCCGTACTGACGGTCTCGGTTGTAGTTTCTGTAGCGGTCTCAGTAGCGGTTTCAGTAGCAGTTTCAGTCACAGTTTCAGTCGTGGTCGACGGTTGTCTGCCTCTTTTACCCGTAGATCTCGTAACTGGCATTGTTCTTGATTCTAAATAATGTTCTTCAAGAAGTTCAGTAGAGTTTACTCACTAGTGTTTTCCTCAGATCCGGCTAACGAAGGACCAGACAATGTGAGCGTTCTGTTCTAGGTTCGGGTTCTCACACTATTTTGCACTGGATTGGAGGGCACTATTACTTGGTTCACTGAATAAAAACTCTTGATTACTTGTCGAATATTATTTACTGTTCACTTATGAGATCTGGACACAAAAACTGAATAAAAATTAATACAAAAGCCTATACTTATACTAAATTACGTAGGCGCAAGTAGCGGCGGTAGTGATTAATACTTAAAATAAGTAAACAAATGAAATAATTAGAAATAAATTGGCGATGTCACGCGATCCTAGGTCCACCAATCAGAGCGAGGCAGAGGCGTGTCAATGTCGGACAAGTTCGTACAAGTTCTGACAAGCTCGGTCAGGATCAAACTCGCATCTCGACTTGACCTAGAATTGCGTACGATCATAACAGAGTTCTTATAACTAAATAATAATGTTTATAACATTGTTCTCGATCGACTTTCGTTACATTATAATCATATTACTATATTATTAGTGGGCGTCCTGCACATATATTATCATATTAGATCAGTGCTAGAAGTGCTATCTCTGAGGTGTTTCAGTCAGGAAGATTATGCCCGTGTTGGTTTTCAACTCTTATCAGGTTATTTCTATCCAACGCGCCTCCAGTCTTTAACAAAAAACTGGCCAAGTGCGTGTCGGACTACGCACAATGACGGGTTCCGTTGTTGAGATGAATTTATTTATCCCAAGAACAAACTTAACATTGTAGTTGAAACACATGTTCCCGTGTGTGACCCAAACTCGAACGTGTAACGTAAATTAATTAATTTTGAATATAGGAGTCACTTTTGCGGGGCAAACAAGAAAATTTAAAAAAAAAGTTTTGTTAACAGTACTGTGTGACATATCAAGAAAGGGCTTGTTGCGAGGATCTTAAACATATTTTTTTATATAATTTTGAAATAAACACTTTTAAAAATATTTAAGAAATTCGATGAAAATTGACCATTCCCTCCCTTATCTCCGAGACAGTGAACCTAAAATTTTGAAAAAAAAATACATAGTATGGCTCTTTACTCATAGATTACAGGAAAATCTATAAGAAGCCTTGGTCCTAACATAACATGGTAAATCTCTGAATATTGTGCGTACAAACTTACATGTGCAGTTGGAATGTATGGGAGAACATGTATTTCATCTACAATACTCAGTTCGTATTTGGAATAAATTCAACCTAAATACGAAACCTTTCATTGTGCGTAGTTTGATATGCACTTGGCCGGTTTTTTTATTATTTTTATATTTGAGATTGAGTTGATTGAATGAAAGGTAAATTGCGGTTTACGATTTATGAAGTATTAAAAAAAAAACTACTAACTATATCTCGTTCAAATCAATTTTCGATGTAAGTTTACATGGTAATGTACATCATATATATTCTTTTAGTTTTATCATTGTCTTATTTTAGAAGTTACTGGGGAGGGGACACACATTTTACCACTTTGGAAGTGTTTCTCGCGCAAACTATTTAGTTTAGAAAAAAATGATATTAAAAACCTCAATATCATTTTTGAAGACCTAAGTATCCATAGATACCCCACACGTATGGGTATGATATAAAAAAAAATGTTGAGTTTCAGTTCTAAGTATGGGGAACCCCCAAAATTTATTGTTTTTTTTTCTATTTTTGTGTGAAAATCTTAATGCGGTTCACAGAATACATCTACTTACCAAGTTTTCAACAGCATAGTTTTTATGGTTTCGTGACATACGGACGGACAGACAGACATGACAAATCCATAAGGGTTCCGTTTTTTGCCATTTGGCTACGGAACCCTAAAAAACGAACGAAAGTCAACAAACATAAAATAATCTATAAATTATAAAACGTTCATTATTTATTGACTTTTCCCCTTTGGGTTTTTTTATCAGCGGTAGACGCTTCCCCTGTCCTTTGCTCATCTTTTAATAGTGCTACACTTCAAGTCTCATAGATATTTATATAGTTTTCGATAATTTGTGATCGATACAAAAGTAAACATACACACAACAATGGCGGTTTAAAGACTTACAACTGTGTTGCCACCTGTTCTGAGCTTTCAGTTTTTAACCTCGGTTCAAAAATGCTTACCAACAACGCCCCGCTGACAATATCCTTTAGGCGTTAAAAGATGCATGTAGCATGCAGTGACACCCGCATCCTAATGAAGTTAAAAACTGAAAGCTTATAACAGGTGGCAGTACAGCACTGACACACCAATTGTCAAATACAGCTCACTAGTCTGGTAGCCCAGGAAAGTTCAAAGTACAGCTCAAAGAGATCTCGAAAAACTGCAGCAGTTTGCCTGTGTAGCAATCACTAGTAGTATGAAAACTATACCCATTGCCAGAGACATCGAAAGTATTCCATGACGGGGGACGGGCAAACTTCTTTGATCACCCCGTTCCAAAAACGAATTATTTACTCCTTGACGGGAGGGGTAAACTTCTTTGATCACCTCCTTCAAAAACTCGCTTCCAAAAACGAAGTACTCCATGACGGGAGAGGCAAATTTCTTTGAACACTGTTAAACTTTTATTGTATTCTTAAAGCTAGTAGTTCATTGTTTAGTTGCCGTAGATGCAGAAATAAACGTTTTAATAAAACTTTGTTTTATTATGTAGAAAGCATATTTTTATTTTTATGATGAGTGACAAGACAAATATAACAAACATTGCTAAGCAACAAACCATCGATAATATAAATAGGTTGTATATCTTCACATCCACGATACTTTTAGAGCTTGGACAAATCTTGAAGTCCAATTCTACAGCTTAGCATGTTCAGTCTTGGTCCAAACAATGGCTTCGTAAACATGTCCGCCAATTGCAATTCTGTAGAGACTTGTTTGACAGCGAAGTCTCCATTCTGAATACATTCTCGAATGAAGAAATGTTTTATCTTGATATGTTTTGTTCTCTTATGGAACTCATAGGGTGGGTTCTCAGACAACCTTATAGCAGACTCATTGTCAACGTAAATTGTCGGTTTTTCGTTCAGGTCTGTTAAGTCCGTTAATTCCTCCAGGAGTTCTTTTAGCCATAAGGCTTCTCTCGCAGTTTCTGTCATGGCTACGAGTTCGGCTTCCGTTGAAGAGATTGCTACTCTTGGTTGTTTTTGGCTTTTCCACATGATGGGACCGGAGAATAGGAAAATCATCCCTGACGTCGAATGGCCAGTTGTTGTGGCACCACCAAAATCAGCATCACTGAAACATATCAGCCTCTTCTCCCGGCTTTTCGCGAAGACAAGTCCTTTATCTATAGTACCCTTAAGGTATCTAAAAATTCGCTTAACTCTCATCACATCAAACCTAGTAGGAGTTTCTAGATGCCTTGACGCAACACTCACAGCGTAGCTTATATCTGGCCTTGTAGCGACCATGAGGTATGCTAGGGCACCTACAGCTTGACGATAGGGAAATGACGAATTTGATTCATCATTTGATTCAACATCTTGTTCTTCATATATGCCAATTTTTACTGCCGGCGTTGCAGCGACTTTACAATTAGTCATTCCAAACTTTTCAAGTATCTTCTTAGAATAAGACCTTTGGTTTAAAGTAATACAACCATCTTTGGTTTTATTAATTTCAAGTCCAAGGAAATAAGACGCCGGTTTTGTGGTTATTTTAAACCTATTTTTCAGTTCTTCAATAAATTTCCTTCCAGCATTTTCACTAGTTGAAGCCACCAAACCGTCATCTACGTAAAGTGCAATTAAGACTTGTTCACGTAAGTAAAGGCAAGGATCTTTAGTGCTTTGCTTGAATCCTGAATTTCTAAGATACTCTGATATGCAGACATTCCAGCATAGAGGAGCTTGTTTCAGCCCGTAGAGGCTGCGTTTAAGTTTGCACACTTTCTTAGTGCCATCATTGAATCCCTCTGGCTGCTTCATAAAGATTTCCTCTTTTACAGCTACGTTTAGAAACGCAGTCGATACGTTGAACTGTTGAAGTACCAAGTTTTCTCGAGCAGCTATTCCTAAGACAGCTCTTATAGTACTGAGGCGGGCTACCGGACTGAAAGTCTTCTGATAATCAACGCCACGTTCTACTAGCATTTTCTTTTGTAGTACCTTTTAAATATATTTCTGTTTCATCCAGTTCATTTAATTCTTGAAAAGGAACAGAAATCACATTTTTACCATCTTCGTAGAACATTTCTTTAAAATTCGAACATCCTTGGAAACAAGAATGCTTTTCTTCGATGGGACGTATATTCTAAACGCTTTTGAAACTTCCGAGTAACCAGCGAACATACCCGGAATTGCCTTTGAAGCAAATTTGTGTTCATGTTTTCCTTTCTTTAGGATGAACGTTTTAGCACCGAATACATATAGATGATTAACGCAGGGTTTTCTACCTACCCATCTTTCGAATGGTGTTTGGTTTTCAATACTCTGGTTAACGCTTCGGTTTGACAAGTAATTTGCAGTATAAACCGTTTCTGCCCATAAACACATAGGCGCTTTTGATTCCAACATCATGCATCTTACTTTTTCTATAAGGGTTCTATTTTTCCTTTCAGCGATTCCATTTTGATGTGGAGTGTATGGTGCTATCAATCTTCTTGCTATACCATTTTGCTTCGGAAATGTGTCAAACTTCAAATTTCTGTATTCCGTACCGTTATCGGTCTGTAGGCATTTAATTTTGTTTCCTGTGAAGTTCTCTGTTTCTACCTTGTAGTCTATGAATTTTTGTAAAACTTCGTCTTTATTTTTAATAAAGTATACTCGGCAGTATCTACTGTAGTCATCAATGAAACTTACGAAATACCTGTTGCCATTCAGTGAAGGTTGTTTCAGTGGTCCACAGACGTCACTGTGTACGATCTCAATACGCTGACTCGTACGTGAATTATTTTTGTCACTCTTCTTGCTAGGCACTCTGCTTAATTTCCCTTCTATGCATATTTCGCATTCACCTAAAGAACTATTACGGTTGAAATCTAATCCAATCAGGCTTTCATTCTTTAAGGCGAGCTTCAAGTCCCTTTCGCTCATGTGTCCCATTTTACAGTGCCATTGTTTAATAGCATCTGACTCCACTTCTTTTGCTACGTCATTACTACATTCTGTAGCATTGGCTCTATGTCTGTCAACATTATTATTTTTCGTTTGGAGATAATATAGACCATCGTCTTCTCTCACTGCTTGCATTTGTACTCCTCGCTTGTGATCATTAATTATTGCCTTCTTCTTAGTAAATAGAACAGTGAGTCCTTTATCTGTCATTTTCCCAACAGATAGAAGATTAGCACACAAGCTTGGTATATAAAGTGCATCAGTTATTCCAATTTTTCCTTCTTCAATTTCTATTTCTGCAGGCCCTAACCCTTTTATCTCTGCAGTTTTTTTCCTTTGAAGCGAGTTTAAGGGTTTTTGAAATTTTCTTCATTTCAATAAAAGGCTTATCCGAAAATGTCATATGTGACGTACATCCACTGTCAAGTATCCAGCATTTTTGGGCTTTGTCATTTATGAAGTAGCTACTGAAGAGGTTTGTTTCTTTATCGTCCTTTTTGGTATAGCTGTTCTTAAGACTTCCTATAATTATTTTTCTTGTCTGTATTCTTATTTTTACACCAGCATTTGGACGAGTCATGGCCTTTCTTTTTACAAATCTTGCAAAAAGTGTAGAAACTTTCTTCAGCATCATTCTTTACGCTAGTACTAGGGATGTCACGACGACGTGCATCACTCTCTTCTATAATTTTAATTTTTAGCTTTTCAGCAATGATTTCAAAAGGAAGGATACGTCCATCAGAACATTTTACATAAACCTTCTTCATACAAGAAAAAAACTAACGCCATCCATGATAACTCATACGAACTACGTGAGTTCCGCGTTGCATAGGCCGGCGACGTAACCTTGTACACACGGCTACATTTATTTATTTCTATACAATGCGAATCTGGAAATTGTAGCTTGATTATGTAGCCGTGATTTTTTAATCACATTTTATCGGAAACAATTTAAGGCGAAAGCGTCAGAGTAGCCCGCGAAATTCAATTTTCTTACGTTTTTTGCACTCAATTTCCTCAGTTATGTACTTCTTTTGTTTCAAATCTTTAATTATATATTGCAGTGATTTGTTTTTTTTTTTCAATCTCGCATTCTGCTTCTGTAAATTTTTGATCTTCTTGGCTGATAAAATTTGACGTTTTTCTAATCTATTAATTCTTTTTTTTAGTTGTACTTTCCTTGGCGTGTCAAATATTGAATTAAGATCACTGATGTCAACATCAATTTCCTCTACTTGTGAACTTTCTGCTGGGGTTAAAGGCCGGAGTTCTTCGTTCCCACAATCCTGTAAATAATAGTGAAATAAAAGTAGATAGGATTCTGAATATGGAGAAAAAATAATAATTTAGTTTTATTTTAGATTAGTATGCGTGAGGCTAGTAGGTACCTCATTCTCAAATCGCGGTATAACCGATCCTTTTAGCCTTCGTAGTCCAGCTTTTGAAATATCAACATCTCTGTCATAAAAATGAGCAGAGCATACCTACTTTTGTGTTTTTATGAGGCTTGAAATAAGGCTCTTTTCTTTGTTTACTAATAATGCAACTCCAAATCTCTTTACGCGTTGAATCATTTGGAAATCTGTAATTTAAAAATTATTTGAATCGTAATTTGCCATCGCATATTTATATTTTTTTAAATCTCCTCCTATCCATTTTTACCCGAAGCAAGCTTCCGGTAAAAATGTCGCAAACTGAGCGAAGCTACTACCGTCGTCAATGACGGTAGTAGCTTCGCTCAGTTTGCGTGAATAAATGAAAACAGCATTTCAAAATATTTTATGAATTCGATTTTCATATCATTTCTGACTTCCTCTTAGATTTTTGTACACTTTTTGTTTCACTCTTATGTTGAATATAAAACATATTAGGTACTTACCAAAAAAAAATCAAAATTACTTACACTAAGTTCCTAAGACAAAAATAAAACACAAATAAAAAATGACGTCCGTACTTCACGCGCTGCCGACAGCGCGCGACATGGCCGCGATTGTGGATTTCGGTGGTAAAATTATCACTTTAAAAATATGTTTATTTGATAATTTAATTGCAACAAAAATAATGTAAGATTACTTACCGATGATACGATATCCCATGTTCCTTTTTAACTTTTGTGTCATAATTTTTGCAGCCTTTTACCACGCAACTAGGCATTTTAATGACAGTACTACGCATCCGCGCGCGGACCGCGTTCAACTGAGTCGCGCAGTCGGGGGTAGTCGCGACGTCCCCGCAAGGGGACGTGGCGAGCGGGGTCGGGGCATCGCCCCTCGCCCGCGGGAGCCATACAGTGCCCATTAATATGGGCCCCTCAATTTTGTGCGCCTCGGACGGCGTCGTAGAAATTGACGCATCTTGCGAGCAAGATGCGTCTGTGTGTTTGGTTGCTCTGAATATTATTGTAGGCGCGCCACGGCGCTAACTCCTGTAGCGCCGCTTTCTTCACGACATCCCGGCGGTCAGTCCCCGCCAGGTGAGACCCCCAGTTACCTGGGGGAGGCCCAGCGAAGACGACCAGCGACGAGGATGCCGACTCGACACACCTACATGTTAATATGTAGTCTACCTCTCGCCCCGTTCACAGATCGAGCCGTTTGCGGATTGAGAGGCAGGCAGTCTCGTATGTATGAGCGGCTAGTGTTGTAGAGTAACACCGCTCAGTGTATTACGTGCGTCGCGGCCCGCGTCGCGCCCGCACGTGATGTGTTTAGATGCATGTGTAGTTGTGGTTGTCTGTATATAGTTGTGTGACATGCCTATATTAACTTAGAACACGCCACACAACAGATGTATGTGTACATCTGTAGAGTCTTATTATTTCGAGTAAGCTGCGTGTAGCCTGGTTGCTGCTTACTCGAGGCGTCAATCCGGTGCGATGGGGTCGGGGTCCGCTACCAGGTCGCGGGGCAGGGGTCTCGCGTCAGGCGGCCGCGCGTGCAAGGGCGCTATCTGCCTGACATGGGGCCAGGCAGAAGCGTCGGCACGCGCGAACATGGCCTTCGCGAGTCGCCGCACAAACTCATCCAGGCTCTCGATTCCGAGATCCCGCTGGATGACGTCGTTCCTCACGAGATGAGGAGCGTCAATGATAGTCCGCAGCGCAAGATGCTGCTGCGCGCGGAGCTGCTTCCGGCTCAACTCGCTCGTGAGGGCGAACCAAGCGGGGGCGGCGTACGTCAAGACTGGGCGAATGTACATCTTGTACACGCTCAGCTTGACGCGCGCCGGGATGCTGGAAGAGAGCACTGGGTAAAGGAGGTTGCGGGCGACCCTCCCCTGCGCGACGACCTTACGGACATGAGGCCCCATCGTGAGGCGGCGGTCGATGGTCACACCCAGGTACTTAGCCCGGGGCGACCAATCGACTGCTGCTCCTTGAAGTGTCAAGGGTGGTGGGAGGGGCGCGCACCCGGTAATGAGCGCCTGCGTCTTACCCACGTTAACCGAAAGCCGCCATTTCGACAGCCAAGCGGGGAGCGCGTCAAGGGCGCGCTGCATTTTGGACGCCGCGTACTTCGCGTTAAGCGATTTAGTAATGTACGCGGCGTCGTCTGCATACAGCGCTAGCAGCGCGTCGGTAGTGGTGGGGATGTCGTCGGTGTAACGTGAGTAGCACGCAGGCGAGATGCAGCTACCCTGGGGTACGCCGGCGAGCACCGGGCGGGCGCTAGAGAGCGCTCCGTCGACCACCACCCTGACAGTCCTGTGGGAGAGAAAGCTACTGAGTCGCGCTGGCCCTAAACTGATATTTTAGGGCCAGCGCGTTGGTGCCATTTCGCCGCGCGGTTAGCCTGGTCCTTACTATATATGTCTATGCTTTTCAGGGTCTGGAAGCGAGTCTTGTGATTCAATTGCAGTCCTGAAATTTTCGTATTCCGAAGAAAGGCTATAGAGCATCATGATTGATAACAGATCACTGTTGATATCAATATCCATATCTTTTAATTTATCTACAGTATCCATGCATTTCTTTAAATGCTCGCGTGTATCTGAACCTTCTTCTAGTTTAGCTAATATTAGATGTTTTAGTAGGGTAGCCTTTCTGGCTGGACCCTTACTAGCATAGATGGATTCAAGAGTCGTCCACACATCTCTGGCAAATTTACAGTTTTTAATCTGTTTTAGTTCTGAAGGCGCTATCAACAACATTAACTCTGACGTTGCCATTTCGTCATCGTCGAGATCATTTTTTGACGCATCTACCTTTGGGTATTCTTTTACACATGCCCATAGTTTATTTTTTATTAAATATGCTTTTGCATGTATTCACCATGCATCATAGTTTTCTTTTCCTAAAGGTTGAATTTTTACAATAGACATTTTGAATTTTTACCTTTTCGTTTTTCTTCTAATCTTACATTTTTCGCTCTGCTACCATGTTAAACTTTTATTGTATTCTAAAAGCTTATAATTGCTTAGTTGCCGTAGATGCAGAAATAAACGTTTTAATAAAACTTTGTTTTATTATGTAGAAAGCATATTTTTATTTTTATAATGAGTGACAAGACAAATATAACAAACATTGCTAAGCAACAAACCATCGATAATATATAAAGGTTGTATATCTTCACAAACACCCTCTTCCAAAAACGAAGTACTCCATAACGGGGGACAAACTTCTTTGGTCACCCCCTTCCAAATACGATATAATGTACTTTTTATTCCGTTAAAGCAAATCTTTTTCTTACATACATGCACTTTTTCATTTAAGAATAAACAAAGTACTGTGAAGGATAGCTCAGACGAACCTGGACCAAGTACTAAAATTAGAGAGGGCGCGGCCCTGTTTGTTTTTAGGGGGTATTTGGCCCCTTCTGCCCCTCACTTCCGTGGGCCCTGCTTTTGGCCACCCTACAGGCAATGCTTGAACTAACACCTGTACATCTCATCGTGCGTGAGGAGGCGTCCCTGCCCTCTTTATAATAGGAACCCTAAGCAAAGACTCAAGAGTCAAGCATACAAGCATAAAGGAAGATTGGGGTTATTCAACTATGTTAATTAAAACTAGGTGAACACTCGCTAAGGGCACCTCTTGTGGGGGTACGAACCTTGGCTTAAGGCGTCAACCGGAGGGAGGACATCAAGGATGGGATGGGCTGGGGCATTACCCTGCGACAAAGCCCCGAAGCTACACTACTTGCAAGAGCACTATAGCATTATACTCACAGAGGAACAGTGTGACTACTCAGGCCCGAAAGAGATGAGAGTATACACCGACGGATCACAACCAACTCTGAAACCGGAGTCGAAGTTTTATCACGTAAATATATCCAGCCCGCTTGGAATGTTCAATACCGTCTACCAACCGGAGTGTGTGGGCATTATATAAGCGGTATACGCCTTATAAGGCAGGAGAGTTCCAGACAGCCATATATGTATACTCTCCGACTGTGCCTCAGTTTTCCAATCTTTAGGGAATAGTTATTTGTTATACAAGAGTGCAAAGTTGCTTTTTAACCGCGTGCTCAATTTCGATGACCGAGTAAGCGAAGGACTCTAAAATTAGAATCCTGAGAGTTAGCGAAGGAATCAAAAGAGCACGAGGTGAAAAATCTTTGCACTCAAATGCAACACGTAACTTTTCATCCCACCTCAGCGAGGAAATGACTAAATGCAAAAAAAAAACATTTACAATCACAAGATGCTTCGTTTACAAATCTGACCAAAATAAGCAGTTTTTCGGTACATTTTGCGGCAGAACTAAACTAAACTAAATGTAAATAAAAATTATCACAGATAGATTACTCCTTCATCTTCAAATTTTCGCAATTTGTTATTAGAAAATTTTGATTTTTAGTATTGTAAAAAAACATTTCCGGTACCTCTTCACACAAAATTGACGATATCGTATTGAGTTTAGGAACATTTTTCTTCTATTTAATAACAGAAATGTATTTATTTAAAAATATTTTATGTAAGCAGACATGATCAACTCAAAAATGTGGCGGAAAGAACTACCAAAATGTTCCAAATAGTCTCAGGAAAAAAATCAAATCGATTTTAGTTTTTTACCGAATTTAGCTTTATCGCGTGCACCTTAACAGCTTGAATCTAAGGGTTATTTTACTGGTCACTGTCGTGATTTATTGCACAAAGATTTGTAATGAAATATTAGTCTGCGCTTGGCCGCCGTCGTGAGTGGACACTGTGTCGCTTGTAAGCAGCAGCTCATATAGAAAAAGATCGCTGTACGAATACAAAATATTTGGCATACCAAACTTGATACTTTACGTGTTTAGTGCGGACTACGGACAAACAAGGTAAGATTTTACTTAGTTTCTTATATTTTTTCTTGAATTACCTACGGATTATAAATTTACATTTCGTTTCGGACTTGATGGAGTGACCTGAAGGTATATTTGGAACTGGACTGGAACTGGAGTCAATAAACGAGTAGAGCTAGGTGTACCGAGTTTGGGCTCGTTGTGTTGGTTATGATGAGACCTTACCTTAGGACTTGATGCAGTGACCTGAAGGTGTACTTCGAAGACTGCTACTGGAACCAAGAAACGAGTGGAGCTAGGTGTGCCGAGTTTGGGCTCGTTGTGTTAGTTATGATGAGACCTCACCTCAGGAATTGATGGAGCGATGTGAAGGTGTACTTCGAAGACTGCTACTGGAACCAAGAAACGAGTGGAGCTAGGTGTGCCGAGTTTGGGCTCGTTGTGTTAGTTATGATGAGATCTTACCTCAGGAATTGATGGAGCGATGTGAAGGTGTACTTCGAAGACTGCTACTGGAACCAAGAAACGAGTGGAGCTAGGTGTGCCGAGTTTGGGCTCGTTGTGTTAGTTATGATGAGATCTTACCTCAGGAATTGATGGAGCGATGTGAAGGTGTACTTCGAAGACTGCTACTGGAACCAAGAAACGAGTGGAGCTAGGTGTGCCGAGTTTGGGCTCGTTGTGTTAGTTATGATGAGACCTTACCTCAAGAATTGATGGAGCGATGTGAAGGTGTACTTCGAAGACTGCTACTGGAACCAAGAAACGAGTGGAGCTAGGTGTGCCGAGTTTGGGCTCGTTGTGTTAGTTATGATGAGACCTTACCTCAGGAATTGATGGAGCGATGTGAAGGTGTACTTCGAAGACTGCTACTGGAACCAAGAAACGAGTGGAGCTAGGTGTGCCGAGTTTGGGCTCGTTGTGTTAGTTATGATGAGACCTCACCTCAGGAATTGATGGAGCGATGTGAAGGTGTACTTCGAAGACTGCTACTGGAACCAAGAAACGAGTGGAGCTAGGTGTGCCGAGTTTGGGCTCGTTGTGTTAGTTATGATGAGATCTTACCTCAGGAATTGATGGAGCGATGTGAAGGTGTACTTCGAAGACTGCTACTGGAACCAAGAAACGAGTGGAGCTAGGTGTGCCGAGTTTGGGCTCGTTGTGTTAGTTATGATGAGATCTTACCTCAGGAATTGATGGAGCGATGTGAAGGTGTACTTCGAAGACTGCTACTGGAACCAAGAAACGAGTGGAGCTAGGTGTGCCGAGTTTGGGCTCGTTGTGTTAGTTATGATGAGACCTTACCTCAAGAATTGATGGAGCGATGTGAAGGTGTACTTCGAAGACTGCTACTGGAACCAAGAAACGAGTGGAGCTAGGTGTGCCGAGTTTGGGCTCGTTGTGTTAGTTATGATGAGACCTTACCTCAGGAATTGATGGAGCGATGTGAAGGTGTACTTCGAAGACTGCTACTGGAACCAAGAAACGAGTGGAGCTAGGTGTGCCGAGTTTGGGCTCGTTGTGTTAGTTATGATGAGACCTTATCTCAGGAATTGATGGAGCGATGTGAAGGTGTACTTCGAAGACTGCTACTGGAACCAAGAAACGAGTGGAGCTAGGTGTGCCGAGTTTGGGCTCGTTGTGTTAGTTATGATGAGACCTTACCTCAGGAATTGATGGAGCGATGTGAAGGTGTACTTCGAAGACTGCTACTGGAACCAAGAAACGAGTGGAGCTAGGTGTGCCGAGTTTGGGCTCGTTGTGTTAGTTATGATGAGACCTTACCTCAGGAATTGATGGAGCGATGTGAAGGTGTACTTCGAAGACTGCTACTGGAACCAAGAAACGAGTGGAGCTAGGTGTGCCGAGTTTGGTCTCGTTGTGTTAGTTATGATGAGACCTTACCTCAGGAATTGATGGAGCGATGTGAAGGTGTACTTCGAAGACTGCTACTGGAACCAAGAAACGAGTGGAGCTAGGTGTGCCGAGTTTGGGCTCGTTGTGTTAGTTATGATGAGACCTTACCTCCTGAGGTAAGGTCTCATCACATCGCTCCATCAATTCCTGAATTGATGGAGCGATGTGAAGGTGTACTTCGAAGACTGCTACTGGAACCAAGAAACGAGTGGAGCTAGGTGTGCCGAGTTTGGGCTCGTTGTGTTAGTTATGATGAGACCTTACCTCAGGAATTGATGGAGCGATGTGAAGGTGTACTCTGAAGACTGCTACTGGAACCAATAAACGAGTGGAGCTAGATGTGCCGAGTTTGGACTCGTTGTATTAATTATGATGAGACCTTATCTAAGGATTTGATGCAGTGACCTGAAGGTGTACTCTGAAGACTGCTACTGGAACCAATAAACGAGTGGAGCTAGGTGTGCCGAGTTTGGACTCGTTGTGTTAGTTATGATGAGACCTTACCTCATTACTTGACGTAGTGATCCGAAGGTGTACTTTGACGACTGTTACTGTAACTAGTAAAAGAGTAGAACCAGCTAATATGTGTAGTTTATACCTCTTATACCTCAATTGTTGTTTTAGATGCCAAGGCTTAAGACGTTTGGGAAAAGCTCCCGTAAGAAACTTCGTGCCAATAGACGTAATGCAGAAAAAAAAGAAATACGGTTAGTGCTTACATGATTATTAAAAATATATGTATAATTATGAACATTCACTATCATATGATCTTTTTTCACAGGCAAAAGAATGAAAGCAGTTGTGATACGAGTATCGCGACTAACACACCCGAAGTATATCCGGAAAGATATGAGCAAGTGAGTTGTAGTACTTTTGATGACAATAATTTGGAAATACCTCACGTAAGTTATAATACATTTTAAATTACTGTTATGATTTGTTTATTCAATTACTATTTTTGTACTGAAAATAACAAGTTATTTTTTTTCTGTATTGTTTTTAGAATACGAACAATGAGGAAACAGAACCGTTCCAGGTATCAGGAAGAAGAGTCGTACAAATAGATTATTTTTTTAAACAGCTTCAAGAAATCGGAAGCCATAGTTCCATGTTTAATTGTAATTTAGGTACTGTGCAACTTTTAAATGAAAGAAAAACTGGACTCCACTCAACTTTTTATATGAAGTGTCAAATGTGTGGCACAAATTTTGTATTAAAATCTTCAAAAGACTCAATAAATAAAATGGATGTAAATGAGGAAGTCGTAGCCAGTATTATGGCTATTGGCGCCGGAGTTACACAGCTAAACACGGTTCTTAGTCATATTAATATACCACCTATGTCGGTACGATTGTATCAATCCAAGCATGATATAATTTGTGGATGGTGGAGCAAAACCGCAGAGCACTGTATGGCAGAGGCTGGTAAGGAAGAGAAGAATCATGCCATGTCTATTGGAAGCGTGAATGAGAAAGGAATACCAATGATACCTGTATCGGGTGACGCATGTTGGTCCAAACGTTCGTATGGAACGAATTACAATGCATCTTCTGGAGTTGGTGCTATTATAGGATTATTTTCTAAAAAAGTTCTTTACTACGGAGTTAAAAATAAGACGTGTAGCATCTGTTTACGAGCACACTCCAAAGGGGTACAACCAGCAAAACACAGATGTTTCAAAAATTTTCAGGGGCCTTCTACTGCTATGGAATCAGTTATTATAACAGAGGGTTTCAAAAAATCTATAGAAAGTCATGGACTGATTTATAATCAGTATGTCGCAGACGGTGATTCTAGCACATATGCTAGTATCAGAAATGCCAGGCCTTATGAGAGTGTGACTGTGGGTAAAGTCGAGTGCAAAAATCATTTGCTCAGAAATTACTGCAAAGGGCTTTTGTCAATATCAAGTAACACCACATATCCCATTAGGGCCCGAAAAATATTAAAAGATAATTATTTGCGGATACGATGGGGAATAGATAGTAGCGTCAAATATTGGGTCAAGCAAAACATTCCCTTTTCTGATAAAATGGAAAATATAAAAAATGACATAACGAATGGTCCTTATCACATTTTTGGAGATCATTCAAAATGTGCATCTTATTTCTGTAACGATGAAATCAAGAAACGTTCCGAAAATTTGGTGCCTGAACTGAAAGTAAATGGAGTGTTCCAAAAAGTTGAAGATTTGGCTCATCGTTTATCGTTTCATGCCTATAGCTTCGTACATAACGAAACTAATAACTTGGTGGAGAGCTTTAATGCCAGAGTAGCGAAATTTGTTGGCGGAAAAAGAGTAAATTTTTCGCAACGGCGATCATATGCTGGTCGCTGTGCAGCAGCCGTAATATTGTATAATTCGGGTTTATTACAGTCTACTGTTCATAAATATATTTTTGGCACTGAAGCCAACCATGAAATAGTTCAGTTAGAAAGTTATCGTCAACAATTAAATTTGAAAAGAATAGAAAAAAATGTCAAAAAGAAGAAAGTCTTCAAATCTAATACTAATAGAGATACTCATTATGGCGAAGAATGTCAAAAAGTTGACATGGACGATAAACAGTACCAAGATGAAAAAAAAGAGTTTTTGTTGAGATTAGAAATAACTCCTGAAGAAAAAGTCAAGATAGAACAAGACACAATATTACAAAGTGCCAGTCCTTTATGGCTGGAAACCAGAAGGAAGTTACTTACAGCTTCATGGTTTTCTACAGTCTGTAAACGGCGCCCACACACCAATTGTGCACCATTGGTAAAACAAATTTTGTATGGTCGAGATTTAAGTAATGTACCATCCATCAAACATGGTAAAAATAATGAGTACACCGCACTACGCGACCTTGAAAAAGTGTTAAACACGAAAATTTTGCAGTGTGGGTTGTCAATCGATAAAGAGATTTCTTTTCTCGGTGCAAGTCCTGATGGAAAGTGTGAACACGGTATAGCAGAAATCAAATGCCCGTCATCGGCATATGAAATGGACCCAGAAGAAGCGATAAGACAAAAAAAAATTGACTTTTGGAAATACGCTTCGAATTCGAACCAATTAGTAGTAAACACAAAACATAAATGGTATTTCCAAATTCAAGGTCAACTAAGAATTACAGGGGAAAAGACTTGTGTTTTTGCTGTTTGGACGGGCCCTGGAAAAATAAAATATGAATTTATAGCCAAAGACGATCAATTCTGGAAGGAGAATATGGAAACACATTTAATTCGATTTTATAAGAACTGCCTCCTTCCAGAATTGATCGATCCAAGATTCAAAAGAAATATGGAACTACGAGAACATTCTTCACATTGTTATAATAATGTAATGAAAACTAAGAATTGATTAATATTTTCATTAATTAATTAAATAGGCTTAGTTTAGCTTAATTTTTTGTATTAGTTTTATTCATTTTATCATTATCTTGCTTCTGGCCCGCTTTGTACGGCATTTTGCGTAGTGATACACTATTCCTAGAGTATCTATCGATTTCAGTTCGAAAGTTCAACAATATCCACTGAGTTGTTTTTGCTGTCGTGCAAACGAAATATAAACGTTTATGAAGCAATGAAGTATATTGTGTGTGCGAAATAAACATATTTTCTTTCTTATTTCTTTTTTATCTAGTTATCGAGGACCCCAAATGCAAGTATTTGATAGCAAATTTATTGTAAGAATAAGCAAAACAAAAAAAAATGTCTTTAATTATTTGTTTTCAAAATGCTTGTGGCCTAAATTGTATGTATTTACATAGGTACACATGACGACATTTCTAGTTATATATACATTTCCAGTATAACATGGTCGCTTTGTATAGAATTACCATATAATGAGGGATGCGCTTATACTGGTTTGGCATAGCTTGATTGGTCATCGTGCGTACTTTCGCCAGTACCTACTTGCTTACCAACCAATCACTGTCCAATAGTAGCTACTTTTATGACTATTTCACGTTACAAACTTTATAAAAACATATCACCGTAAGTTTAAAAAAAACACGACAATAAAATAAATAATAGTAGACTCAAGTATCAAGCCGTGTTAGTTCACTCATAATTTCTCCGCTTCGCGCTAGTCGCTGTGTGTGTGAGCCGTGCACGTGTAGTAGTAAGACTCAATACCTAAAATTGAAGCGCGTCATTTCGTAAATGCGTCCTTAACTACTACAGCTTGGCAAAAAAGAGTCTGAACAAAATGAGGGCGCCACTTTGGCACTTAGGTGACTTCGAACGGCAAATGAGCAAAAGAATTTAAACAAATTGTTATAAACGCTGCTTGTGGGTGACTCAAAACCTATTAGCACTTGTCGGCAAAGGTGTACCATCACCATAGGTCTGCATTACTTAAGTAAAATATTTAGTTCCAAATGTCACCACGTCAGACTGTTTTATGTCGACCTGTACATTATGATAGGTAAGTATTACAGAATCTCTAGAAATCTTTAAATTATAACAAACAATACTTAGGTATAATTAAGAAAAATTGAAAGTAACATTGCTACAGTTGCTTAAGTTGAGTGTAATATTTTTGTTAGGAACTGTAATATTGGTGTTAGTGACTTGTGTACTGTTTTTCGGTAAACTATCCGTCATACTTAATAGTTGTACCGATTCATTGGATTCCCTTGGCGTAAATGTTGGCGAGAGAGGGCGATGGTTAGGTGTTTCGTAACGGCTCATTTTTGATGTAGAAGGGCCAGTCCAAGGATCTGACTGAGGCTCTTTCAGTGTAATGGCTCCTACGATGCCTTTACATATTTTAGACTTATTTTGGATGGAATCCTCTATGTATCCCTCTAAAACCGCATTGGACTTCCAGCCTCCATGGCACTTAAGGGACAGGAGATCAGTTCCTGAATCGGCCAAGTGTAGCTGAAGTTTGCCGGAAACAATGACCCGTGTACAACAGGGGCTCTGGAAGTTCAAGAAATGTTGCTATTTCTCGTGGGATACTGCCAATTTTATTAGCATGATATTGTAGAAAAAATCGATTGATTGGAGTGTTAGGCGGGCGTAAGCAAATATACGGAATCAGGTGCTTCGTTAAGAAACTTTTCAATTTCAGATGCTGTGAAAACCTTCGATTTTTTTGGTTGATGGTAAGATGAGGCTCTTTTTAAAATGCCACTAATTTAGAATAGGTGTCGATATGTATGTCTTTTTTCATGCTTATTGTTGCTTTTAGCATTGAATACGTACTCCATAAAGTGCTTGATTTCTTGGTCTCGGATTATTCAATAAAGTATGCCAGTAAAACGGTTTCTGAGAGAGTTTTGGCTTCTTTAGCTAGTGATTCGCGTGATTTTTGAGGGAGAAAGCTCATTTGCGCATTATTAATAGTTTCAGTCAATTCTGTTGGCGTCAAATAAACTTCCTCGTCGCTAGAATCACTAATTTTAGGTTTTTCACTTTTTTTCAAGTTTCTTATTTTTAACTTAAGGTTTTAATTATATGACGTGAAAATAAAATGGCGCCCGCAAGGCAAATTAAAAAAGTACACCAAGAAGGTTCCGAATCTGAGTTTTTAACAAATTAAAAAAAAATGTATAATAAATTCGGCACCATGGAGGGAGAAGTAAATAGGTTTAATTCAAAACATTTATTTCAGACGTAATCCATATACCGTGAGTAACACAAATAACCTTATAAAGCTATTGTTAGTATATACAAAAACAAAGCCACAGGAAGAAATAAAAGTAAAAACGAAAATACAATCATAAAGTGGCACCGCATAGGAGTGCCGGTTTATGCCAAGCCCTGGACACGTCCACCCGTAGTGTGTAATCGCATCCAATGCCGCCACACCGACGAGTCCCAGCGTCCCACAAACACGCTCAGAAGGCTATTTGAGCTGGCCTGCATGCGCCTCATAAGAGACGCACAACGCTTCCGCATGATGGCATGAAAACCATCCACGTTTTTAACCGCAAACATAGCTGAAGCGCTGCAGTGGCGCGGCAGCCCGAACAGTACCCTGAACGCGTTATTGTACTGCACTCGCAGAACACTGTATGTACGCTGCGTGTACTTAGTCCACAAGCTGCAGGTGTGAAAAGATTGACAGAATTATTAATTATTTAAGGCTTTCTGTCAATCTTGATCAAACCTGTGGGCCAGCATGTTACAGCGCACAGACAGCGCCATGCGCTCCCTCTCCAAATCAATGTTGTCATACAGATCCTCCGAGATCCAGTGACCTAGATATTTAAAATTAGACACTCTGTTTAAACTGGTACGTCTGGTACCGCAAAGATACAAGGGAGGCACATTAGCGAGGGATTTATTATCAGCCTTAAAGAACATCACTTCACTCTGCTTCACATTATATCTGAGTCCATGGGTTTGTGCATACTTTTCACAAATATCCAGCAATCTGCGCATGGCATTGATCGACGGAATCAGCAGCACGAAGTTGTCCGCATAGCTGATATTATTGACGCACTGTCCATCTATATGGCACCCTATGCTTGTTCTGCTGAGCTCGCCGATCAACTCGTTCCTGTATATGTTAAAAAGACGAGGCGAGGTTGCCCCTGCCTCACCCCGCACTCCAACCCATACACGTCTGAGTGTGAGCCTGCCCACCGCACAACATTCATTTGACTCGAGTACCAATATCTCAACATGGCAACAACATCACATGGCACATCTGTTTCATTTGTCATCTTTTGCCACAATACATCATATGATACCAAATCGAATGCCCTAGACAAGTCCAGGTAACAGGCATAGACCGGCGTTTTCCTGACTGTATAATACTGTACAATCTGCTTGAGGCACAGGATGGCACTCTCGGTCGAAAGGCCAGGTCTAAATCCAAATTGAGAATCATGAAGTTCTATGTGCCTATCCAGGTGTTTGTCAAGCAGATTGTCCAGCACTTTTGATATCACAGTTGCCAGCGAGATGGGTCTGTAGTTTGCCAAGTCTGAGACATCCCTGGTTTTGTTTTTTATAATCGGAACAACTACGGTATGTATAAGTTCATCCAGTAGGTTACAATGACTCTTACATAAGCTGAAAAATATAGCAAGTACTCGAGACAAATAGAATAGCCAGCATATTTCAAATGTTCAATACTGAGACCATCACGACCAGGGGTTAATGATGTTTTGAATTCACAAACTTAGTACACACGATGTTCTTAAAATTCAATTTATCCTCTAGCGGATAAAAACGGCTTTTGCACTCAGATATCGAAGAGCAAAAATACTCTTTCCGAGATGGGGGGATGAAAAAATATTTTACCTCGTGACTAACACTACAATGTCACAATCTGGTACTAAATGTGGAAAAAAAACCCTTTAACGGAGCATAGGAGCCCACTGCAGGGAAGGAAAGGGAGTACCTCTTTCCACTTCTTTCTCTTTAAAGCTGCTAAGGACCAGTTCTTAGTGAAGGGATCCAGCTTACCCCACTTTACTCTGTTTTACTAGTCACAATGACACTGGTTTTTCTTTCAGCTGTATCTTTTTTCTCACAATGATTTGAGCAGGGACTGAAAACGGTTACGGAGAAATCCCTAGAAGTGGAAACTGGCAAAATCTGCTATACAGCAAGTGTATACACGATTCAGCACGCACGATAGCTCTGACGTACGATTGCGTTACTAACTATCCATCTGCACGACGCTCGCGGTGGTGGGGGCGTCATAAAAATCCAGCAAGCAATCCCTTTTACATATTATTAAAAAAAAGTTCCCCGCTGCGTCTGTCTGTCTGTCTGTCTTAACGCGATAAACTCAAAAACTATCGAACGGATTTTCAAACGGTTTTCACCAATGGACAGAGTGATTCATGTTGAAAGTTTCCGTGTATAATTCATTAGGTTTTATGTAAATTGTCTGAAATATGACGATTATTGTCAGATGTCGGAAAAAAACATGCTGACTCGGAGCTGTGCTGGCGTGCACCGCGTAAGCCTTAAGACATACATCAAATTTCTATTCTACGGGATTGAAGATCTTAAAAATTTTAACAAAAAGTATCCCAAGGATCACCCATAATAACCATTCTAATCTTTCAGAATTTGATAAAAATTTCTTTGTTGTTTCCGAAGCTATTTTGACCGGTATTATATTAATCCTTATCCAATAAACTATGTTACTTAAATTGAGCATTTAATTTTTAAATTAAATGCTCAATTTAAGTAACATAATGAAATGATGTCAAGACATATTTTAATTTAAAAATTAAAATATGTCTTGACATCATTTCATTTAAATGAATTGCTTAAAAGCTATCACAGATATAAAAAAACCCGACACAAAATAATTATGGTTGACGGCAACGCGGGCGCAGTGATAGAAGTCAATGACCTTTTCCTCGGCTATTAGGTATGTAATCCTGGTATCAGTAGTACGTCCACGCGGGTGAAGCCGCGGGCAAAAGCTAGTTAATAATAATTTCGACGTCTGTCAAGATAATTCACAGTCGCTTTTCGTCGTGCATCGTCGGTGACTTTGGCGGGACGTATAGCAAGTTGGATGGTGAATATGGCGTTGTAGCTTGGGTAGTCAGACGCTCAAAAGTTTGACACACAGTATTATCAAGGACATCGGGTTGCCTATTTCTGGGTTGTGTAAGTCTTTTACTTGTGTTATGTCTGCCTTTTTGTCCATGCTAAATAAATGTTTTTCTTTCTTACTTTCTAGGTAAGCAGTCGTTCCATGTAAAATACTTATATTCAGCTGCATCCGGTTGTTTCTGATCCAATCCCAACATAGTTGGGAAAAGGCTAGGCAGTTATTTGATGAGAATATCCGCTACTCTAAAGTTACATGCTCTGTGCACTACTTTATGGTTTGATGGTTTCCATCATATGTATTAGATTCTGGCGGGAACTTTAAAAAAGAGCGGTTCGGTTTTTTATTTCAATTTTAATTTTTGTAAAATATTCGCTAGTTTCTTGCTTAAAAGTTAATTAAAACAATAGTGCTAGGTGCGTAAACCTAAAAAATGGTGGGAAATGAGGGGGGCGGGGATAACCCGCCCACCTCACATAAACGTCCTCGGCCTGAGGCCGGAGGCGGAGGGACTGGGATGGACAGCAGTGATGGCGGCGGCGGTGAGCATTCTGACTATCCACCTTTCATGAAACCCGACTATAAAAGACTATATCCAGAAAATGCCACTTATGTGGACTTTAAAGTGTTCATTGAAGCTTCCAACAATAAGAATAGAATAGGCAATAAGAGCCCTGTCTATCTCAATCACATATTTTCCAGCGAAATAAAAGGGGTGACGACTATACAACGAATAAACGCAAATAAAATAGCCGTAATATTTAAACAGTGTAATACGGCCAATAATTTTATTAATAACAGCGCTTTTCTTAACAAGCATGGCTTGAAAGCATTTATTCCGGCTGCGCAAATAGAAAAAACAGGTATAATTAGATTTGTACCAGCAAACATTTCGAACAAAGAACTATACACCAAACTATCATCAATTTATGAAATAATAGCTATAAGAAGATTCACTAAGAAGATAGGACAGGAGCGAGTACCACTACAAACAGTTAGCATTACTTTTCTATCGAATATTCTTCCAGACAATGTACAATATGATTTGTTTTCATACCGAGTTTTTGAATATGTTCCCCCATTACAGCAATGTTTCCGTTGCTTTAAATTTAACCACTCTGCTAGGGTATGCAATGGCAAACAAAGATGTTCCATTTGCGGAGGTGAGCATTTATATAAAGAATGTGATAGACCAACAGAGATCTGCTGTTGCAATTGCAGCGGGCCTCATCTTGCAATTTCTAGATTATGTCCAATTAAGTTAAATAAAATTTTAGAAAAGAAAAATAAGATTACTTATGCAAGTACTACATTGACGAAACAACACATGAGTGATAATACTGAATTTCCACCTCTACTACCTCCAAAAATGAAACCAACTGACATTGTAAATAAGTCTGTAAATAAAGCTGTACATACATATGTAAATAAATCTGTACATACATCTGTAAATAAGTCTGGATTTGTAAACAATACTGTACATAGTGTAAATAAATCTAAAGATGTCCCTCCTAAAGTAGACATCAAAGCCCAAATTGTTGCCAACAATGATGTACTAATGGCCCTAGTACAGACATTGGTGGAACTGGGTAATAAGGGAGATAATACACCTACCACCGTAAATAGTATTAAAGAAATATTACTTAAAAATCTCAAGTAATGGATCCAAGTCACACATTGTCTAAGCTACGTATTGCTCAATATAACATTCAAAGTGCTAATAGTAAAAAACCCTTATTGATTCAATTCTTACAAAACCAAAATATTGACATTTGCTTACTTAACGAAACATGGTTTAAAGACAATAGTTTCAGAATACCTGGATATAATATTTATAATAAAAATTCCAAAAATACTCATAATGGTGTAGCAATACTGATTAAGCCATATTTAAAGTACAAAGTTTTAAACACTAGATTTTATGAAGACATTCAAACAGTTGCTCTGTCCTTATCTACTACACTTGGTAGCTTGACTATTCTTTGTGCATACTGTCCTCCTTCTAGTGGACATATACGGATCAATAGATTACGTAATATTATTAATGATCTTCCAAAGCCCATATTTGTCAGTGGTGACTTTAATGCACACCACATTGCATTTGGTTGTCTATCGACTAAGAGCAGAGGTCATGATTTATTTAATATAATTGATGACTTGATTTATGTATTTTAAATGATGGTAGTTCTACAACTGTTAACAACCCGAGACGGAATCCGTCTGCAATTGATGTTAGCTTTACTAGTGCTAACCTCGCATCAATATGCGAATGGTCTGTACATGATGATGCCATGGGTAGCTATCACTACCCAACAATAACAGAGATTTCACTACAAATAGATAAATATCATATTAATCCCCCTGTTGATAGGTTTATATATAAAAAAGCAGATTGGGAAAAATATAAAACTATTTCTAAAACAATATTCAATGATTTAGTCCTAAAATTGCATGATCCTATTTCAACCTATAATGATTTTTGTTCTCGATTGGATACTTTAAAAGATATGACAATCCCTAAACTTTGTAAACCAAATAATTTTAAAAGCAGACCTCCAGCTCCTTGGTGGAATGACATTTGTGAAAAAAGTGTAATTGCCTCTTACAACGCGTTAAAACTATATAGAAGTGAACCTATTATGGAGAACTATTTAGATTATAAAAGAAAAGATGCACTTAAAAAAAGAACCATATCGGAACAAAAAAGAATAGGTTGGGATAACTTATGTAACACATTCAATAGAACTACTCCTATAAGTAAGATTTGGAATCTTCTAAAAATGTTTAAGGGTATAAGAGCTGGCAATAAATCATATAAGGATGAGTTTATTTCTCAATTTCTAGATAAATTATCCGACAACAGCAAATCTAATAAATCAATAAATAATGTTAATAATTTAGGCAATATTTTCGAATTAAACAATGATAATCTAAATTCAAAATTTTTGTTAGATTTTTTTACATGGTCTGAATTTAAAATGAGTTTGTTATCTCGGAAAGACACTACACCTGGTTTAGATGATCTCCCCTATTGTACTATTAAAAATTTAGATGAATCTGCACAAAAAATGTTTCTTAATATCCTTAATTTACTCTGGCATTGTAAATGTATTCCACAATCGTGGAAAACACAATGTATCATTCCAATACTCAAACCAGATAAACCCTCAGAGCTTGCCAGCTCTTATAGACCAATATCACTGTCCTCATGTCTAGGTAAATTATTTGAAAACATGATTAAAAATCGTTTGGATTGGTATATGGAATCTAACGGCATCATTCCACATGTACAATATGGATTTCGTCGAGGGCGAAGTTGTGCAGACAGCTTCACTACCTTAATTTCAGACCTGAAACATGCAAAGGATAGAAAGTTGAACACTGTTTGTGTATTTCTAGATGTTCAAGGTGCCTTTGACAGCCTGGATCCGACTATACTTGTACAAGTTATGTCTAGGTTAGGTGTGCCTGGCCAACTATGTAAATGGATATATAATTTTTTGAATAATAGAACACTCTATGTAAGACATAATAATACATTGCAAGGTCCAAAATGTGCATCTAGGGGTACAATGCAGGGTGCTACACTATCTCCTTTGTTATACAATATATACACAAGTGAAATCTGTAAATTTATTAATAATAATGTAGATATTCTGCAATTTGCTGATGATATTGTTTTGTACAGTAGTAATTATAATGTAGAAATTGCAATTGACAATATTAACAGAGCCTTGTCCCAGCTATTTCACTATTACAATGATGTGCTACATTTAAAAATTAATCCCTCCAAAAGCAGTGTTATGATATTTGGAAATGAGAACACAAATTCAAAAGTAGTTTATAACGGAGAATCTATAAATCCAGTAAATTCAAAGAAATTTTTAGGCATAGTAATAGACAGGAAATTAACCTTTGAGGAACATATTAAATATATATCAAAGAATGCTCTAAAAGGTTTAAATGTAATTAAATGTCTTGCAGGTGTCTCATGGGGAGCAGACCCGAAAATATTATCAATTTTGTATAAAAGTATAGTTAGAAGTCATTTTGATTATAGTTCACTAGTGTATATAAATAGTACTCATGTAAATAAACTAGATCTATTGCAGAACAGGGCTTTGAGAACAATTTCTGGTGCAATGTGCTCTACTCCCATAAGGGCCATGGAAGTGGAGACTAAAACTATGCCCTTAATTTTGAGACGCATTTTACTAGCAGAGAGATTCTGTCTTAAATTAATTGCTGCAAATAACAGGAAAATAATAAACAAAATTGTACCTTCTGTAAATAGAACTCTTGGGCCTCTAACAACAGGAGAGGATCTCTTGAATGGTAAATCCCCAACATTGTCCAAAATATTGTTAGAAACAGAAAACAGTTTTACTGGTATTAGAAAACAGTGCCGATGGCCATGTTACTCCTTCTCTTATCAGTGTATTTCACATCCCATTAAAGAATTGCAGAATCCCATTAATAATAATTCAGATATGTTACAGTTTTTGGCAGATAATAATAATTATTATGTTATTTACACTGATGGCAGTAAGGGGAGTGATTATGTACGGGCTGCTATATATGATCCACAAGCTAAATTCTCTCAAAGCTTTACTCTGTACAATACATGTACTATATTTACTGCGGAGGCCTATGCCGTTTATCAGGCATTAATACATATTCGCCAAATTAGCAATTGTAAATACTTTTTGATTCACTGAGTTTGATAAAAGCCTTAACTAACCTTACAGTTTCGTTTAAGTCAAATTATATTCTGTATTTCATCAAAGAAATAATTCATCAATATTATCTTAAGCACATAAAAATTGTATTCCTGTGGGTACCTTCTCACCGAGGTATCTCTGGCAATGAAGTAGTTGATAAAACCGCATATGAAGGTAATAATGCTATTGATGTTAGAAATGCAATGGACATTCCTATGACTGACTTCCTGCAATGCATTAATGAAAATATATGTAAGCTATGGTTAGAAATGTGGAAGAAAGACCAAGTCATCAAAGGAAAGTGGTATGGAAGTATTCAAGAAAGATTACCTGTTAGACCCTGGTACAATAGATTGAAGGAAGCCAGCCGAGACTTTATCACTACGATAAATAGATTGCGCTTTGGCCATAATACTGCTCCGTCACACCTTGCTAGGCTTGGCATTATTACAAGCAATACATGCCCACATTGTGAATCCCAAGAAGGAACAATGGAACATCTTATTTTTGACTGTCAAAACTTCTTACTTGACAGATTAGTGTTGGCTAGTGAACTTAGTGATGTGAACATTAAGTGCGATTCTTTATCCCGCCCGCCGCCACTTGAAGAGTTATTAAAAGACAAAAATACTTACAAACCGATACATAAATACATTAAAAATACTATTAAAACAATTTAAAAACGAAGTGATAGTGCAGTGTTCGAAAATAAAATAAGATTTGACCTAAAGGTCCAGTAACCAGGTCATAAAATTCCAAAAAAAAAAAAAATCATATGTATTATCTATGATTTCTTGTAAATCTAATAAATCTAGTGACCAGAATCGGCATTTAACAGAATACCGCTTTGGAAACACTCGGCCAATGAAATAACGACATTTGTATTTCATTATCTACTATTTGCTGATAAATTGGCGTGTGTGTTTGCTATTTGTCAATGTGATAATAGTGGTTTTATCTACCAATAGAAAGCAAGGTGTAACTAATGTGAAACGTCAAATTACTTCCAAATCTCATTGCCGAGTTCACACGCTTTAAGTGAACGTGGACCGCCGAGGTTCTTGTTTAGTTTAAATGTATTCCAGTTTGTGAAAAACTATTCTTGCAAAACTCAACAAGTTCGTGTTGTAAGGTCTTTGAATACGATGAAATATTTTAATTTGTTATTAGTCTGCGTCCTGTTACTTGCAGGTGAGTTGTTTTGTCTACGTAGCGCGTCTATTTATTTTACGGATTTTGAGAGTCTATTGATAGTTTCTAGTGATTTATGAAAGACATATAATATGATTAAAGTGTGAAAATGTAACAGCCCATTAAAAGTTTAGAAAATATTCGTACTTTCGTAGATTTAATTTGTCGAGTTGCTGCGACTAGAATTTTCTACGTTAGTCGGTTGGTATGTGTTTGATTTGGTAGTAGTTTGCATTGTGTTGTGGTTTGTTGTTGCAAATGTGTAATGTTTGAAATGTTACAGGATGGTGTGCGGCGCAGGAGGCGGGCGCTGGCGTGGGCTCGGTGGAGGAGGTAACCGTGGACGCCGACCTAGGCGCGTCGCGCGAGGGATCCCGCACCGGTAATTACTCCGCCAACACAGCCTCGCTTTCTGCGGCTTGCCCATTCAATCACACACACTTGTTCTACCACTGTGTTGGTACACTAAGTTTAGTTGATGTTATCAGTTTTTGATAAATTGTAGTTCATGACTGGCTACACAGTACACTGTATTGACCTACTGTTTGAATGCCCACTGTGCATCAGTATCAGGCAGTATTGCCACCTTAGTCCTTTTCGGGCTAGATCTAGCTCTTTTTACACTGGTTGAACTGTTTTCATTCCTTTAACCCGAAAAGGGCCCTTATTTATAAATTGTTAAGAAAAATTCGCAACTATCTTAAAATACAGAGACCCAGCAGGAAATAATCCATATCAGGATCATATTTATCTTTACCACATTCCAATGCTGATGTGGAACATGTCTTTAGTTCCATAACTTGATAAAAACAAAAAATCACAATAAAATGCAACTAAAAACAATGATGTCTATTACATGGGCATTAAAACGTTTAAATCAAATTGATTGATGCTCGCACAAATTACCTCATGAGGTAATAAAAAAGAGTGGAAACAATACTCTAAATACTCCTTCAAATTTTCTAACATCCACAATCAACTACTAACCTCAACTTCCATAGATAGAGTACTGAAGAAACAGATTCTTCTGAGGATGATTTTTGATTTTTAATCTTGTAATCCATTAATATATGGTACAAGTACTTGACTAAAATAATTTTTAATAAAAGTTTTTGTAAAATATTATTGATTTTCTTTAAAGGGCTAAAATCAATAATTATTCACTAAAAAGCCCTTCTAGCCCTTTTTCAATTTTTTAAGTAGCCCCTCTTGAAAAAGTAAGGTGGCACTGGTATCAGGAATGGTGATAAAATCTTCACTGCCTCCTTTATCATTACCTATTTAGAATTTAATGATACCACAGGCTTGTTGCATGCAGTTTCACTTGTATTCTGTTCAGTAGTCTTAAGATCCCACCTGGAGAAGACCTTAACCCATCTGTTTAATGGATGAACAGTATTTTATGGTAAAAAACATCTCGTGGGCAAAAAAATTCAATACAAAATCTAAACTGACTTTTTTTTTCAAAATTGCACTCGTTAACTATCAATTCGTTTTAGTAACAAATATTTCTCCTAAAGAGCACTATCTATTGAAATATCACTTATGGCTATTTGGTGCCAAGAACATTCCTAAACTTAAGTGGACAAGTATTTTAGGTCATTAACTCCAGATTGACTAACAATTGGCAAAAATCGAGTTATTAGAAAAAGTACTCCTTGAAAAGATCCTTCCATTGGTATTGGTGTATAGCTTGCAATGTTTAAAAAAGTCATTTTTGAATTTTTAATTAATCGCAGTCTGGCCAAGAACTAAATTTCGCGCGCTCTCCCTCGCATGTAGCCCTGTAGCCCTTTCATGACAAGAACTTATTATAACATCATCCACATAGGCTAAGTGGAAAAAATATGTATTATTGAAGGTAACTCAAAAACTACTCCTTTGAATATCGATCCTCAATTGAATATCGATGGACATAAATAAAAAACATACGCTACGAACATAGAACCTCCTCCTTTTTGGAAGTCGGTTAAAACTAATAACATTTCAATCAAGAATAATAATACAGTACAATCTCGGTAATCCGGCACTGTATTGGTTCGCATTTTTTTTTATTGCTAAGTCAGTATCTTTGTGGGCTATAAAAGCGAGTGCGCGCCAAAACCGTAAACACGAGATTTATTTTCGCTGATAATTCAGTTTCATACGCTTAATCTGTCATGGTTTCTACTAGCAATAATAGTGAAAATATAAAACTGACCTTAGGTGAGAAGATGGAAAGTTTTTAAACAAGGGCTAGGGGTGATAAAAATTAAGGTTATAACGGATTATGCCAAGAAACAAAGTTCATTGTATTTAAAATAAGAATAGATATTCACACATGTCCCAATATTTTGCATTATTTTCGCATATTTCAATAATCCGGTATCCGTGTGTCTGAATTAGTGCCGGATTAGCGAGAGACGAGATTGTACTGTACTTATAAATAACTTTAAATTATTAATTCTACAATAGTGCCAGACAGTCATACAAGCATGGTTCACAGATTATGATTGTACTATATTAATTGATAAAATAATCTAAAGGATTAATTTTCCGCATTTATCACTTTATCTAATAAACACGCTGATAATATTCTTTTTTAAGAAATTAGATTGGTATTCAAGTATCTTTTTTTTAACTGGTGGGAAATTATCAAATAACTTCTCCCGCTCTGGGCGGAGCAGGAGGGTGTGTCAGACTCTTACTGACTAAAACACACCCGTGTTCCTTGAGTTGCCTGTATTGCCAGGGGCCACGGTATCCCTTTCGGACTTTACCGTGACCTCGGCAGGCATCGACCCTAGCGGATCCCGTCAGTTCTGCTGACATCTCTTTGAGAGGCAGGTGGAACATAACGCGCACTCGACCCGGGCCTGGTCCTTATCGAACGGCGAGCTACCCATTGCTCACAGTCCGCAAGTCCGCGCCTACGGTGGCCGGAAATCGGCCTGCGATTCCCGACGCCTAGGGAGTATCCTGCGACGATTAGGGGCATGAGGGCGCGAAATTTGCCTTTCCCTCACGCGTTCCGCATCCTCCTTCACAAGCATCACTACTTCGCAGACGGAGGTGATGGCCTCCCATGCGAGAGATCACCGCCGCCGATCGCCTCCACGAGGACACGGCGATGCTCCGCCCAAGCCGGGCAGACCTCCACCGTATGCTCCGCTGTGTCCTTCGGGTGATCCACACAATAGTGACACCCGGGCGTTTCCTCACGCCTTATCCGGAACAGGAACCTCCCTTAACAACCGTGTCCGGTGAGGACCTGCATCAGGCGGAAGGTGAGGATGCCGTGGCGCCTCTCTTACCCATTCCTCAAAGAGAACGATAAAATATGATACTTGTGTGCTCCTGGATACGGCACACATAGTGAGGAGGTTCTTCTTCCCTTTTCTGAAGTCTAGAGCCCTGACAACTGGAAGAACATTAATCCTCTTATTTATAAGAGCTTTAAGTAATGATTAGCGTCTGTTTAACCATACAATTTTGACGTTTAAGGCTGCCTGTCCACTGGAGCGGAGAAATTTGCCAATATTAACCAATAGGAGCGGAGCTCTACAGTGGAGTTTAGATTCTATTGGTTAATATTGGCACATTTCTCCGCTCTGCTCCAGTGGACAGGCAGCAATCATTACTTAACTTTAAGCAACGATTATAAATAAGAGGGTTAATGTTCTTCCAGTAAACATCTTTTAACTTTAAGGTAATTTACAAGACGCTTTTTTACAAGACTTCTTTCTTTTTTATTGTTAGTTGAGTACTGATTCTATAAATAAACTTTTATTTCTAATAATCATGAACACAACACATTGTTCTTACTTTTTAATCCACTTCCAAAAAGGAGGAGGTTAGTATATGTTCGTAGCCCTTTTTTATATATGTATGTATGTCCACCAATTTCTCTGTCAATGTGTACCGATTTTGAAAATTGAGGTAGTCCCATATAAATTGTATTAACTTTGCTTGGATAGTTTTTGAGTTAGCTTCAATAATACATATTTTTTCTCACTTCGTATGTGGATGATATGATAATTTAATTACATAGCAGGCATGGTATTCGAATTTGTGTGGGGTAGGTACCACAATTAAAAAGTGAAAAATAAAAACTATAAATAGGTACTCGTATGCTGCAAACCAACCTCTTATATTTTCGCTAAGTTATGATTGGCATGACAGTGTAAACAGTGTAACATGGTGGAATAGGATTTAGAATTATCGATGCTTGAGCTTGTCGTCCGCAGCGAGCACGCACAGGCGTGCCTTCAGCCACGCCGAATCGCGCACATGGTGCGCCAGGCGCCGGTCCGAGCGCGGAGCCGGCTCGCGGCCCTGCGCCCACCAGCCTACCCTGCACACACACATACTGCTGAGCTAAGCGTTACAAATTCAAAAATTATTAAAGCAGCAATAGCCCTTCGGTTAATTATGGCGCTGAATGGCGAGTATGAGATAAGTGGGATCAAGAATGCTAGAAACGTGGGACACACTATGCTGTTAATCTTCTTTAAAATGAACGATAGTTTTTCAATAAAATGTTGCTAAGCTATGCTAAGTACGTAAGACATGAACGAACACTTGCGAGCTGGTGAGCGGCGCGTCGTACTTGTCGCGCGGGCCGCTGTTGAACATGTCCTCTATCCGCTCCAGCGCGCGCCGCGTGCCCTCCTCGTCCGCCGCGCCCGCCTGCTCGCGCACGTAGAACTTGCCCGTCACCGTGGCAGCTGCCGACACACACAACATGACACAGCGCTCGGCCGACTCGCAGTTGGCCGGCGCTACAACTTACGCAGGCCGAGAGGTTTCACGAGCGAGACGTAGGAGCGGCCCTGCTCGCGCTGCGACGCAAAGCGCAGCTTGAAGGACCGCGCGTGCAGATCGCGCGCGCCTGTCTCGCCCGGGCCGACCTCGCCAGTCACGCCGGCCTTGCCGCCGCCGCCCGTGCTCTCGGTGTTCTCCGCCGCCATTCCTGACAGCTATGCTTTCACTTATAGTGTAGACCGACGAACGGCAAGTTAGATCGATGTATCGAGGAGTTGCTAGGCAATGGTCCCATCCCACAGGCAAGCACTAAGCGCCGTCGCTAGCTAAAGCCCGCAGAACGATACTTATGTGAATATTAATACCTATTTCAGTGATGCTATAAGCATCGCTTTCACTATGCACAAAAGCGCAAGTATGTTTATAAGGTCCCGGTTATACAAGGTGGCAGGGACATCGACTCGAAAACTGTTACCATGGATTCAGTACATGATTCTGAACCCCCTGAACCTCCTGCGTTGAAATTTTTCGATGGTTATTTAAAAAAAATACAGTTGTTCCATTGATTTTGACCGCGTTCGCGCCTTTTTAATAACCGACACCAGTTTTCGCGTCGATGTCCCTGCCATCCTGAATTTTTTTAAACGTGCAGTACTTATGTCTTATTATATATCCAAAAAACCGGCCAAATGCGTGTCGGACCACGCACGATGAAGGGTTCCGAAGTTGGAATGAATTTATCCCAAGAACAAACTTAACTTTGCAGTTGTAAAACATGTTCTCCCATACGGAATGTATAGGAGAACTTGTTTTGCAACCACAAATGTTAGTTGGTCGATTATAACTCGTTAACTTGTAAAGCCTACTTAGCTGTGATAGTCTTCCTTTTTTTCGATCTAGGGCATCTTGCAGTTGACCACGAAGGTCGTGACTACTTAACCGAGCTTTCCTGTGGCTGCCTTAAGCTTCTACACTCGAAGCCTCCAGCCAGGGGCAAAAAACTATGCTAAATTAAAACCAGACGAGCGCTTACAAAGGGCACCCCCTGTGGGGTACGAATCTTTGATTAGGGCGTCGTCGCTGGGGGGCGGACAGCAAGATGGGACAAGCTGTATCAAATTTAGATCATCATGATTATTAATCGGGGAAGTTCGCTACTGGATCAGCTTCAACGCGTCAACGCGTGTTGGCACCGCGTTGTCGAGCAAGGATGGGGGGAGGAGTATCGTTTACTCGGGATCGCGGTCGAGGAGGACCTCGGCGGCGAGGTCGGTATGACGGGTGTTGTGGCTCTACTGCTATCCTGGAGGAAGGTAATGGGGTCATCTGGGTCTGAGAGAAAGAATATGCCTCGGACGGCGGACTTGACTGATTTTAGAGGGGACATACACACATCAAAAGTGTCTAGGGATCAAGCATTTTTATGCGGATTTCTTGAGATTGAGATGTGGCTTTGTAATAAATTTATGATTATATAAATTTATATGGATCCTTTTTGGTGCATTTCATAATTTGAAACAGGAACTGTTAATCAAATTCGAGTAAAAGATGAAAATCAGCTGTCAATATTCTCCCTATAAAAACATATAACGCATTGAAGACATTATTAGTGCTACTGTTTCCCTACTACTGATTAAAACCAACGTTATTATGGAGCGGCGACGTCATTTAAGCAGGGAAGAAATGCTCAGAGCCGTGGGAATGATAGAAGCTGGTTCCCGGCAACGTACTGTGGCTTTAGCTCTGAATACAAGTCAGAGTGTTATCAGTCGACTTTGGACACGTTACCGAAGCACTGGTACCGTGGCTGAGCGCCATGGAGGACGGTATCGCTGCACCACACGGAGACAAGACCGATACATTCAAATCTTAACTCGAAGAGCTCCAACAATAACCGCCATGATGTTAGCCGTGAGGCTTCATCACTCTTCAGGGAACTTAATTAGCGACCAAACAGTCAGAAACCGCTTGCATGAAGTGAACCTTCATTCCCGAAGACCGCTACGGGTACCACCTATAGCAATGCACAATCGTAGGATTCGATATCAATGGGCTCTTGAACACAGAAATTGGGCAGAAGAACAATGGCGTTTCGTGTGCTTTTCTGATGAGTCTCGTTTTGGTATGAGACCGGATACAAGACGTATACGACACTGGAGAACCCCTGGACGCCAACAGCGATTAAAATCCTGCCAGGAAGTCCATCCTTATAGTGGTGGAACCAGCATGGTATGGGCGGGTATTTGGATCGGCGGAAGAACTGAGTTGATTTGGATCAGAGGCAACCTCAACGCTCAAATTTATGCTGAGACGATTGTATCTGACGTCATCGTTCCTCTACAAGTGCAAATCGGTCCTTTATTTCAGTTAATGCATGATAATGCACGACCGCACACCGCAAGAGTTGTAAGACAGACTCTCGCCGCAGCTAACATCAATGACCTGCTCTGGCCTGCTCAGTCGCCAGACTTGAACCCGATTGAGCATGCATGGGATATGCTACAGAGAAGAGCTCTGCCGAATATGGAGGGTATCCAGTCGCAAGAAGACCTTTTTTTGTTGTTGCAACGAACATGGGCGGCCATTCCACAGCGTGATTTGGATGAACTCATTTTGAGTATGCCAAACCGATGTTCTTGTGTTGTTAGTGTTCGCGGTAGAAACACGGATTATTAATTGTTTAAGTTACCCAATAAAATTTTAAAGAAAACTGTTATTTCAGTCTTTTTTTCGAACTTTAATGTTAGTGGTTCAAATGTCAAAAATCCCTTTATTAGGAAAATGGCAAATTTCTTTATTAATGCAAAGGTGACTTGGTTTATCGTTACTGTGACAAACGAAAACACTTTATTTGATGAATCCTTAAAGAAAATTTTAATTAATATCAATCAGGAGAAAAGTTATTGCAAAAATATATGTTGATCCCTAGACACTTTTGATGTGTGTAATTGGCTACCTCGACAATCAGAGGGTTGCGATGTTTAGCAGCGGAGTCAAAGTAACGCTTGGACATGCTTTTAATTTCGTTACATATACTACTGCTGTGAATTTTTTCACATATCCAAGACTAACCATTTAGCTGACAGGGAGGGACACTTACCAATTTTTTCGGCGTGATTAATATGTATACCCTTGCCAAATTACAGCCTTCTAGTACTAAGAATCTGAGCTAGGCTGCGGACAGACAGACGGACATGACGAAACTATAAAGGTTGCTTGTTTACTACGGAACCCTAAAAAGGAAACAAGTGAAGGAAATGAATTTATTTTTTCCTTAAATTAAAATGTTTTCATAAAGAGTTCATGTAATTTCTGTATTTGATTTTAACCAAATTCGTTTATAAGTTTTGATATAGTTATCATCGTTTATTTCTTACAACATTATACCTGGAGAAAAATAAAAACATGAATTTGCTTTCATTAGATGCTGAGGCAGTGTTACGAGAGGAGGAGGCTATCTCGCCGGATGAGCTGAGCGTCGCGCAGATGCGAGAGATCAAGGAGCACGCGCAGAACTACACCTTCCAGACAGAAGTCAACCGTATGATGAAACTCATCATCAACTCACTGTACAGGAACAAAGAGGTGCCGCCCGTCTCATTCCATCTGATGCAACTCTCAAGTAGCGATGGCGAATAGTGAACGGTAGTAACGAGAGTGTCGTTTCAGATATTCCTACGAGAGTTGATCTCGAACGGCTCGGACGCGCTGGACAAGATCCGGCTGATGTCGCTGACGGACCGCGACGTGCTGGAGACCAATTCCGACCTCAGCATCCGCATCAAGGCCGAGCCCGAGAAGCGGCTGCTGCACATCATCGACTCTGGCATCGGCATGTCGCGCAACGAGCTCATCAACAACCTCGGCACCATCGCCAAATCTGGCACCGCCGAGTTCCTTTCCAAGATGCAGGACGCGGAGAAGGTACGTGTATCTACTGCAGTCTGTAGCCCACACGTACCGGTCACTATATGTCCTACTCCTTGCAGAGCGAGGCGCACGAGATGAACGACATGATCGGCCAGTTTGGCGTGGGCTTCTACTCCGCCTTCCTGGTGGCCGACAAGGTGACCGTGGTATCCAAGAACAACGCCGACAAGCAGCACGTGTGGGAGTCGGACGCCAACGCGTTCAGCGTTGCCGAGGACCCGCGCGGAGACACGCTGAAGCGCGGCACGCACATCACGTCAGTACCGCGCACACACTACACGCTACACAACGCCGAGCACTTTGTTGATCGAACTCGTGTGTTGCAGGCTGCACGTGAAGGAGGAGGCGGCGGACTACCTGCAGCCCGACACCATCCGCAACCTCGTGAAGAAGTACTCGCAGTTTATCAACTTCCCCATCTACCTGTGGGCGTCGCGCACCGAGACCGTGGAGGAGCCCGACACCGACGCCGACGCCGACGACAAGGCCGACGCTGACGACGACGCGCAGGTATGTGACGTTACGCGCGCAGATCTCGGCGCTTTGTTGTAACTGACGAGCACTGCCTATACTTCAATCTATACATCTATTATTATTATTTGGTTAGACACACTAGCAGCTAATTATCTGATGCGTGTGTATCAAATAGCTTAATCTGTCCATTCGATTCTTGAAGCAGTTCAGTGAGGGAGCCGTCACAACATTCTCCGGGAGCTTATTCCACGCTGTTCCAACTCGGTTAAATAGGAATTGCTTGAAAGGCTTTTTCTTTGATGAATTTTCCCATAATGTTAGGGAATGCCCACGCAAATGTGAATTTGTTCTATACTATACAAGGCGTTCCTTTTGATATCCCATAATTGGGTTACCCTTATTTCATAAAAAAAAACCGGCCAAGTACGAGTCGGACTCGCGCACGATGGGGTCCGTACCATTATCTATAAAAACGAGCAAAAAAATCACTTTTGTTGTATGGGAGCCCCCATAAATATTTATTTTATTCTGTTTTTTAACCGACTTCCAAAAAGGAGGCGGTTATATGTTCGTAGCATATGTTTTTTATGTATTTCCGCCAATGTCTCTGTCAATTGTGAACAGATTTTGAAAATTATTTTTTTGTTTAAATGTGTATGCTCACAAGGTGGTCCCATATAAATTTTATTAACTTTGCTTGTATAGTTTTTGAGTTAGCTGCAATAATACGTATTTAATTCCCACTAAGTATGAGGATGATATGATATTAAGTTCCTGTGTAAATAACAGTTATTTACATAGCAGGTGCAGTGGTATTTGAATTTGTTTGGCGTAGGTACCACAACGAAAAAGTGAAAAATAAAAACTATAAATAGGTACTCGTATGCTGCAAACCAACCTCTTATATTTTCGCTAAGTTATGATTGGCATGACAGTGTAAACAGTGTAACATGGTGGAATATGATGATAATAAAGGCAATTCTTGCAATATTGATTCTTTGTTACCAAGGTCAATTTATATCTCTCTCTCTCTCTCTCTCTCTCTCTCTCTCTCTCTCTCTCTCTCTCTCTCTCTCTCTCTCTCTCTCTCTCTCTCTCTCTCTCTCTCTCTCTCTCTCTCTCTCTCTCTCTCTCTCTCTCTCTCTCTCTCTCTCTCTCTCTTCGGTGTAAGGGTTCTAGGGCTGTGAACTTGTTTTCGAGGAACGTCATAAATTCTGTCAAGGTCGGGAGCTCCCTGGGTGATGTACGCGCCTTTTTGTAGTCACAGTACGTCTCCTGGTCCATTTTCTTACTGAGAAGATGTACTAACAACGGATCCCATGCATTTTTGTTCACACTAAGGTTGTGTATAGCGTGGATGCACTGCGTGGTGGTAACTGCTTTAACTCATAAACTGTTTCTTTGGAGATAGAAGGCTGATTTAAAAATATCTCTATTTGATTTGTAAAAAGAACTTGGGCATTGTTATATCGTCGGCTGTAATCTAAGGTAAGGGACATTTTGCTCAAAATGAGTTTTGAATGCAGTCCATACTACAGATTATTGTGCTCTTTCGAACGGTACATATAACATCGCTGTAGCTTGAAAAAAATGTCCGATACGCCACAGAAAAATGACGTTCCTAAATCATTTTTTAAACAAAAACATGATGTATCGGACAAAAGTAAAAATGCGATTGACGTATGTATTGGTGATAACTTATCACATTGGCGTAAAATACACACTATGTATTAACTGTCCCTTACGTCAAAAAATATATATTTCTTGGTGGCCCTTATATCATTAAGTAACTTATTTGTTTGAGTCTGAATCGGACTCGAAAGGGATATTGCTTCGTATGGGGTGAAAGTGATAGCAAACGTGGGAGTGATGAGATAGGCACTTGTCTCTATAAATATTTACAGGAGGTCGATAAAAGAGGGTATTGCAAGTTCACAATGGCCATCTTTCATAGAGAGTTCCAGGAAAAGGCCTGGGCCTTATAATGTACATGTAATGGATCACAGTGAATTCCTAAATTTTGAAGCAGTCACAGCTGAGACTTTTACCTAACCTACTCTTAAAGACAAAAACTTAAGACTAAGAGATTTAAGAATTGACACTTTTAAAAAGAAGAACATTGATAAAATGGAAGTAAAATATAGTATGATTGAAACTGATAATGCGACTGACATTTTATTTGATTAAAAAAATACATTAATTGGTAAGGGAAAGGAAAAAAAAAAGTGCAGGTAAAGAAAAAGCAAGTAATATAGAAAGCAAGCCTAGTGGAATCAATATGGTTTCAATTAATCAACTTTATCACCATAGACCATCATATCACCATGAATATTTAAAACTTCCATATTCTAAAGCAACTGAAGACAAGTTATTACAAAGTGACAATGATGAAAGCACTCATGATAAGAATAGATTTTTTAATTATTTAGTTTAGTTTATTTGAGTAATGTCAATAGTTATTGAAAAATTATGGCTAAGCTGAGACAACATTTTTTTTTAAAGCAAAAATTTATAATAAAAAGTAAATATAAATAATTAATAATAAAAAAGGTTAAATAATCATAATAATTTTGTTAAAATTAAAGTTATGGAAGTGTTAATGTTCAAAGAGTTCAGAGTTTAAAAAAAATAAAAAAAATAATACGACGAACGAACGAATGATTGTTCGTACACTTGTGGTGATGGAAACACGGGGATGAAGAATTAAACCGCCCGTGTTGAGTATGGTAAAATCACTGATTTTTTTTTTTTTTTTTTTTTTTTTTTTTTCTGTAGGGCATCTCGTAGCTGACCTCTGAGGTCATGACTACTTAACCGGTCAATCCTGTGGTTGCCTTAAGCTGCTACACTCAAAGCCTCCAGCCAGGGGCATACAAAACTAAGCTAAAAAGCTAGGTGAACGCTCGCTAAGGGCACCCCCTGTGGGGTACGAGCCTCGGCTTAGGGCGTCACCGGAGGGAGGACATCAAAGATGGGACGGGCTGGATCAAAGTTTTGATCATTATTATTAATCGGGGAATTTAAAGCTACGTGCACAGCTGAAACCACTGCTGGCACCTCGTTATCGAGCAAGGGTCGGGGAGGAGTATCATTTACTCGGGGGCGCGGACGCGATCGCAAAGGACCTCGACGGCGAGGTCGGAATGACGGGAGGCGTCTGTATCTGTGTAGAGTACTAGTAGCCCTATTGCTCTCCTGAAGGAGGGTTATGGGGTCATCAGGGTCGGTGAGAATGTGCCTAGGTCGGCGGGTACGGCTAATCCTACTTGGGACATAGCTGGCGGCCTCGACAACCAGAGGGTTGCGATGTTTGACCGCGGAATCGAAGTAACGCTTTGCAAGGCGTTTTAGAAATTGGTGGATCGTGGGAATTCTAAGGTCGAGATGGAGACTCTCGTTCCTAACATACCAGGGGGAGCCTGTGGCCCTACGGAGGAATCGGTTTTGGAGCGTTTGCAACCTATGGATATGATGGGGTTTTGCATGAGCAAAGACGGCACCCGCATAGGTCATGATGGGACGAATACACGCTGTGTAGATTCGCAATTTGCACTTAAGTGACATCTTGCTGCGTGCGTTTAGGACGGAATGGAGCCTACCGAGAGCGAAAGCGGCTCGCGAACGAACCTTCTTTATGTGCTCAGCGAAAGTGAGATGGTGGTCGAGGAAAACACCTAGGTATTTGGCTCGCTTCTCCCAAGGGATCTGCTTACCGAACATAGTGAGAGGTCGGGGGAGGGGGTCTCTAAGCCTTGTGCGCGGTTTCGAGAAGAGAACCGCTTGGCTTTTTTCGGGATTGACTTCTATGCGCCACTTTCAAAACCAGGCAGCGAGTCGATTGACTGCGCCTTGGAGAGTGTGGGCGATATTGTCGGGGTATCTAGACCTAAAGTAGATGGCCGTATCGTCTGCGAACAGAGCGAAATGCGTCCTTCTACCTGGGTTTGGAATATCGCTAGTGAATAGCGTGAACATGAGGGGACTGATTTATTTTACTTAGCCAGTAGATATAAACTACGATAACATGGCGCGCCCCTCTACTTTACTGTTTCAATGGGTCTAGTGACTAGACTCACGAATAAATAAATCCTCGGATTTATTTTTGTTTGATGGTCGTCTCAGTACGCACACAATGCTTTGTGAGTCTTGGTGGCTCTTTGTAAATACATTTCACAAATACTTTCAACCGTGTAGAATTTTGGAGGGGCGCGCCATGTTATCGTAGTTTATCTCTACACTAAATGATCGCGCTTATGCAAACGCTGATGTAGCTTAACCTACTTAATGTTACGAAATGTGCGGGTTCATGGTACAAATATTAATGACCCGCCATGTATTATACGTTTTCGACTGAAATGTCTAACTACACAATAATTTACATAATTAACTGACATCTCTTGATGATCTTTTAACCAATGCTCCGTTAAGCAAATTACATCAAACTTGGTATTTTCTAAAAACAATTCTATTTCCAGTAATTTAGAAGAGCAACCTTGGATATTTTGATTAAGAATGCGGCGACGCATGAATTGTCCATACAAATGTAATTCCTAAATCATTTTAAATTTGAGCATATTTCCACCATATTATGGTGTTATTCCGATTTAGACAGTCTTTATCTAGGCTCCTACATCTTTTTATTTCCAAAAAGCTTACCTAAAATGAAGTTTAAACGATTTTAATTTGGCACATTTTTGCAGCGTAAATGACATGTTTTCATATTGTTTTTTCTGTATTATAAACAACAATATTTATAATATTGTTTCTGCTTAAGCATAGCTCATATTATCAAGTTACAAATTATGGAAAATAATTAAGTTTCCATTCATCATTTTTTGGTATTACGGAACACATCCAAATTTATCATAAATTCTCGATAGCTAGTAGTCCTATCGCGTCAAGCAATAATTATCAATATGTGCGTGGTAGTATTGCTCACTGTAGGTGTATGTCGCTCCGAAAGGCACTCACACTAGCGCAACGTGGTTGGTTGTGATTCTTGAAATTCATTCGGGATAATTTTTGTCAAATTATTAGACGATTAAGTACTTTACTGTGCTGTACGTGCGTACTTGTTTGTTTGCGATATTGTATTGTAATATTTCTGACACTTCCTATTTTACTTTTATTGGAACGTGAATAAACTGGTAGAAATCGTCACATAACGAAAAAAGTGCTAGTGCTCGGTGATACGACGCCGTCACTGCGCCGCGCCACACAGTGGGTCCATACTGAAAATTAGTGGACATGGGCAACAAAGTTCCAATTTCGATTAGATATTTTTTTATGTGATTCTTCATGATATTCCAGACAACTTTTACTCTTGAGAAATTTCTTCTAAAGTTGATCGTTTGTCTGAAAAAAAATAAATTAGATTTTTTTGTATGGAGCGAATCACGTTTATTTTTTTCTTCAATTGTACTAATATGTTGGGTGTATGGCGTGAGTATATGATAGCTAGGGTCATTCTCTATCTACGAAAAAATATATCAGCGCCGGCCATCCGCAGCCGCGCGAGTAATCATTCAGTAAAAAAATTATATTTTCTATGAAATTTTGATTGTGTGATATTTGATAAGTGTTAAAAAAATAACAGCCAATCAGAGACAATTATTTTTCGGTGACTTGTTTGTTATGCACTTAGCCGAGCGCACAAACAAATGAGTCATCAATCACAATGCAGGTGCCACCGATAACATGCAATAATAACTAAACCTCTGCCAGAATTACTAGTTGTGCCTATGTGCTATTAAAACTATATATTTAACTAAAAAGAACGTGAAAACAACCAAGTGAGACAGAAAATATACTTTGAATTGATTTTAAAAGGCAAAACATTTCATAGAAAATATAATTTTTTTACCGAATGATTACTCGCGCGGCTGCGGATGGCCGGTCGACTCGTTATGAATGAACGGTAAGTACAACTAATAATAGCTATCTCGCACCGCGTCCGCCGCCCGCCTGCTGTTGTCAAACAGAGATAGCAATATTCCGAACGAATTTTGCAAACATCACGATTTGTAGTTGCGAGCCATGCTCGTAGGCCTCTTAAATAATTTTAAAGTACGTTGCACTCCCTTTGGTTTAATATTATGAGTTATATTGCCAGAAGATAACCTTTTTATTATTATTCTTTGTATTATATTTGATTACGTGCTTATTTATTTATTTAGTTTTTAAGTATACAAATTATGTATCAGGTATGTTGAAACTGTTTGTATTCCCCGTCACTTGTCCTTAAGGGTTCATTAGAAAACCATCGTCTGACAGCATCTGTCTGGCATTACTGCTGAAATGAACCTTTTTGGCGCAGCCATGAGGCACGCACTATTATTATTGTTAAAAAAATATTTTCACTTTTTCATTTATTTGTGTTTTGTGATTCACGAACTGTGTCCAAATAATTGTTTTTCTTTTCTTTACAATGTTAAGATTGTTTTTGGGATATTCAGCCCAACTACGAAACCCTTCACTGTGCGTGGTCCGACACGCACTTGGCCGGTTTTTTTTTTAGAATATTGAGTATCTTAAGACATCCACGCGAACGAAGTCGCGGCGAGCTAGTAATTAATTAATCTTGTCGGTAGGTCGAGGATGCTGCCGAAGAAAAACGCGAAACCAAGAAGACCGAGAAGACCGTGTGGGACTGGGAGCTGATGAACGACAACAAGCCCATCTGGACGCGCAAGCCTAACGAGGTCAACGACGACGAGTACACGCAGTTCTACAAGAGCCTCACCAAAGACACCTCGCCACAGCTGGCCAAGTACGTGCCCCCCTGTCTCTGCACCATCTGTGCACTGTGCCCCGAACTTGATCGTAATTAATGCTCCAACACATGTTTTTCTTGTGAAATTGTTGACAAATATTTAATTAGCATTGTATTTTGACCATGTTGACAGTTAAATCAAATAATTTATCGATTTAAACATAACAGGAGAAACTAACTGACTGACATATCAATTAACGCACATCTGAAACTATTGGGCCTAGGAACGTGAAATTTTGCACAAGGCTTTCTTTTATAATGTAGGCGAGCACTGAGAAGGGGTTTTTAGAAATTCAACCTCAAGCGTGTAAAAAGGGGAGATTTTGATTGTATGAAATATCGTATTCCTTTACTTAATGAACTTGAAACTCGGCACGAATACTTGCCTAAGTAAGTAATGAAGTTTGTCATTATTAGTTTTTTAGAACTACCCTTTAAAGGGTGCTAAAGTTGGAAACATTTTAACGCGCGGTCCGATTAAAACGAAAATCAATATTGATACTTCTAACAGAAAAGAGACAATAAAAAAACGTGTGCGGTCGGAGGACCTCCGTCAGGAACGAAGTTCCATCTCACGTATGATTTACAACACAAAAAAAAATTTCGCAGCAACCATCTTAGATTTATATTTTGACCTCACTATCAACTTTAGCTTTCTCGAAAACTAGGTGTGAAAATGATACCCATGACGAAAAATTCGAAAATTTTCGCAGACGCCATCTTGGATGTACATTTTAACGTCACCATCGGCTTTAACACCCTTGAAAATCATGAAAACGACACTCATGACGAAAAATGTGAAAATGACTTGCCTGGTGGAGCAAAGGACAAATTGCCTAGGTAGTCAAAACCAATGTTCAGTAATGATTGTTATATTATATATATATATAGTCTTGTATATATTATAATCGTCGTATTCGCGAAAACTGGTCAAAGTAAGGTTTATACACTGGGGATTTTTCTTAGTTTTTTTATTTTATTAAAACGTCATCTGTGAGCGACCACAGGTACTAATTGGTGGTACGCCTTTGTGAGGTTAGTGAAAGATTCTAACCTAACCTACCCACCTACCAGAGACTGCGACATCTGAGTTTGTTTCAGACTTTCTTCTCAGAGTAGTCGGTTAGGAAACACCAAACTCATCTAGCTTCTTTTTAATATTTTTTTGAATATGACGTGTAAAAGTGATTCCAATATCATATTTACAGAATAAACAATTTCATTTCATTTCAAAGGCCATATCCAGTTTATGCCCTCTAGATACAGGTAATATTCAGGAAATTTGCGGGTTTTTTAAATTACTTTGGATTTTTTTTAATCCTTTCAAACTTGCGGGACAAAAATAAAACAATACTTAACTGCTTCAGCCCTGCCAAAATGTTTTTGACGTTCCATTTTATCTCGTAATTACCTTTAAAGTGTGTGTAATTACGTGTAAAATTCGCCAAAATTCGATACTAAACATTTGTGTACCACAACAAACAGGTTTAAAAAAAAAACCACTTTCTACTATGAAGGTATATTTGTTATTCCTTTCATATTAGTGTCATATTAGTTTCATATTAGTGTTTGTGTGTGTATTTGATATATCTTATTCTGACAATGACAAGAAGTTACTATCTGCTTACAATAAAAGAATTCATTCATTCGGCAATGAATACTTAGTGTTACTTACTGTAATCCTAATTAGGTAGGAACAAATAATTAGAGCTAAATAAACATAGGTATTGAAAACTCAACTCAAACTCAAAGCATTTATTTCAATTAAACCATTTACAGGCACTTTTGAATTATCAAAGAATCGGTCAGTCAGAAATATGAAGCTAGTTGCCCATTCCAAAGCTTACTAGGTAGGTACCTATGGAGAAGAACGGGCAAGAAACTCCACGGACACTTTTAAATAAAAAAATGTTACAAAATATTGGTTACATCATTCATGTTGGAATTATACATATGAGAACAATGTAGAAAGACGTGCACGTTAGAAGCATGTAATAATAAAAAGACAAAACAAAGAAAAATTCAAAAATTAAAATAAATTAAAAATAAGTCATGGCAACTAAGAGATGACCAGTCCCAACTGACAGCGCTCGTTCACGAACATGACGCATAGATTAGCACCATTCAGCTCAACCATTTTGAAGGGAGCTAAATGATCCAACACACGCGCCACCATCAGCGAAACATCTGAGTGAGCATGACATACTCACAGCTGCCATGGCACATTCAAGTCAATGCAAGACATATTACCGGTAAATGGTAACTCTTTAATACATAGTGCTCACACCTGTGCTATACAATTATATAATACCAAAGAGATTGAGGCAAGAAAGCAAAATATAAAACTAAACATGTAATTTTAAGTAAATACACAATAAAGAATTAATGCTTTGTGATACAATAACGAATATGTTTTTTCAGTCAACATATATTTTTTGATGAATTCGTCGGATTAAAATGCAAAATAATCCTTTATTCCATAAAGTACTACAATCAACACAATCCATTACATTTTATTTAATTTACGACTGCTAGTCAGTGATTTATATTTATCGTAAAGGGAAACATTAAAATGTTGATTGTTGATGTAATTTATAGTCATATCTGGGCGAACACGGCCTAACTTAGTTATGAGTTTCATATTTTCAAAACTTAACCTTGAAAAGCATGTTTCCTCACAAGTAAATAATCTGTCAATAAACAAGCCGCCATTCCTAATTCTACTGATCGTACTAATTACTTTTCAAATCAACTCTAAATAAGTAATTTCAACATAATAAACTATCTGCTTACCCCAAATACCTAATTACAACGTACTTTACTATCACATTCCTTAAACTCAATACACTTAAAAAACACTATCACACACAATTACAATAATCACTGTCAACAAACAAATATTATTACTACTAGTAATGATAAACTAATGAAATCAATGAATACTGAGCGAACAAAATGCAAATTAATATGGTTCTAATGCGATTACGTCAAAAAACCACCACACATTGTCAGTCAAATGACGAAATGTTTACGAACTCCCAGCCGAACGCATTACGAAATTGAACGAAAACAACCGAATCAAACGCGTGTGCCAGAAAGAGGTGGTGTAATAGCAATCATTCCTTCTCGCTCCCGCGCGCGCGTTTTCTACTACTATCCCTATCGTAACTCGTTGCATATCGGTTTATCCGGCTGCTAAGAAACCGCAGTGTCACGTGACTGAAGTGACGTCATGATGGACTTTAGTTTCTAAAGAAATTGAATTCACGATAAGCCGGACACACCTACGAGTTATTTTAGCGGAAAGTTTTTTGTTGTTGGGATATTAAGACAAAACATTTAATGGTAGGTGTTTTGTAACGTTTTAATTTTATGGTGTATCAAATACTTATAGTTTGGTTATTCAATGACGATAGAGTAGTTGTATTCCAAATTTCCGAAAGCCGATAGGAATCGGGTTGTATGGACTCTGTTATCTTATACTTTTGGTTAATAATCTTGAAACTGGGCAGTACTTGTCCCAGTAAATAATAAAGTTATTAGTCATTATTCTTTTTTTTAAAACTACCCCTCACTGATGGTTTCAGGGGTATAAAAGTAAGGAACGCTATCGGATTAACTCGAAATGCGGTACTAATACTTAAAACAAAATAATAACCCTTCAAAAATACATGTTTCAGAGGTTTTCAAAAATCAACCCCTAACTTTTAGATTTTACTGCTTGCAATTATCTCGAAAATAGGTTCAAATCATGTTTAAGTTACACATACCAAACGATTTTTTTTTAAAACAAGCATCTGTTGTGGGGATGTATTTTAAGAGGAAAGTTCTAAATCCACATGGACGAAGTCGCGAGGAAAGTGCTAGTTTGCATTATGCATGTATATGTGTGATCCTGATCATACAACCTCATAGGATGAAGCATAGGATAGCACTTTAAATGAGTGCGTGTGTGTGCAGGGCGCACTTCGTGGCGGAGGGCGAGGTGACGTTCCGCGCGCTGCTGTTCGTGCCGCGCGTGCAGCCGGCCGAGTCCTTCAACCGCTACGGCACCAAGACCGACCACATCAAGCTCTACGTGCGCCGCGTCTTCATCACCGACGAGTTCAACGACCTCATGCCCAACTACCTCGCCTTCATACAGGGCATCGTGGACAGCGACGACCTGCCGCTCAACGTGAGTCGCGAGACGCTGCAGCAACACAAGCTTATCAAGATCATCAAGAAGAAGCTCGTGCGCAAGGTCCTGGACATGCTCAAGAAGATCCCCGACGCCGAGTACGACGGCTTCTGGAAGGAGTACTCCACCAAGTTAGTACACGCTGAACGCGACATGTACCAGCGTATTAATAACATAGATAAACAAAATTTAACTTTTTTTTTGTTTTATGAAGTTTCTAAACTGTTTTTTAGTAATTTGAGTTCACTGATTTCATATCTATCCTTAGTTTTTCTCTAGCAGCTCTAGTTTTTGTAATACAGGTACTTCTTAAAATTTCGTACTAATATTTTTTTTTAGTGCAAAAGATTATTAAATTCCATAAATAAATCGAGAAGAACTTGCTTAAACGATCCAAATAGTTTTTGTGCTGTTTGTGGTGAATATATCTTTCGAGAATACCGTTTAAGTGCGTCTGACTTTATAAAAAAGGCCTACTTGGACTTCTTTGGGACGCCATTACAAGTTAGTGTTAGTAAGCCATGGATCCCAAATTTGTATGTGGTAGTTGCGTAACATCATTGTGTTTATAGGCTAGTAAAAAAAGACCTACTTTGAAGTTCAAAAGTCCTATGATTTGGCGTGAACCGACTAACCATCACGATGACTGTTATTTTTGTGTTGTGAATATTACCGGAATAAACCGCAAAAATCGTTCCAAATGGACTTACTCCAACTAGGTCTGATAAAACAATTTGTAAAAGCTCTCAACAAGGGTGGGAATTAATGTTTAAAATATATCAGTAAAATATTTCCGAAATTGAGCACAGAAATTATAAAAGCTGGTATTTTTGACGGTCCTCAAATCAGATAACTAATAAAGGATCAAAATTTTACTGACTGTATAGCAGATAAAGAGAAATCTGCATGGATTGACCATGCAGATTTCTCTTTATTAGTAATTTAACTTGAATAGTTCCCTGATTTGAGGACCGATAAAAATTTGTTTGGGTTGTGCAAAATTTCTTAGAGAATAAAAAGTTTCCAGACTACATTCAATACATTGAGCAGCTCATGTTGCTCTTTCGTAGACTAGGATGTAACATGAGCATCAAGATGCACTTTCTCTTCAGCCATTTAGACTGATTCCCAAAAAGTTTAAGTGATTTAAGCGAAGAACAAGGACATTCGCACGATGGAAGAGCGATACCAGGGTCGTTGGAATTCAAATATGATGGCTGATTACTGCTGGAGCATTCAAAACGAGGCTGAAGTTTCGATTCATGCAGGAAAGTCTTATAAAAGAAAGTTTTTTTTTTGTTAGGTTAGAGAAATATTTTTTATTTTATAATTCGAGTATTTTTCGCTAAAAATGTAATATTGTTAATATTTAAAAAACTAAAGCTGCTAGAGAAAAATTGACAACAGATTTGGAATCAGCGTGGCAGAATCATACAAAGTCAGGTATGAAACTTCATAAAACAAAACTACTGCTTACCAGTGTGATGTATGCTAGCCGGCGTGGGCGCAGTGTGTAACAGTGTGTTGTCGCAGCGTGAAGCTGGGCGTGATCGAGGACCCCAGCAACCGCTCGCGCTTGGCCAAGCTGCTGCGCTTCCACTCGTCGCGCGGCGACTCCATGACGTTCCTGGCCGACTACGTGGCGCGCATGAAACCCAACCAGAACCACATCTACTACATCGCCGGCTCCAGCCGCGCCGAGGTATCCGCATTATGATTATTTACAGCCTTACTAATAAAAATAAGTTAAACATCTGTTCAACTCTTGTATTGTTAGCTGTGAATAGGAGTTACTCACTACCCTTACTAATAATCAGTGTATAAACAATGCATAGTTACCCACTGCTTATGACAAAAACCACTGGCGACATTAGAAGGTGCGTTCTGAAACTGGTATTGCGTAATATCTATGTCATTTTTTCATTTGGGAAAACATTCATAACTTTAAAAAAAAAATAAAAAAAAATACAACTTTAAAAAAATTGAATTAGCATAATTACGTCGATTTTACTTCCAAAACTACTGTTTTTGCGTTTTTTTACGAATTAAAAAAATAATGATTGTTAATACACTCATGATGCATGCATTAGGTCAAGAACGCAACCGTGAAAGCTGTTATACAGGGTGTCTCAAAAGTAAGTTCACATTTGCTTATCTTATTACGCGAAAGCAACTATTCTGAGGGGCGCGGGGGGTATGTCAGTCGGTAGTCTGGCTCTTGGGAATTTAGTCGCTATGGAGCGTTTCTCTGGTGCGGACCGTGCGTTGTGCGTACGTGAGTTTTACAAAAACGGTAATTCGGCGACTGTAGCGCGTAGAAAATTCTGCAGTATTCGACATATTCGTCACTTAAATGATGCGCCTAGCACTCGACTCATTGCAAAATGGGTTGAGAAGTTTGAAGAGACTGGGTCAACTCTGGAGAAACCAAAATCTGGGCGGCCAAGAACATCAAGAACAGCCCAAAACGTGGACAGTGTTACTCAGTCTATTCGAGATGATCCAAACCTCTCGATTCGGAAGCGTGCTGTTGCTTTAAATGTGCACAGATCTTCATTATGCCGCATTTTACAGAAAGATTTAAAGCTGCACCCGTACAAAATTCAGTTAGTGCAAGAACTGAAGCCTCAAGATGCTGGTCAGAGGCTTGCCTTTGTAAATCAGATGATTGAGCGCTTTCCAACGTTCACCAACATCTTGTTTTCCGATGAAGCCCATTTTCACCTGAATGGGCATGTAAACAAGCAAAATTGTCGTTACTGGAGTGCAACCAACCCAAAACAAAAACATCAGAAACCGCTACATTCACCCAAAGTCACCGTATGGGCAGCGATGTCGGCGCGAGGAATTATCGGCCCTTACTTTTTTGAAGATGGAAGGGGACGCACACTCACAGTGAATTCAGAGCGTTATGTGGAGATGTTAGACGAGTTTTTCGTACCCCAACTGCAAAACTTTCCTGGTTACAACCAAAGAACATGGTTTCAGCAGGATGGAGCAACTTCACACACGTCCAACAGATCTCTGCCTCGAGTTCGAGAAAGTTTTCCGAACAAATTAATCTCCAGGCGAGGTGGCATAAATTGGCCTCCACGAAGTCCCGATTTAACGCCTATGGATTTTTTCCTGTGGGGTTATGTCAAATCAAAAGTTTACGCTAATAAACCGACTTCCCTGGCACAATTAAAAGAAAATATCCGTCATGAAATGGCAGCCATCACGGAGACTACCTGCCGAGCTGTCATAGGCAATTTTAGTGCCCGACTAAATGAATGCCGAGAGCGCAACGGTTTACATTTGGACGATGTTATTTTTAAAAAATAAATTCCCAAACAGTGTACTTCAATATAAAATAAACATTTTTTCAATAAAGCTAAGACTTTTCTTTTAAAAAAAGATTTTAATGTGAACTTTCTTTTGAGACAACTTGTAGTTAATCTTGAACGTCAAAATATCTCAAAACCACTAGTTCAGTACGATTGAAATTACAAAATTGTGAAGAGATATTTTTTCTGCAAAAATGGCTGAAACTAATGACATTTAACTAATTCAACAATTTTTCTTACATAATTTATGTAGTTTGCTGAACCTATATTCTAACTACATATACATTTTTTATTTGTTCTACTTACATTAGAATGTATTAGGTATTAGTTTTAAGTATTATTTTTTTTAATTTATTTAACTGAAACTCAATTTCTTGTAAAAGGAAAGAAACGAGAAAGCAGAAAGGATCATAACGATTTTGTAACATTTTCTTTTTTTTTGTGGTTTATCGTTGTCAATTTCATCAAAACTCGAAATATTGTAAATAATCCATGGTTTTCAAACTCAATACGACAAAAGCAACTAGTTATTATAGGTTATACATTTGCTACACAAGGTCCGAGGGCTGAATAACGGTTGTACGTTATCCATTGTATTAAAGTTTATTAGTAAGCCTGTTAATCTATAAATAGTGTCTATGTGACCGCTTATTAGTTATTTTAAACTATACGACGTCGATTGAGATACCGTTTTCACCATCAATTAGAGAATTCGTTCTGAGAGGTTTGTGCATATAAACATTTAACATGTTTAAACATGTCGCCACATCAGTTTTTTACTAGCCTGTTTTGTGTCCTTCTGTTGGCCCCGCAACATGATTAGATCGTTGACCTTCGCCGCGGTCTACCTTAACGGTATTGCCCTCCCTCAAGTCCAAGTCCAGTGAGTGACGCTCTTTGCCCATCTCTCAAGATGCATTTTTGCGACACGTGGCCGGCTTACTCCCACTTGAGTCTGGCTGTTTTTTCTCCAAAATCCGCTACTTGAGTTTTGGAGAGCAGTGTGGATCCGTTAATTAATTATATAATATACATACCGGTGCTACACTATTTGCATGTACACACCTCACCGAAGTTTAGCAGTTGTTGGTAAAATATTGAATACCTCATTGGATCTAATTAGGTAGACTATTTGCATCAAAATTTCAGTTGTCACGGTCGTCGATCGTTTTGTAGAACCTGAGAATGTGGTAACATCGGTAACCAGAGTTGTTCTTTGTGTGCAGGTTGAGAAGTCTCCGTTCGCGGAACGTCTAGTGCGTCGCGGTTACGAAGTCCTGTACCTCACGGAGGCCGTAGACGAGTACTGCCTGTCCTCGCTGCCCGAGTACGACGGCAAGAAGTTCCAGAACATCGCCAAGGAGATCTTCGACTTGGAAGAGAGTGAGTATTCTCTCCCGTGCTCTCCATATATCGTTAGCGAGTAACGGGACTGACAGTGCCTCGTGTTCCGCAGACGATCAGCAGAAGGAGCGCCTGGAAGCGTACAAGAAGCAGTTCGAGCCGCTGACGACGTGGCTCGGCAACAAGCTCGGCGCGTGGGTGACGCGCTGCGTCGTGTCGCGCCGCCTCGAGCGCTCGCCCGCCGCGCTCGCCGCCACCGCCTTCGGCTGGACCGGCAACATGGAGCGCCTGGCGCTGTCCAACGCGCACCAGAAGGTACGTACCTCGCCCCGGCGCGCGCCGCCCGCTCGCTCGCTCGCTCAGCCTCCCGTCTGTGCAGGCCGACGACGCGCAGCGCAAGCACCACCTGACGCAGAAGAAGATGCTGGAGATCAACCCGCGCCACCCGCTCATCGTGGAGCTGCTGCGGCGCGTGCGCGACGCGCCCGACGCGCCCGACACGGCGCGCGCGGCCGACACGCTGTACCGCACGGCCGCCATCCGCTCGGGCTACCTGCTGCAGGAGGGGCAGGCCACGGACTTCGCCGAGGCCGTGGAGGACATGCTGCAGCAGTCGCTGGGCGTGCCGCCCGGCGCCGCGCCCGTGGACGACGACGACGCCGACGACGCCGCGCCCGGCGCCGACGAGCTGGACGCCGACGCCGAGGAGCTGGCGGCCGAGCACGAGGAGCTGTAGGCGGCACTCGCCTCTCCACTGTGTGACTCGCGAGTGAATGTTCGTTTTGTGAGAATGATGACTACTTTTTATACTTGCTGGCATGTTACGTGTGAGATTATGAATTGATAGTTTAATGTAAATAAATTATATATTTATTAGGTGTTATCTTTGATTGCAATATCCGTAATAATGATTCTTATTGTTAAGAGGCAATCATTCGATCTGCCTAGCCTTTTCCCAACTATTTTAAAGTTGGTTGCTTGTTGCTAAGACACACTGACCCACACTGTCCTCCTATACCTAGTCACACTGTTATTTGAAAGAATTGTAAAAGCCAAATATTTTTAAAAGAGTAAACGTGGAGTTTCTTGCTGGCTTTCTCCATAGGAAACGACCAATTGGAACCATGCACCTAGCTTCTGACGTTTCATAAGTGCCCATGTAGGTTTATGTGAAATAAAAATATTTTGAATTTGAATTTTGAAGAGTTAGTGAAAATATGATAAGTGACGTAATTTGTTCATAGATTGCGAACGCTTCAAGCTATTATAGGTGCAGTCGAATCCTCAAGGTTTTGACAGAAAAAATCGAACCTATCCAAGTCGACGAACTAAAATGTTCAAAAATAAAATATTCAAATAGGCAAGGCACTTTTAAACGTCAAAATTTACAAAAAATAAAATGATTCTAGTCGCCCCTTCCAAAAGGTAGTTTTCGTATGGAGAAGAATGGGAAAGAAACTCCACCGTTACTCTTTTAAAATGTTCTACAATATTTTATATACATATGTGAAAACGATGCACCTGGAATAAGATTACTATACCACAACTGGTAAAAATGAAGCAATGACAAAAAATAACTATGAAATGGATACGCGGTGTTCAAATATGGTTCAAATATTTATAATATAGATACATATTTACTTTTGACAGACGTTCTGTGTTAAAGTCATAGACATTTACTATCTCAATGGTTAAAGTAACCAATCGCACCAACTGTCAAACGACTGACAGTTATGTCAAAAACGCTAAGGTAACATTAGAAATCGTTAAGTTTTCTAATTGTTCGCGCAACTTCATATTTTCTTTCATAAGAGTAGGGTAAAATGGGGACCTGGATCAAGAAGATCCAGGTAACCCCAATTCACCATTCATTTTTTCATTCATTACATCAATGTAAGTAAACACTAAATACTAAACAGACATACAATACAAGTACCTCCAGTTCCAACATCTTATCAATTCCAACTCTTATCTTCTCCTTCTTAGCAGGAGTCAGTAGATAAGGGGGCATTGCGACAGACGCGACGTTACCCGTGTCTATCCTGTGCAAGGCGAAGGGCGTAGGCGGGAGGGCCTACGCGTTTCGCCTGCACTGAAGATATCAGCGTTATTTTCCAATAGTGCAGCCGACTTGTCCCTAACACTTTGTGATAGGAGAATGCCCTCGCACTCCCGGAGACTAATTGCCGAACTGACCGCAATTTGGTCCGCGCGTTCATACTGTAGCTCATGAAAGCCTGTAGTGTGTAACGAGAAACAATTCCTCTCGAAATCGTGTATCATGCCAGCGTCCACTATGAAGTTCATACCTAGTAAGGAATGGGTTGCGCCGGGCAAGACCATAAAAAGAGTGCTTATTGCAACTCCTTGCACCTTTACATTTACCTACCTACTAATGAAAGAAAGAAAAGAAAGAAAAAACGTTTATTTGCGGTAAACATGACGCAAAAAAAAAAGTTTTAAATACATAAAAAAGTTTTAAAAAAAGTTGGGGAAGCATGCGTCACATCCACGCAAATCGGCTATCGCTCAGCATTATGCTACGACCCTATGCAAGACAGAGCCCCAGCGCTGGTTTCTACGTTTTGAAAACTTGGGTTCCGTCTGCAAATCTTAACTCTGTTTCGCAACGATTAAATATTTGACCATTAGCCCGCAAATGTCTTGTTAAACTATCGCTAGCAACGCATTGATTCGCGCCCGTGTCTAGTAACGCGGTACCTACTGCACCGAACATCAGCACATTAAAAATATGGCGCATACGCGGGTTTAACACTTTTCCGTTTACGGTCACTGATTGTAATGCGGTCGTCTTTGTCGGCGGCGGTAACCGATTCGCTCTTGACCGGTTCAACAGTAGTCTTATTCCGATTTTCTAATTTCCGGCAGTCATCTTTGACATGTCCGAACATCTCGCACCTAGGTCCAGCCTTGCTTGGCGATGCGTTTTCTTCATTATTCACCACCAAGTAGCCGCAAAGTCAGTGAGCAGCATTGGCAGGCCTCTTAAAGCCATAACGTCGTGAACGCCAACACAGTCTTTATATATCTGCACAGCGTCCACGAATGCCATAACATCGCCAGCACCATTAAATCTCGCCGTACAATTAGCCAAGTTTGTACTCACAGAGGTCGTCGGCGTTAAGCGGCTGCGACCGTAAAGCTTGCAAGTGGAATACCAGTTGTTGGTCCGTCATAACGATAGGTGCGGACATCGATGACTGATGTGTGGTGACGGGCGGAGCATGCCCGTGCTGAGGCATCTGCGAGTACCCAGGCAGCTCACGCCCATACAGCGGCGGTGTTGATGGAGCCGAGGCGCCGGCGGACGGAGGTCGACGGCAGCGTCGACGATCGCATGTCAACGAAAAAGGCGCGGCCATCTGAAGTACACGGCATCGTACCATGTAAACAACGTTCATAAAAACTTACGCGAATGTTCTTACCCTAATATACACAACAATACAACTAAACTAGGTCTCTATCACACAAGGCAGTGTTTAAATTATCAAAGTTATTGTTAACACTAATGTTCGACGCAAGTCACTGTTCTAGGTATTCTAACTAACCTAAATACCTACATTAAAAAGTCTTAACTCGCACGAAGCGTCACTCTAAACAATACACTGTACACGAATGTTCACAGAATTACGACTTGTAAGAATACGACTATCCTAGGTAACCTAGACTAAAGCATTATAACCTAGGATGACTAAACGTAAATACTAACATCAAGTTTGTAAAATCTAAGCACAGTAAACAAAACAATGTTCGGGATGTTCCATTAAAATGGCCGTTGGATTTCGAACTAGGTAGTACTCTTAGTATATTTTGATGTAATATAGTGCAGTGATAGTCACTATATTTCATCAATATGCTAAGAGTTCTTTAAAATAATGCGAATAGTCCCAGTCGCCCCCACATGGATTGCCACCAGGTGGCAACTGGAAAAAAAAATCCCAGTTGCCACTGGGTGGCAACGGAACTTATTGCCCCCACTTCAAATCGCTGTACATTGCGGCGTGGATCGCCATAACCCCTCATCGCTATCTGTCTTACGGCCGCGATGAGGAGGTTGGCGGTTTATCTTATGAGTAGTAGAACAGAACAATCGTACTTCATATTGTTTTCATTATCAAAATCCCAAATACCCGAATGGAATTCGAGAACGTATAAAACTGATTACGAAAATGCAGCGATGAACGCCATTCGATCTGTTTTTCCAACTGTAATAGTAAGGGGTTGCTATTACCATTACAATAAAGCAATTTGGGGAAAAGGCAAGGAACTGGGTATCACAAAATCCCATAATCCAATTAAAATACGAGAAGTAGCACTCAGCGCTGTGCTTCCATTAGTGCCCGCAACTGAAAATTATAAAAGGCTGGACATACATCACGCGCAAACCTTGTGAAGATGAGAAAATGAAAAAAAAATCCGTACCTATATGGAAAAATAGTGGCTAAGAGAAGGATTTATGGATGTTTGGTGTGTATACGGGCAACAGCACCGAACGACAAATTATCTAGAAAGCTGGCATAACAAATTAAACCACGAAGTTGGCACGAAGTACCCTAACCTCATGTGTTTACTACATGTCTTGTGAAATGATTCTTCAAATTCCAGTGTTTGTACTAGCAGAGTAAAACAGAAAAATCCATTGAAACAAAGAAAAGCGAAACAAATATTTAGAGATAAATTCATACAAGAAATTCAACTAGAGTTGGTGCAAGGAGATATGACAGTGGGACATTTTCTCGAAACGATAAGACACTAAAAAACATCTTATGATTTCCATCTACATATATTAAAGTTTTTTTGGTAAAACATTTTAAGAATATAGGTTCAATGTTATAAACTTATTACCTATTGTTATAACTTGATTATTGTTGATGCACTGCACGGTTGGCGCAGTGGTTAAGCGATTGACTGCTGCGCTGCTCGCGGGTTCGATTCCCGCACGGAACAAATATTTGTATGACCTACAAGTTGTTCCGGGTCTGGCTGTTTGTGTATGTGGGTTTAAATGTTTGTAAACGCACCCACAATACAGGAGAAATTCCTAGTGTGGGGGAAGGTTTAAAGAAAAAAAGATATTTTGATGATCTATGATTTTCTTGCAATAAGACTGTTATTTTTAAGTTTTTTTTTTTACTATTTATATTTTAAGCGTTTTTTATACTATTTAAGAAACGTAGGTAAAGGTTATTTTTTTTTGTAAAACATGATTATCGTAAATACTTTGATTATCTGTGATACAAATTTACACCAAGTTTTTACGATTATGAGGTAATTTTTACTTATAGGTAATTTTATTGATAAAACATAGTTATTGTAAATATGTAATTTGATTATCTGTGACTCATGAGATGCCTAGCTTTTGTTATGTAGTATAATTATTGTAAATACTAAGATTTTCTGTGATACGAATTTACTCCAGGTTTTTATGATTTCTTTTTTTTTAAACCTTGCCCAGGTTTAAAAAAAAAGAAAAGAAAAGAAAAAACATATTTTGATGATCTGTGATTTTCTTGCAATAAGACTGTTATTTATAAGTTTTTTTTTTACTATTTATATTTTTAAGCGTTTTTTATACAAAAATTTAAGAAACGTAGGTAAAGGTTATTTTTTTTTTGTAAAACATGATTATTGTAAATACTTTGATTATCTGTGATACAAATTTACACCAAGTTTTTATGATTATGAGGTAATTTTTACTTATAGGTAATTTTATTGATAAAACATAGTTATTGTAAATACCTATGTAATTTGATTATCTGTGACTCATGACATGCTTAGCTTTTGTTATGTAGTATAATTATTGTAAATACTAAGATTTTCTGTGATACGAATTTACTCCAGGTTTTTATGATTAATAATAATAAGTAATTAAAAGCAACTAAAATGAAAATCTTGGTTGTATGTCCTTAAAAAAATCACTTATCTCCTAATAAAACCACATTGGAAATATAACCGCCAACCCCCTCATCGCGGCCGTAAGACAGATAGCGATGAGGACGTATGGCGATCTACGCCGCAATGTACAGTGATAAGTGGGGCAATAAGTTCCCAGTCGCCACCCGGAGGCAACTGGAATTTTTTTTCCCAATTGCCACCTGGTGGCAATCCATGTGGGGGCGACTGGGACTGTTCGCATTATTTTAAAGAACATAGTTTAGCATATTTTGATGTAATATAGTGACTATACAGTGGATTTAGTGTTACGAACTAGTTATTTCACGTTTTAGTCGTTCTAGTCCCTATTTACTTCCTAGAACAGTCGTGTACATATTCAAAATCCAACGGCCATTTTAATGGAACATTCTCGAACATTGTTTTGTTTACTGTGCTTAGATTGTACGAACTTGATGTTAGTATATACGTTTAGTCATCCTAGGTTATAGTGCTTTAGTCTAGGTTACCTAGGATAGTCGTATTCTTACAAGTCGTAATCCTGTGAACATTCGTGTACAGTGTATTGTTTAGAGTGACGCTTCGTGGTGTAAACAATAACTTTGATAATTTAAACACTGTCTTGTGTGATAGAGACCTAGTTTAGTTGTATTGTTGTGTATATTAGGGTAAGAACATTCGCGTAAGTTTTTATGAACGTTGTTTTCGAACTTACGCGTTGTGTACAAACAGTTGTCGAACTTTAGTGACAAGCTAGTTTATCTATAAGGTACACCGTTACCTATTTGTTGTGTCGGAACTTCGTTCATGCGCGTTACCTACCTATTTGTTGGAGCGACTGGGACTATTCGTTTTGAAACACGGCCGCCCGCACGTTGGGACGCTAATTATAGTATGGGTACTTTACATATAGAAAACTCCAACTATTGTGCGTGTAAACTGTGTATATTGGTATATTAGAAACGACTTGTACATGGAAATATTGTATTTAACACAGAACTTAATAGTATTATAGTAACAAAATGGACGGCTCGCGAGGCACAAGAGTACGGTCGCCAAGCGCGTGCGCGGTTATTGGTTGTTTACCACAGAACATATCGCTCACCTAGCAGTATAATGACATATCTACATTTTTCTTATTTTACAGAAATGAGGGTCAAAGTTTTTACAAATGTTTGAAACGAAGTTATGAGTTTATTTTACATTTTATCATGGATTTTATGGTTTTAGCAACTAGTATAAACCTTAATAGATATTAAGGTTAACTTCGTTTCAAACATTTGTAAAAACTTTGACCCTCATTTCTGTAAAATAAGAAAAATGTAGATATGTCATTATACTGCTAGGTGAGCGATATACTGTACGAGGACTGCCTGGCGGCGCGGGCGCGGGGCCGCAGGCGACATCGATAGTGTTGTGCCGACCGCAACTAGTCACGAGGCCAATCGCGCTAATTTGATACGTCTGCAAACGTTTCCGACAACGTTATGGTCACGACGAACTCTAGAAATGCGGTGAGTCGACTCTAATAGGGGTCGCTAATTAATAGATCTGACAATTTCTTTTTGAAAAGCGGAAATGTCTAATTTTTTATTACATCAAGTATTTTCCCGTGGTAATTAGCCTTGTGGCCCTATTCACATTTTTAGACAAGTTAAAAAGTACATATGCATCTGCACTAAGTTTTTGCATACTTCTTCTGCTTGTGGCTTCCAAGTTAATTGGCTATCTATCATAATGCCATGGAGTTTTGCAACTAGTACTTGGTCAAATTTTTGTCCATTATAGTGTAAACGTAAGACTTCTGGTGGAATCCGTTGATAAAAATGCATTACATTAGTATTTGTTATAATAATCATTAAATTATTTTGGTCAATTAAGCCAGCGTATAATGTTTATTAAAGTATCATTTATGTCATGTTCATGTTTTTTTTTAAATCGAGGCAGTACTATCGTCAGCGAATAATACCATAGGATATTCAATGTGGCGAGGTTAACCATTTATATACATCAAAAATAATAAAGGGCCGAGCACATTACCTTGTGGTACGCCATACCTAATAATTCTAGCTTTAGACAAATATTTTTCTTCACGCTTAGATTTTAGACATATTTTCGATATTTCTGTGTGCTGCTTACGATTGTTAAGGTTTTAGTTTAAGAGATTTCCTCTGACGCCTATGATGTCTAGCTTTTTTATAAGAATTTCGTGATCCCTCGTCATGTCCGTAAAAATTGCGCAAACTGGTTCTTTTTATCCACATTTTGCAATATGACATTTATCAAATCGTAAACGGCCGTATTTGTATCTTTATTTTTTCTGAAACCCTGAAATTGTATAATTTTCCGAAACCTGAGCGAGTAATTTCTGAATTTATTTTTATTAGAATTTGATGGTTCGCGTCTGTATTTCCATAGTAAATGTCCTATTACACACTCGGAAACCATTTCAAACCCGTTTAATATTCTTAATAGAATTGACTGTCATTCATTTGTAAGGAAAGCAACGATCGTACAGCATGCGAAAATGCTCCAAAAAATAATCGTATGCTTCATTAGCATTTTCGGTTTGGTAGATTTCAGAGAAAGAAAGACATTTTAGATAGTTTTTTAATCTAGTCATATTTTCACTAGATAGGTCGCGTTTGTTTATCCGCCATGGATTTATTCTATATGATTTAATAACCTTAACTTCTAATAGCTGAGCAGTGTGATCAGACAATGCAAAGTCCAATACTTGAGATTTACATTTTAATTTTGAGTTAACATAACATAACATCACGCCTTGTTTCCCCGAAGGGTTGGGCAGAGGTGTCCAACCCAATACCCGCCCGGTACCCGGTGTCAATTTTGAGTTATATGCAAAAATATCCAAACAAGTATTACTCGTCAGCCTGGTGGGCTGTCGTAGATTGTAACCCAAAAGAAAGTATTTCTTTTAACCGTATAAATATTATAGTCCCAACACACGACTATTTACTTATCAGATTTAGTACATAGGGTAGGTGATCCAGTGAATGAACACACACCCAGCGAATGAATAAAACGGAGTATTTTCCAAAAAATAAGAAATAAGATATTTCTACCCAACGCACTATTTTTTTTAATAACAACTTTTGTTCCTATTATATTGGCAACATTTATTTCTTATGTCACTGTTCGTTTTAAAATGGCGAGCGTTTAAAGTTGGCAGTGTTGGTGTAATTGTGTATTTGTTCGGGCAAGAATTTAGGATTTTGATAAGACGCAACATTTTTGATATCACATCGTATCCAAAATTGAAGTATATACTATAAGTTATTTTTAATTTGAATAGGATATTTATACTATATGTCTCAAACCGATTTCATATCCATTATAGCCAGTTTTAAGTAAATTATTGGGTGTCCCAGCATTGGAACAATCGTTTGAAATCCGTCGAATGAACGACCGTTCATTCACTGGACAAACGTCAATTTTATATTTTTATTAAAATATGTATTTTATTTTTATGCCATTACATTCATGTTTTGGGAGAAGTTTTGAAACTAAAATTCTGATCTTTAGGCCAGTATTCGGACAGGTATGTTCATTTATTGGTTCATAAAATCTAGTGAATGAACTAACATTTCTCATCATGTTCAAATATTAGCTTTCGTTATCAAATTGTAACCCCTTATAAGACCTAGATTTTATTATTCTATTAATTTTTCTTTTTCTATTATTTTCTGTTTAGATTACCATGGATTCCAATAAAAATAAATATGAAAGGTTTCGATATACCTACCCAAGAAACATTGGAAAGAGCTTTTAGGTCCATTGCTAATGGAGAACTTATTATTAATCAAGCAAGTAATGTTTTTAAGATACCAAAATCTACCGTAAATAATAAATTCACTAATAAAGTTCCCTTGCAAAGAAAAATGGGTCCTCCATTTGAACTCACTGTAAATGAAGAGGCTAAGAATGCTGAGTGGATCATAAATAAAGCCAAATTAGGTTTTCCAATGCACCCAGAGGAAGTTTTTGATACTGTTGAAATTATTTTAACCACCAACAATAGAAAAACTAAGTTTACAGGGAATAAACCAGGTAACAAGTGGCTCAAGTTTTTTTTTTTAACAGGCATCCCTAGATTACTAAAAGAAATGCCGAAATAATTTCTAAAGGCAGTGCCGCAGTTACTGAAACATCTATCAGAGATCATTTTTTAACCAAAGAACATGTTTTAGATATTAAAAACAATCCTAGTCGGACGGAAAACACGCAAAGAAATCTAATCCTATGCCATTTGGATTAACCGGTCAAAGGTACAAAGAAAATATTGAAATGATAGAAGACGAAAAGAAAATAAAAGAAGAAGAGAAAAAAATGAAAAGGAAACCAGAGGCGAAAGAAAATGAAAAAAGAAGAAAACAGGAAGACAGAAAAGAAAAAGAAAGAGGAAGAAAAGCTTTCGCGAAAGCGTAACGCTAAGGAGTAGGTACGAAGAAAGCTCTGAAAACAAAAGTCGGGTAAAAAGGTAAGCCGAACGATGAAATTGAAATCGATAAATAAGCCTATACCGGCATTGAAGGATTTATACGGGAAATATGTTATGGTAGAATTCAAGACAGAAAAAGAGTGGAAATGAGGGACCGTCACCTCCTTCTGCGAAGCGGTAATGCTCGCGAAGGAGGAGGCGGAACGCGTGAGGGAGAGGCAAATTGGCGCCCCTAACCGCCGCAGGAGGAGACGCCCTGGAAGTCGGGAATCGCAGGGCGATATCCGGCCACCGTAAGCGCGAGCTTGCGGACGGTGAGCAATGCTCGCCGTCCAATAAGGACCAGGCCTGGTCGATGGCGCGTTGTGTTCCACGCGCGCCTCAAAGAGATGTCAGCAGAATTGACGGGGTCCGTTAGCGACGATGCCTGCCGGGGGTGCGAAGTAAACCGAAAGGGAGATCATGGCCCCCGGCAACAGGGCAACCGAAGGAACGCGGGTGGGTTTTAGTCAGTCTGACACGCCCTCCCGCTCCGCCCAGAGCGGGAGAAGTTATTTGATAATTTCCCACCCAAAAAAAAAGGGAGGTCCTGGGTTCGATTCCCGGGTGGGGCAAAGTGTTATTGGGTTTTCCATCGGGAATTTCTCAGTAACAGCCCGGAGTCTGGATTTGTGCCCGGTCAAACTCAAACTCAAAGCATTTATTTCAATTAAACCATTTACAGGCACTTTTGAATTGTCAAAGAGTCGGTCAGTTAGTCAGAAAGTTGAAGCTAATTGCCCATTCCAAAACGTAGATCTCTATAAAGAAGAACGGGCAAGAAACTCCAAGGACACTCTTTTAAATATAGATATTACAAAATCTTGGGTACATCATTCTTGTTGCTTCTATATGTGAGAACAATGTACAAAAAATAATCAAAAGCAATTGAAAATATAAGATTAAAAATAAGCCCTGGCAGATAAGAGATGACCAGTTTCAACTGACGACGCCGGTCACGAACATGACGCGTGGATCAACACCATCCAGCTCAACCATTTTGTAGGGAACCGAATGATCCAACACACTCGCCACCATTTTAGTGAGCATGACATATGAGGCTATCTATCCGAACGACAAATTGAAGACCAGTGATGAGACAAAATATCTGGTCCAAAAAATTTTTTGCCTAGAAAAAATGCAACTTTACGTGAGGGGCCTGCGCAAGACTAAAAACGACGGAGTGATTATCAGCACCGAAACGAAGGACGACATTGAAAAGCTCAGACAATCGGTGCAGCTCACAAGGTCGGGTCTAACCGTCAATGAGCCTCATAAAAGAAAGCCCAGAGTAGTCATCATAGGAGTGCCGACATCCATGACAGAAAATGAAGTCTTTACATGTCTATACCATCAAAATTTGGCCGAAAAACTTCAGGACTGCAGTCTTGAGTCATTTATGACTAAGCCATAAGTCAGGTAAGAAGGACACCGAGACCTGCAATTATGTAGTAGAAGTATCTCCGCTCATTCGAAAAGCTCTAATGTCAAAAGAACGCGTTTTTGTGAATTGGTCATCATGCCCTGTCAGAGACTGCACTTTAGTCACACGCTGCTATAAGTTTCAGCAGTATGGACACGCTGCCAAGTCATGTCGACAGACATCTTACACCTGCGGCCACTGTGGTGATCAAGGTCACTCGATCAAAGATTGTCCAAAGAAGGCAAATGAACCAAAATGTGCTACTTGCTCGCATTTCAAAAAGCCAGACAAACACATAACAGGTGCTACTGACTGCCCGGCGAAAATAATGGCTGAGAAAAGATACATTAATTCTATTGATTATGGAGGCGCCTACGAGCGCCGTTTATAAGTTATTTTTAGACCTTATACTTAGTTTTGATTTCTTTTTTATTTATTTATTGTGATTAACACGCTAATTAATGACTTAGATAATTTCTCTGTATCTGAGTCAAAAGTTTGTGAAGCGGAACATTGCAAACAATATCTCTCCGACTATAAAACTCCGTTAACCGTACTAACACAAAATATTCGTAGCATATTTAAGAATTTTGATAGTTTTTGCACTTTTCAACAACGGATAAACATAAATTGTGACATAATTGTTTTGACCGAATGTTGGCTTGCCAAGCAGTATAACATACCACTATCACGGGATATAATATGTACAAAAGTAGTATAAATTACAAAAGTAGTTTATGTCAGAAATCATCTCAATGTCTCCGTTGAGGAACCTAATATGGTCGACTGTAACAGTTTGTTAGTTAAAATTGGATCAGAATTTGCGATATTAGCAAAATATCGACCTCCTTCCTTTAAAGATATCAGCAATTTTACTAACTCTCTGAATGACACCTGGCAAAACCTGTCATCCTTCAAAAACACGATTTTAATTGGTGATATTAACACTAATATTCTTCCAGGAAATACTGACGCATCTGCTCAGGACTACCTGAACCTATGCGCCTTTCATGGCTTGCTCCCCGCACACAATTTTCCTACACATCAAAGTGACCATATCATGCTTAAATCAAATTTCCCTTCACTTGCACTTGTTGTTAACTCAACAATAACCGATCACAATGCTGCTCTATTAATCATAAACTGTAAATTACCTAAACACAACATTCGCACAATTTCTAAACTAAACATAAATATACTTGAAGAAGATTTACGCGTCATCAACTTTGATCCAGTCTACAATTCTCCTGATCCGCAGTTTTGTATGTTGTATGTAATAGAAATTATACGACATGCAATTCAGAGAAATACAGACATATTAAGATTGAGCCGTAAAAATAGTAACATAAAACCCTGGATCACGACAGGTCTTATTCGTTGTATGAAACATAGAGATAAACTGCACATGAAGGCTACATCTCATCCAGATAATGCAATACTGCAACTGTCGTACAATGTAAAAGGTATCGTAATTTCCGTAATGATCTTCTGAAGAAGGTTAAAAGCAACTACGATAAAACTGCACTGGAAAACGCTGGAACAAATAGTAGGTAAACAGATTTGGAAATATATTAAAAATATAACATATACCTCGAAACAAAATGAGTCATCTTCAGGTTTATTAAAAGCACACTCGACACCGCTAACATCTGTTAACTTAGCAAATAATTTCTTTGTTAACGTCGGAAAGAATCTGGCAGAAAGAAATCGGGTTCAATCACACTTTCAAACAAGTACGCCTTTTAAATGTAACCCCACCTTAACATCCTTCGCCCTGCTAGATACTGATGAAACTGAGGTAGAAAGAATAATCATGACTTTGAAAGACTACTGTGCAGTTGGTTGGGATAATATATCAAATAAAATCATCAAACAATTCAAGAATATTTTAGTACCACCACTGACTTATATTTTCCGAATGTGCCTGTCTTTGGGTCTTTTTCCCGAGTGTCTCAAAAAAGCAGTTATTGTACCTGTATACAAAACAGGCAGTAAACAGCAAGTAACAAATTATAGACCAATTTCTTTACTGCCTTCTATGTCAAAAATTTTGGAAAATATTATAAATAAAAGATTGTTTAAATATCTGGAGGATAAATATATTTTGTCGGAGCGTCAATATGGATTTAGACCTAAAGTTTCAACTGCCGATGCTGTACATCATCTGACTGACTATCTAGCTCAAGAACAAAATGGTCAAAATGACCCGGATCAAGCTTACACTTTACTATTTAACCTCATCAATAGTGAGTTTAGGAAGGTTTTCACCTCAAAAACATTGCCTGTTTGTGACCGCATTATATTCAGTGATTGGGCAACACCAGGTATTTACAAAAGTAGGCAGAGGTTATTTGAATTGTATCATGAAAAACATATAACTATGATGAAACTTTTAAAGAATTTGTTAAGAAATATTCGAAAAATTTTAAAAGAGCCTGTTCCTCAGCAAAAGCCATACACATTAAAAATAAAATAAAATCTTCTGGAAATAAAATTAAAACAACTTGGAATATTATTAATTCAGAAACGGGAAGAACGACAGTACGGAATCGTGACTTCCATCTAAAAATTAATGATGTAGATATTAAGGCAGACGTGGAGGTGGCAACTGAATTTGAATTTTTTTTCACTAATATTCCTATTTTAACAACCAAAACTCTGTCATCGTCGTCCTCTACTTCTGCTTACTCAATACTTAAAGAATGTGTACCAGAATGTGACAAACTTTTTGAATTCACAGTTATTACTGCTAAAGACATTATAGAATCTTTTAAAAATCTTGATGTAAAAAAAAACTGCTGACCTTTGGGGATTATCAGTACATACCGTGTCCTCAATAATTGATGTAATTTCACCCTTTTTAGCAGTCGTTTTTAACTCTTGTATTGCATCTGGTGTATTTCCTGATCTGACGAAACTTAGCAAAGTGATTCCACTGTTCAAATCTGGCAGCACAACTGATCCCACAAATTTTCACCCTATTTCAATATTACCTACTTTGAGCAAAATCTTTGAAAAATTAATTTTAAAATAAATGTTAGGACATTTCAATGCATATAATCTACTTCATCTGAAACAGTTTGGTTTTACAAAGGGTCGTTCAACTACAGACGCGGGCGTGGAATTACTGAAGAGCATATTCGAGGCCTGGGAGGAGTCGCAAGATGCTCTAGGCATTTTCTGCGACTTGTCTAAGGCTTTCGATTGCGTACATCATGATACACTCACCAGGAAACTGTACCACTATGGTATGAGGGACAAGGCTCTTGACCTTCTGACTTCTTATCTGAACAACAGAATCCAGAGGATCGATGTTAATGGCAAGAAATCTGCAGGATCTGCGGTCACCATGGGCGTTCCGCAGGGTTTAATTCTTGGGCCTTTCTTATTTCTAATTTATGTAAATGATTTACTTTATCACATAAGGGATAATCACAAGATAATATTATTCGCAGATGACACTTCGCTCATTTTTAAAATCAAACGTCAGTTAGTCAACTTTGAACAAGTTAACGATGCACTCTCTAAAGTAGTGCATTGGTTTAATGTAAATAATCTTCTACTGAACGAAAAAAAGACTAAATTCATTAAATTTTCAATGCCAAATGTCAGGCAGCTATCTACCAATGTTCAAGTAAATGGAACAAAGTTGGACCCTGTTGAGTCGACAGTTTTCCTTGGAATCACTATTGACAGTAAATTACAATGGGGCCCACACATAGAAAAATTGTCAGGAAGACTAAGTTCGGCCGCCTATGCTGTTAAAAAAATTAGACAGGTAACTGATGTGGATACAGCCAGAATTGTTTATTTTAGTTACCTATTTTCATAGTCTTATGTCATATGGGATTCTTCTCTGGGGAACCTGTGCGGACATTGATACTATCTTTGTTCTACAGAAAAGGGCTGTTCGAGCTACATACAACCTAGGTCCAAGAGATTCCCTTAGAGAAAAATTCAAAGAAATAAATATTCTGACTGTAGCCTCACAATATATTTTTGAAAACCTATTGTATGTACACAAAAATATATCAAATTTTAAGAAAATGTCCGATATTCATAGTTTAAATACCAGGAATAAGCACAATCTTGCTGTGCATCGCACACGTCTCCACAAAGCTAAGTAGGCAACTCGTTCATGGGTCAATGTATACGCTTTTACAACAAACTTCCCATTGACATTCGAAACTTACCCATTAATAGATTTAAAATCTGTATTAAAACCAAACTTTGTAAAAAAGGGTATTATAAAATTTCAGATTATTTATAAGATAAAAAAGCATGGGATTGAACTGGTCGCTCTGCTAAGCCTTGATAAAACTTAACATTTTAATTATTTTGTAAAATCATGAAAATATACCAGTTTTATATACACATTGACATTGTTGAAAATTATATTCAAAATGACATGATTACTTTGTAAAGTATTATATTATTTTAATTAATTATTGTGAATGTGAGGACTATGTGGATATCATTATTATTTTCATTTTTCAGTTAGTTTAAATTATGGTCTGGCAGTTTGAGCAGTTTATGCGGCCTACCCAAATGTCCTTTTTTTTGTATTGTTCGTCGAGTTGAGCTCCTTAAGTTCTGAGTTGAGCTCCACGATTACTGACAAATGCTTGCACTGACTGGACAGGTTCACTCAAATCTGTGTGGTTCTTTCCTCAAAAGACCATTTCAGACACTAATCTACATGGTCCTCATATGGCCTGACCAAGATTATGTCTGGACTTTAAAAGAGACTGTGACCTCTGAGTTTGTTTCGGCCTTTCTTCTCAGAGTAGTCAGATAGGAAACGCCGAACTCAACTAGCTTATTTTTATTTTTTATTTTTTTTAATATGACGTGTAAAAGTGATTCCGATATCCTATTTACAGAACAAACAATTTCATTTCATAACAACCAAGGGAAACCGGTACTTTAGCACACAAAAACAAAAGCCGACCGCCGTTCTTCCGTCCTCGCCGCCGAGGCCCGCTGCGACGTTCCCGTCCATCGCTGCCTCGACCCTCGCTCGAGCCTGTAGCTTTAAATTCCCCTAATAATATTATTAATTCGATCCACCCCGTCCCTTGTTGTCCTCCACCAGTGACGCCCTAAGCCGAAGTCCGTACCCCACAGGGGGTGCCCTTAGCGTGTAGTCGCTTAGTTTCTAAGTTTTATGCCCTAGTTGGAGGCCTTAATTTATTGAGGCACAGGAAAGTTCGGTTAAGCAGCCGACAACCTCCTAGGTTGACCTGCAAGATGCCATTTATAGATAAAATAAAAAAAAAAACATTTTGGTTGGTAAGCTCTATGCCGCAACATTCAATAACATTAGGTATGGAATGACGAGACATCCAAAAGCTCTATGTATGCAATACAACTTTTAACTAAAATACATGCTCCTCCTCGTTTCTGAGATGGTCTTGAATAAATTGCTCCTAACTTGTAGTTTGTTATATTTAATAATTTCTCATGTCCAGCCATTACAAAGTTTTCTGTGATACAAATTATATGTCTCTTTTCTGCTGAGATAATTCTTGCAGGTGGACAGATTCCCACGTCCCTGACACAAGTGGCTTTATTTAAAGGTTTTGTTTTACCGTTTCATATACCTACCTACGGAACACGAAAAATCATGCAACCAATTTGAAAAATTAATAAAACGATAAACAAAATAATTACAAGCATTTATTTTTTTTTTAAATCGAAACAATTCCCTATTAAAACTAAACGGCTAAGCCGAACGCTAGCTACAATACTGTTAATTTGATGACGTGTAGTCTAAGACTGTACGCCATCAATAGGCGCGGGCGCCACTAACTACTGTAGTGTTAGCGAGGTTCGTTCCTGTTCTCCAGGCCCTCCACACCTCCGCGTCCGACGCTGTATGTACAATCGATTTCACATTAGTGGTAACACTTGCAGGAAAACCGTCCTTACTGCTATGACAAATTCTATATCAGCCCCGGATCTAGTTTTTTTTTTAGGCGGGCTAAAAACTGCTTTCGGCCGCCTCCGCCAGTTTTTTATGGGGATGCCCTAAATTAGCCCGCGAAATTCTAATTTCCTCAAAATTAAAATTTTGGTAGCAACATATTAATCAAATTTCATCGATCGATAAAGCGCCAATCCAAAAGGGGCGCCAAAACTGTTGTAAAAAAAAACAGTGGCACTCTGGGAATGCCGAAAGAAGTGAAAACTTGAAAAAGAAATCGGCACCGCAGTAACCAACGTGTTGATGTCTTACTCCACGCACCGCGATAATCAACGTATTGATGTCTTTTACTCCACGCACCGCGGTAATCAACGCGTTGATGTCTTTTTAATGGTCAAAAGCTGACAGGGAACTTATATTTAAGATGCAAAAACGCTGTATAAGATCTATGCGTGGATTAAAAACTACTGATAGCTGTGTACCATCCTTCAAATCACTGAAAATACCAGCATTGTATATTTTAGAATCTGAATGGTTTAGTCCCATCTCAAAAATGCCCAACGCGCCTAAAGAAGTTTTCACTTTAAAACAATGGGAGATTATAAATGTGCTGCGCGTCTTATTTATTGCAAAGTTGCGGTGTGCTGGGTGGTGCAATGGTCTGCTACGCTTGAATTTGTCGCCCCTTGAAGTTGGCACCCGGGGCTGGGCTATATCGATGTCAATTTGTTACCATTGATGTGCGGTTGACTGTATTAACGCAGACAACAGGACCACAAATATAACCTCACCACCAACAGATTACCATTATTCAACAAAATTCTGTTATGTTATAAAATATAATTATTTATTTACTATGCAGTTTCTGCACAAAAGTATAAAAAATATAATTTATGTTATGGTATAATTTTATACATAGATTAAGGCAGATTTTTTCCATCGCCTGATGTGTTTTATCAGAGGGTATTTTTTTTTTTTTTTTTTGAGTAAAGTTACCTATCAGATGATTGGAAACATCAGCCACTAATCAAATTAAATATAAATGCTCGTACAGACCAGCACGATATCGCGGACGCGACACGGGTCGCGCTGCATGTCGTGCCCGCGATATCGCGCTGGTCTGTACGAGCCTTAAGGCTATAGTTATTTACGTCCGCGTGATCAAATGAGCAGCCGCTTCATTATGAGAATGTACGCGACGAAATATATGTTATATTTATGTACACGCAAACGGTAAAAGCAAACAGATTCAAGTGACTTTGGAAGCAGTCCGCATGCAGGCCGTCCACTCGTGCGAACGTGATTCTGAATGTTTGAAGTGGCTCAACTCGAAACCACCTAGCGACGATGACGTCACACAGGTAGAGCGGGCTGGCGGCGTGCCTGTAGTTTGGCGCGGTTGTAGGCCAGCACGCCCAGCGCTGCCAGAGCCATGCCGGCCAGGTTTAGCGGCGGCGCCGGGTTGCGCAACAGGAGCAGCGACGCGCCTACCACGGCCGCGCGCTTGGCGGCCGACGCCACGGCATACGCCAGCGGCGACACGCGCGACAGCACGCTGAACGCGGCCACGGCCTGCAGCCACGCCAGCGCGCCGTCCGCGGCCAACAGCGCGCCGCCCGCGGCCCAGCCCGCACCCGGCGCCGCGCCCGCCAGTAGCGGGGCCCCGTCGTGCCACGCCCACAGCGGCGCGAACAGCAGGAGGGCCAGGCGGCCCAGCGTCTGCAGCAGGCGCAGGTGGTGCACGCCCGTGTCGCGCATGACGCGCTTGGAGTACAGGTGTTGCAGGCTCAGCAGCGCCGCAGCTGCCAGCGCCGCGCCCAGCCCCAGAGCGTCGAACTGCAGCTCCGTAGCCGACGCCACGCCCACACCCAGCGCGATCACCACCAGCGCCAACTGCACGCCACGTGTCTGTCGCTCGCCGAACAGCAGCCACGCCAGCCCCGCTGTCCACAGCGGCGTTGTCGCCTTCACTGCAAGACCACACACGATTTCAATTTTTGGTTCTAATTTATCATGACAAATTCCTCAAGATGTTTTTGTTCACTGATTTGAAAACCAGCGCTGGGGCTCTGTCTTGCATAGGGTCGTAGCATAATGCTGAGCGATAGCCAATTTGCGTGGATGTGACGCATGCTTCCCCAACTTTTTATGTTTTTAAAACTTTTTTTTTTGTGTCATATTTACCACAAAAAAATGTTTTTTTCTTTCTTTTTTTTCTTTCTTATTGGAGAAATAAATTGCACAAAGTGCATGCCTGCCTGAGTTCGAACCAATGGTCACTTGTTATTTACTGGACCACCACTGCTTTTGTAGATTATAAAGAATGATCATAGAAACTAACCTGTGTGTGCATAGGAAATGGGCACTTTCCAAATGGACACTTGCGAGCATATGGTGGTAAGGAACTTGGCGAAGGCGAGCGGCACGAGCGTGCGCCAGTAGTAGCGACGAGGGAAGTCGGCCGCGCGTCGCACGCCGCACACTGCGAAGGCGGGCGCGCTGCACACAACAATACTCAGCAGCTGCACCATGGTCACCGTGACCGGGTATGGGAAGTCCGTCAGCACCAGCTTGCCCACCACGTTGCTGGCCGAACTGGCGGCGTACCACGCCAGGCACAGCGCCACCACCACCAGCGACTCGCGTCGCGACCCCTCCAGCCCCATGGCGCTCACTAATCACGCCCCGGCCCCACTACTGCTACTTGCCACCACTTCGACAACCCTCATATTTCGCTTGCAAAGATCATAATCCGTTCATTTGTAATGAAATTAGAAGAATTATGAGTTGAGTTGCTAAATAATTCTTGCTAGATGGCATAACATCCGGCACCGGGCAGAGGTTTGTATGAATATTTTAGAATAGAGAAGAATAGTAGACAAATAAATTTGGTCAAAATTAAAAAAAGTGTCTTTGTAACATACCTATACAATAAAAAGAAAGTAAAATTTAAAAGTTAATTTACTTGGATCAAAACATTGGAACTTATCGCTTTGGTACAACCCAGCGTTATAAAAACGTCTAAGTAATAGTCGACGAGTACATGTTTAAGTTTAAGATTGTATGGTACTTTTCCAACACGTGTAGCTCATCAATATGTGCCTATTGAGTTAATTTTAAAAATTACTCTTTGGTGTTACGACTGTCGATATTCCTCAACTCAACAGCTGGCTGGCTTGGAACACGCTTGGAATCTTGGATCGTGGATGTCAAAAACAGAAAAGCCAAAACGACAAACGTCAAAATCATTATGTGGCATGACCACAGACTAAATATTACTCTTGTGTATATATAATGTACTCTGTGCTCTTGTGTGTGACATTATATTTTTTTAATTAAACTTGACAACATGTAATTCAAGCAAGTGAGCAAAAAATTGAATCAAAGCGCTCGGAGTCCCCAAACAAACAATGTTGCCGTAACCGTTGACGTTCAAAAATGCCTTGTATAAATAAATTATTTGACTATGACTTTGTGCATTGTGCATGGTAACTTCAGATGGCGCTGGTACCTAGCGTCTGATAAGTTTACAGGGCGCCACTATTGCACTTAGGTCACTTCGAATGAGAAATAAATAGTTAAATTCAATGTGCAAAAAAAGCTCTGCTTATGGATAACTCAAATCAAAACCTACTAAGTACTTGTTGGCGAACAAAGTAGTGTCATCATCACAGGTGTGCATTATATAAAATATTTAGTTCCAAACTGCACCACGTTAGACTCTTTTACGTCGACCGCCTATAAAAGTTGATCATGAAAAGGCAAAAAAGGGAAGCGTTTGACAAAGTCTGGCACAACGGCTTAATTTATAAGCTTTACAAACTCGGTGTGCCAGATCGTCTGGTGCTCATCATATGAGACTACTTGTCGAACCGCACCTTTTGCTTCCGTATCGACGGAGCTCTTTCCTCCCCCCGCCCCATAAGGGCAGGAATCCTTCAGGGCTCAGTAATAGCATAGCTCCCCTCGTGTTCACGCTATTCACTAGCGAGATCCCCAAACACAGATCGATGCAGTTGGCTCTGTTCGCAGACACGAGATACATCGATCATCTGTAAAGGAAATTCCGCTAACATGCTTCTAAACCTACAAAAGGCTGTCAACAACCTTGGCGCCTGGTTTAGGAAATGGTGAATTGGAGTAAATCCCGACAAAAGTCAAGCGGTATTATTTTCTAAACCGAGAACCAGAACCCTTTCCCCCGACCCATCACCATGTTCGGCAAGCCGATCCCTTGGGAGAGGCGCGCCTAATAACTCAGTGTAATCCTCGACCATCATTTCTCCTTTTCTGAGCACATAAAGACGGTTCACTCGCGAGCCACTTTCGCTCTAGGCAGACTCCACTTCGTTCTAAATGCACGCAGCAAATTGTCACTAAAGTGCAAATTGGGAATTTACACAGCGTGCATTCGACCCATCATGATCTATGCGGGTGCAGTATTTGCTCACGCCTAACCCCATTCCATCCATAGGTTGCTGAACTTGCAGAACCGTTTCCCAAAAGGCCACGGGAGCCCCCTCCTATGTCAGACATGAGATCCTCCATCTCGACTGTAAAATCACCACGATTGATCAGTTTCTAAAACGCATTGCCAAGCGTTACTTTGACTCTACTCCCAGACATCGCAACCCACTGGTTGTCGAGGCAGCTAATTATGTCCCCTCTAGAATCAGTCAGATCCATCGTCCAAGGCATGTCCTTTCAGACCTAAATGACCCCATTACACTCCTCCTGAAGAAAAATAGGGCCACCAGTACAATGCACAAACACAGACGCCCCCCATCATTCCGACCTCGCAGCCGAGGTCCTTTGCGATCGCGACAGTGTTTTTTATTTTATTTTATTTATTATTTTATTTTATTTAATAGGAACAACAAACAGCTACATTATGCAATATTACACATAGAAAAATATAAATAACTTAAGTAACAATGTAGCCCACAGCGCTGTTCACAGATTACCATTAATAAATAAAACCTTAAAGCCACTAGGAGGTGAACTGTTCATGCATTACAGTTACACTAATATTATAAAAACAGAACAAACAAGTTTAATAAAAACACAACAACAAACAATTAGTCTGAGAGTTCAAGTGTCTCATACAAAAGGCTACGAAACCTATTCAAAGAGCATGTAAATATGTCGATGTGTTCGAATGCTTCATTATAGGTTGCTGCCATTCGCCGAACTGGTGAACGTAGACCAGTGTTAGATCGGCAAGCACCTACTGCAAAGAGTTTGCCTGCACGCACACGCCGTCTCTGGACAGTTCTGGGGACTGCATAGCATAATACATTATTTAAATCTATACAGTCAAAATTGCCATTAACAATGTTATACAATGTCATTGATTCTAATTGTTTACGTCTAGAGCTAAGTGTCAAAAGCTTGTATTTACTGAGCAACTGGTTATACTGTAGATAAATGTTGTGACACCTGTAGTGCATTGCACGAAGAAACCTACGTTGGACGTTTTCTATCATGTCAATGTATTTGCCATAGTACGGGTTCCAGATGGATACAGCATATTCGAGCTGGGAACGAACTAGGGTTTTATACAGGCAGAGGTACGAAGAGGTACGCTTAAAGTCATGAGTGGATCTCATTATAAATCCATACATTTTATATGCTTTATTTACAATTTGTTCGATGTGTAAATCCAAGCAAAGTTTTGAGTCAAACAATATGCCAAGATCACGAACCGAATTTACTTTATTCAATAAACCATTACATAATGAGTAAGAAAACCTTATGATGTTTTTGTTTTTGGTAAAATTTAGGTAATTGCACTTGGGAATGCTCAGATGGAGCTTACTACTGCAACAATAGTCCGTTAGTCGATCCAAGTCCTCTTGAGGAAAATAGCAATCCTGAATGCTATGAATGGGTCTGTATACTTTAAGGTCATCAGCATATAACAAAAATTTTGAATGATGAAAACATATACCTATATTATTTATAATGATAATGAATAAAAGAGGACCGAGAATGGAGCCTTGTGGGACACCAGATGTAACCCGAGTAGCAAGAGAGTGGTATCCGTTAATAACAACCCGCTGACAACGGTTAGTGATATATGATATGAACCATCGCAATAAGTTACCACGAATACCATTGAAAGCTATTCGGTTCAGCAACAATTCATGATCCACCTTGTCAAAAGCTTTCTGAAAGTCCGTGTACACTGCATCAACCTGTATACGATTGTCGATGTTATCAAATAGGTCACTAGAAAATACCAATAAATTAGTGGTCGTGGATCGCTTTTTCACAAAACCGTGCTGTTGCTGTATAATAGTGTTATGTAAGACAGGGTACACTTCGTTATGTACCAGTCTCTCAAAAAGCTTCGACAAGGTAGATAAAATAGAAATAGGTCGGTATTGCTCAACAATACGCTTAGATCCACTCTTGTGTACAGGTGTGTTAGCTTGCTTCCACATCGTTGGCATAATACCTTCTGTGATACATTTGTTGTAGATTATAGCCAGTGGTCTACAGATACAGGCAGCAGTATTTTTAAGAAAAAACGCAGACAGTCCATCAGGACCTGGTCCCTTAGATGGATCAAGGGATTTCAGTTCAGCCAAAACAGATTCTTCCTTAAAGTGCAGGTCAGAAACAACAATGTCGTTAGACACTGTTTCAGAAGGTAACTCCCATTGAGGGAGTGCAGACGAAGCAGGTTCATACACGGAAGAAAAGAAGTCAGAGAACATGTTACAAATCGATTGCGGGCCGTTGGACACATTGTTTTTATATTGTACTTTTGCCGGTATACCGGGTTTGTCTTTGCGGTTGGAAATATATGTCCGGAAATCCTTAATGTTTCTATGTATACTATCCTCAATCGACTGAATGTATTTAGAGAAGCATTTATTACAATTTTCCTTAAAAAAGGCTCTATGCTGCGAAAAGTTTACGTAATCTGCAATGTTGCCGTATTTCTTCCATTTAACCCATGCCTTTTTTTTTATTCAGTGTTCTAATCAATGTTTTAGAAAACCAGACCGGATAATCAGCGGTCTTAGATGCTGATAGTGGTGTGTGAATTATATCATCAATCTTATTGTAAAATATACTAAGTGCCTCTTCACATCCCAAAGGGACAAGAAGGTCCGTCCAGTCAATATCCTGAATTTTGCGGTTAATGTGCTCGTAATCAGATTTGTAGAAGTTGTATTTTCGTAGCGATTGCTTTTTCATAGGTTGAACATTAACATTTAGAGTTATGTCACAGATAAAAGGTGGGTGATACGTGTCGACCGGAAGCAGAGGAAACAACGCAGCCCTATACCTTACAGGGGTAGTTGGATATAAGTAGGTCAAGAATTTTGCCATTAGTATTTGCCATTATATTGTTCAGCATCAAGTAATGACATTAAGTTATTTAGCTGACTACATGTTATGGAAGCACCTGTACCCAGTCCGCTGCCGATAAGAGGTCCAGCTGGGCCCAGTGTGATCCAAGTTATTTCTGGGAGATTATAGTCGCCTCTTATATAGAAGCAGTCCACACTAGGATCACCCAGTACTTGCTGTAAGACTTCAAAATGCTGCTCATATACAGAGGTAGCCATTCTGGGAGGTATATAAGCGGCACTGATAACATGACGCTTGGACGGCAGTGCACTTGGAACTTCTATGAGGATGTGTTCAATAAGATTGCGAGATTGTGGATTAGTAAGCCCAACAGAAACTTCGAGTTCAGATGATTTAAGTGTTCGCAGAAACGCAACCAACACTGCGCCGCCATCTTGTTTTTTAGTGGTAATACGATCACGATCACACCTGTACACAACATAGCGCTGATCAATAAACTCATTATTGCTAATTTCTGGAACTAACCAAGTTTCCGTAAGTACGATGATGTCGTGGTTACCATTCAGGATGTTCATGTAAAGCGTGTGTAATTTTGTACGGATACCTCTACAGTTTTGGTAGTATATGTATAGATGCTTATTACTCATCATTAGATAATAGGTGTACTAACATAAAAGTTACCAGCGATAAAGGTTCAGTTAACAGGTATTTGTATGAGTAATGCTCAAACAAAGCAACAGTAAAGTAAGAATAATGTTTCTCAATAATAAAAAATTGACCAGGAAGACAGCAACACTGAACTCTGACGATACAGCAAAAGAAGCACATAAGATAAAACCCATTAATAAGGCTACTAACAGGTATAATCGGTAGCATAATACGCGGCAGAAATTGTTTCAAACACATAATAATATCCATACCAAGACGATACGTTAACAAGTACAAAGCACACTTATAATCAAGTTTATTAAACCGCAAATATATGTGATATTTATCATTATCAGAAACTACAATAACAGACAATCGGGCGTACAGTCTTGGTAAACACAGGCAATTTGAGACACAACATTTACACAAAACAGAGTAAGTTATCGAAGCAAATACAATACAAAATAATACAACATTACAGGCCAAAAAGATATGAAAAAAAAGAGAAAAATTCAGGTATAGAAACACATTATAATTATAGTTTGTTGGGGTTGGAACCACTATCAATGTTGGTATTTGGTATTTAAAAGCATTTAATCTTACGAATATCGTCGGCTGTATGTATTGCAAAAGCAGTTTCGCCATCCTGTTCGCGCACGAGAATAGTGGCGTTTCGAATCCAGACGTACTTAAACTGGTGCAATGCGGCGACATCTTTAACCTTCCGAAATAAATGTTTCTTCTTGAGTGTCAGATGTTCATTCATGTAAATAGTCGCCGGTGCACATGCGAAACCCAATTGGTTAGATTTGACGTTTTTGACCTTGCGAAAGGCAGCGAGTAAGTTGTCCCTCAGGATACGCAACGATAATTTTACAATTACGTTTTTTGGCCTATTTGTTTGCTGGTGAGCATGTGGAACTCTGTGAATCGATATGATATCTCTTTGAGTAATGGGAAAGTTAATAACAGTACCAATCGACTCCATTATATGAATCAGGTTTTCACTGCGCGTTTCAGGCATGTTTAAGATTTCCACATTGCATTGTCTTGCTTGTTGTTCGAGATTATCCAGTTTAGTTTCGAGCAATCCAAGAGATAGGTTGGATTGCTCAGAACTTTGTCGACTTATTTCATCCAAACGTTTCTTGAGTTCAACCTGTTCCCCCGAATGGAATTCCATAGAAGTTTGCAATTGTGTCACTTCAAGGGATAATTCAGATACATTGTGTTTCAAAGTATTGTGCTCAGTACGAAGATTGCTCATATCATCTCTTATTTCACCCAGGGCAGATCTTAATTCGCTATTCAATTTGTTAAAACTTGCGTCCATTTCGTCACGCCATCCGTTCAATGTACTCTTTATATCGTCCTTGAAACTTGCAAGCGTACTATTTATGTCGCTTCTCCATCCTTGCAACGTAATGTGTAGCTCATTTGTAAATGCTTGGAAAGTATCAGCTATATCCTTAACGACGGATTCCTTAGCTAGGATCGTCGAAGTACTAGAATTGCACGGTGAGGTAGGACAATGTTCTATGATATCACACGACATGTTCATGTTATCTTCATATGTAGGAACTAGTGCGGCCCGTACAGGTGTAAGCAAATTAGACCGTGTACGGCGCGTAACATTGTTCCATGACGGGCATTTCCAGGCTGCCTTAAATTCATTTGTGAGAGCTTCAAATTGACGAGTCGTTATATTTAGGCATTCAAAATGATAACTGCCTTCGCAGGTCTTACATTTAAGAAGCCCAGCCCCGGTTACTAAAAGTGTATTACAGCCAACACAGTTCATTTCGAATATGGTGTTATTAGTCGGTGTTTGTTTACAACAGACTGTTGATCAGACGACACGCAGCGCCACCTACCGTCGTGTGAAAGATTGAGGTAAGGCGTCAACACTCGATCAATGTATCGCTTGTACGTAGATTAGGAGTACGGAGTTAATGAGTACGCTAATGAAGGATTATTGGCAGTTCTAATAATTAGTGACAGATGGCGTTGGTTTGTATGGGTGATGTAGTATGACAATGCGAAATCGAAGTTTTGCAAATCACTGATTAAAATCTCAAAACTTTTAGGAGATAATGATTTAGAGTTTTCGTATGACACACACTGATTTTAAGATTTTTTCAAAAGTATCTATATGAGGATTTACGGATCTTGACAGGGTCAATTATTTAATTAACGGCGTAAACAGCACTGTTTATAACACGTTCTCAAACACAGATCACACCCAATAATCTTAGTTCACTTCAACTCTGGACTTGTTCGAAGACTTGTTTCAACCAATTATGGTGAATAAATACAATAATAACAGCTTTTTCTATTTTTATAAATTATAGTTTACAGAGAGCAAAATACGTAGGTCAACACACACACAGCGCCACCTAGCGAGTGTGAGAGTGTTGCCGAGTAAATGATACTCCTCCCCGACCCTTGCTCGAAATCGAGGTGCCAGCGGTTGTTGCAGCTGAGCACGTAGCTTTAAATACCTTGCCAAATAATCATGATGATAACCGAATTTTGATCCAGCCTGTCCCCTCTTGCTGTCCTCCCCCCAGCGACGCCCTTAGCCGAGATTCGTACCCCATAGGGGGTGCCCTTAGGGAGCGGTCGCTTAATTTTAACTTAGAATAGTTTTACTTGCTCCTGGCTGGAGGCTCTAAGTGTAGTAGCTTACGGCACCCACAGGAAAGTCCGGTTAAGTAGCCAAGACCTGGTTAAAACTGTGAGTTGCTATTTAAAATAAAATAAAGGCAAAACTGCATGGTGTATTACTATGTCTAAAGATGAAAAAAAGAATGTCTAATAAAAAAAATATGCAGTATGTGCAATCGTTATAAATAGTACGTATTAATTCCATACTCTGACCACTTGTCCCACTTGTCCTAACTGATTGAAGAAAAAATATTCTGATGGACTGAGAACCATAGACATTTAATAAGTATGGACTGGAAATACCTACAAAAAAAAGGTGCATACCTACAACTCAAAATGTCGCATAAAATGGCTGCCAATGCTAGGGTTGTGTCATTCAGGGAACATGGTGTTACTATTTCGAGTATCGATACTAGTACGTAATAGTATAACGAATCTTACTAGATATCACGGTTGAATCATATTTAAAAAAATATTAGCTAATAGTCCGTTGTAACAGAAAAAAACGAGTATTGACAATTTATCACTTCTCAAACAATTTTCCGCATAATTATAATTTCATTTATAGAATTATTACTTAGCAAATAAAGTTTTCACAAATATTTGTAACGCAAACCTAATGTTTGGCAAGTGAACGTTTAAACAGAGCCAAATATTTAGTATCGAGTGAGCATGCAAGTCTTATGCCTGTTTTCACCTTCACTAAGTGACACTTAAATGAATCCCTAATAAAAGTTCACTGTTGGATTTTCAACGGTAGACTCAGCGCTGAGAGTTGAAAAACAGTGCAGTTTTATTTAGGTATTCATTTAAGTGTCACTTAGCTGTCGGTGAAAACGGGGCATTAGTGAATTAAATTTTTAACAATTTTATCAAAAATGAACATTCGGAATAATACACATCCTTACATATTATAAAACAAAGTACACCGCCGCGTCTGTCTGTTTTTCTGTCTGTCTGAACGCGAAAAATTCAAAAACTACTAAACGGATTTTCAATCAATTTTCTAACAAATGGACGGAGTGATTCATGCGGAAGGTTTTAGTGTATAATTCATTAAAGTTTTGTGTAAATTGGCTGAAATTTGACGATTATTGTTGAAGATGTCTGATAAAATCATGCGGACTGGGATCTTTATTAGCGTGCGCCGCGGAAATCATAAAAGTTACATAAAATGTATGTTCTACAGTATTGTTCATCTTAAAAACTTCAACAAAAAAAATCGTATACACTACATAAAACTCTGAGGAACGGTCTCTCGGTGCTATGAACCAAAGAGTTCAGTAAAGTATGAACCCAAGAGTACAGTTTACTGTAAACCACGGGCCGGACCTAGCAATATCATTTCAGCGCAGCGAAGGAACTAGTATCAGAAACTATTACGGAAACGGTACAACACTATTCCACCATGACATATCATTGTAAACAAACGAATGAAATTATGAAATAATAAAAAGGTCTGTTGGACGGAAATAAACCCATATATTAAAATTTAAGCCGTATTTAATGATCACCTAGCAATTTTTTCATCGAAAGTTTATCACTTTATGTACTATTGCATGAAAACCGGCTACTAACCTGTGCAAAGATAATTGAGGTTGATTTTCCTTCTTTCTTGCACCACACTTCACAATACAACACACAGGCATGTTGAATTGGTGTTTTCCAACGTATATATGTAGTTTTAAAGGAAAACTCCACGTAATTTTCTCACAAATCTCAATAAAACAAAAAGTAAACAACCACTTGACAGCAGAACTACCATGAACTTGTCGCATATTATGGCGGATATGGCACTTACCTACAACTGTTACTACGTCTCAACAAAATGTTGCCATTATGAGGAACAACTGAAATATTGTTGTCTCTTTTATCAAATACGATTACCACATTAGAAAGGGTGAAATAACACGATATTTCACATTCTAGTTTGTTTTTCACCCATACTTGTATAAGCAAACTTATGTATAGAATATCGCGGCGCCTCCGTGTTTTTACTATCTCAATGCTGAGAACCTCCTCTTTTTTTGAAGTCGGTTAAAAATTAATTTATTTATCTACTGTAGCACTACCACAGACTAATGGCACCTACGTCTGTCAGTCATGTAGAAGTAGAAAACAAGAAAGTTTTTAGTTTCGTAAAACTATCATTCGCAAGTTATTTTGATCAATTAGTGAGAGTTAAATAATCACACTATTCAAAATATTTTTTTATAAATAAAACGTGCACACATACAGTTCATGTTAATATTAAACGAGAATAATAGCGAAGTTGAAAACAATCTTTGCATTCTCTAAGGACCATATTATGAACAGCTTGTCATCTCCAGGACATCTTCTATAATTGTAATTAAGGTGAGTGTATTCTTAGTGATATGCAATGTCGCTCAAAATCATACTTACCTGATCTTGCAAGAGCAAGTTACTCCACCCATAGAAGTGGAAACATGCAAGATAATAATTATTATTGTTATCAGCTTTTATTTGATGTGCTGAATGAAATGAGGGCACACCTACTGGCAACAGCTTTGCTAACGGTAATAGTTGATAGCATTACTTTCAGGGTTCTTAAAGCTCATATATTGTAATGATATTGGACATTGGGTTGTGTTGGTTGGCTAAGTAATATTAGTTCAGTAATTCCTTACCTGAATAAAGCATAAGCCAACTCTCATTTAGGTTTGATCAGTGTAGTGGTGGACTTTAGTCATACATATTATGTTACACAATGTGAGCTTCCTTCCTTCCTAAACATTCAACGTTCAACCTTCAACACAACCTTGTCCCTGGTAGCACTTGCATAGCATGAACAGGGATAATCGTCGGTTGGTGCCTCATTTAATTCAAAACGTCAACGGGCCTCTACAATTTGGCTTCGGCCCCTTGTACACCTTCCAAAGATTCGGGACCTGAGATTTGTCAAATAAAAATAAGTAAATAATAATAATAAATAAATAAAGATTTATCGTTTAACTAGGACTACATTACATGGCAAGGTAATATATAAAGCACAAGCATGAAGTTTCATATCTAGTTAGTGGATACTGTTCTCCTAGATATGTTACAAAATTACCTGTGTTTATCAGAAACAGTTCTGAGCCCCGTCATAAATGGTTGACTTAATAATAGTAAGGTTATTAAACAAGAAAAAATAAAAAGAATAATTTAAAAAAAAAAATCTTATAAAACAAAAAATCTAAAAATAGTAATTTTGGAAAGAAAAAACAAATTTATGAGTAAAATTTTCAGATGGTGTGGTGAGTATTTTGTATGTGTGGTGAGCGTTGTGTGTGTGATGCATGTATGTGTTTGAGTGATCACTTGTTTAGGAACTCTTCAGTTTCGTTGTAGTTAAGGTTTAGATAGAAAGATTGAACGGTATTTTTGCTTTTAAAATTTGTCAAGCCGCATATCGAAATTTTTGTATTAATTTTATTGTAGAGTGAAGGGCCAAGATAAGGGGAAAACTTTTTAAAAAAGCTGTGCATGTAGGTGATATTGTGCAGATTTTTAAGGTTTTTGTCAGTGTTGCAGAAGGAGTGCATGTAAAATATATTGTTCCTTACATTATGTACGCATCATGATTGGTAGAGTTCGATAGTTGGAGAGACTATCGGTCTGAAAGTAGCCACTTTTAGAATAGCTCTGTGTGCAACCTCCAGCGGCTTAAGTATGGTCTTTGCAGCACCACCCCAGCATGAGATACAATATATTAGGATGGACTGACAAAGAGCAAAGTATTTGTACGGATGATTAACGGGTTTGACACATGATTCGCGATATTATCACTTATAACGTATTTCGGAATGCAGGGCATAACTATAATGTCAAAATCACCACTAACAATGTCAAAATCACTATTATGGTAACCAAATATGCAATAGGTAATTAATTAAACATAATTTCAAGACACGATTTGAAGGTAATACCTGTATCCTGGTCCAGTGCCTGAGTATTAGACCTTCCGCCCTATCGGCCACAGTGATCAATAGGCTGTTGGCACTGCCACACACCTGCCGCATCAGGGAGGCGACACGCTTTCGCATGATTACATAAAAGTCGTCTATACATGCATCTCCGAACATCCCTGATGCGCTACAGTGTCGTGGCAACCCCAACAGCGCCCTGTATGCGTTGTTGTACTGGATACATAAGGCGCTGTTAAACCCTTTGCGTGTAGTCGACCCAAAATCTGCTGGTGTAAAAATATTGGCAATATGCCCTAAATAGAGTAGTTTTACACCCCTCAAGCACTTAGCAAACCTCCAGATCAACATATTGCTCCGGACTAACAAACTAAATACTGACTTTATATGTTTAAAAAAAAAAAACTGCTCTACCACATCAATAACCACCCTATGACGCTGGCAGAATAGTCGACACCGGCTCAGTTGCCAAAGAAGAAAAAAAAAAAAATCAATAACACAATGAATGTTGTTAAACTGTCAAAATGAAACATTGCGATTGATCATGTGTTATGCAATTATGGTGTTGGTTATTCTGGTCTACGACAATCACATATTAGGTATAATACTAGGTAGCAGTAACATAAATGTTGATGCCTTAGACCACAGTTTTAATTATTGTGATGCTCATATTCTTAACAGCTGATGTGGCTTATTATGTCAAAAAGGATTTTGCAAAAGCATGCAATATCTCAATGTTTTATCTTGTAGATTTAATTTGCAATCTTTATGTACGACAATCTTATTATTGATAGGGATAGACCTTGACAATTCCATGTACATATATTGATAACAGCTGGTCGACTGGTAATAGCTCTGCCTCTGATAGTTACTGATTAAAAACTGGCGACGCTAAAAATCTAAATGGAGAGATAAGTATGGCCATGATTAAATTAAAATGAGAGTTGTCCTTAGTTATTTATCGAATTCTTGAATAGAAAAGTGCCAGCCAGGAGTAGTCTGTACGCTGTTAGCATATCCTAAGCTATATATTTAGCACATAAATATAGATGACCAATTAGACCTCAGCAATATGCGGGTCGGATGTAGCGTCCATGGTATAAAAATAAATAGTATCAGCTACGCTGATGACATGGCGTTGCTAGCGCCGACGGCAGGTGCCATAATCAGAAGCCGCGGTACAGAGCCAAGTGGAAACTCGGAGTCATAGACATGTTGGCCGTGTTGTTGGGTGGAACAAGCACGTGCGAGACGCCCACGCGACGGCGAGGCTTAAATATCAGCTATGGGTATGGTACAATAAACCAACTTCTGGAAATGTCTACAACGACATGTGCCTGACACGAAAGGTGTTTAAAAGCAAACTAGTGTGGTGTCAAACTCATCAAGAACAAATTAAGCTTGATATTGTAGCTTCTCTCCGTAAAACTAATAATTTTCAAAAGTTCTGGAAGGCTACCAAAAAGTTTGACATTAAGCCTGGCCGTCCTGTGAATGTCGGTTGTGTTGATCAGCCGGACAGCATCGCCAACATGTTTATGGACCACTTTAAAGTGGAGTCACCGCTGGGCTCTTCGTTGCGAGTGCTCGATGACGGATGCTGTCGTGATTCTGATTTGGTTCGTTTTTCAGCCAAGTAGGTGTCAAGCGCTATTAAGAAAATGACGAGAGGAAAGTCCCCGGGTCACGATGGTTTAAGCATTGAGCACTTGCAGCATGCCGGTCCTCACATAGCTAGAGTGCTCGCTATGTTTTACTCGCTATGTATGTGTCACTCGTACCTTCCCTGTGATCTCTTGCAAACTATAGTCGTGCCTATTGTTAAGAATAAAACTGGTGACGTTGCTGATAAGTGTAACTATCGACCCATCTCCCTGGCTACTATTATCGCGAAGGTACTCGACAGTCAGCTGGACGCGCTGTTGGATAGCTTGTTAAAATTACACGACGCACAGTTTGGGTTTCGTAACGATCTTAGCACTGAAATGGCGATTCTCGGCCTCAAACATACGGTGCAATACTACACAAAACGTCGAACACCAGTGTATGCTTGCTTTTTGGACCTCTCCCGTGCCTTTGACCTTGTTTCTTACGAGGTTATGTGGGAAAAGCTGCGGGAAAGAAACGTGCCAGCGGAGCTGTTGCGTATCTTCCAGTATTGGTGTTACAACCAAACGAACAGTGTGAGATGGGCCGATGGGCTGTCCGTGTCGTACGGACTGGAGTGCGGGGTAAGACAGGGAGGGATAACATCACTAAAACTGTTCAACCTCTACATGAATGATCTAATCGTTGAGCTCAGCAGCAAGAAAATCGGATGTCGCATTGATGACGTTAGTGTCAACAACATCAGCTACGCTGACGATATGGTGCTGCTGAGCCCTACGGTTAGGGCGCTTAGAAGCAGCTCTCTAAGCGCCCTAGTTGTTGTGAGCGCTATGCTCGAAAGCATGGCCTAGTTTATAATGTCAAGAAAAGTGAGTTCTTGGTCTTTAAGGCTGACGGTGCTAAATGTCCTGAGTATGTGCCCCCGATTAAACTAAATGGGAATGACATAGTGCGAGTGTACCACTTCAAGTACTTGGGGCATTATGTGACCGACGACCTTAATGACCAAGTGGATATTGAGAGGGAACGTAGGGCGCTGGCAGTCCGATGTAACATGTTGGCTCGCCGGTTTGCACGCTGTAGCAGAGCAGTCAAAGTAACGCTTTTTAAAGCTTATTGTCAAGTGTTCTACACGTGCAGCCTGTGGAGCAACTATACTCAGCGGGCTATCAGCGCCCTACGGGTCCAATATAATAACGGGTTCAGGATGTTGATGGGGCTGCCCCGTTTCTGCAGTGCATCAGGTATGTTTGCACAAGCGCACGTCGATGGCTTCCACGCCATCGTCAGACGGAAATCTGCCTCTTTGCTCTGCAGAGTGCGAGAAAGCTCCAACTCCATCCTGAAGACCATAGCGTGGAGGTACGATTCTCCTTTATTAGGTGATGTTGTTCGAAGATGCATATCGAACAACAGCCTTGTTTCGAAATAGATAATAAGTTTACTAACATAGATATAAGTTATCTCTTTTTGTTTACTAACCCATATATGGATGTTGCTTATCCGAATTAAAGATTATTTTATTTATTTTTTTTATTATTGAAATGCACACGGACTTGTTTATAATATTAAAAAGTGCGAATACATTGTCTTTAAGGCTGGCGGTGAATCCCCAATACGTGACATTACCCTAAATGGCTTGAAAGTCAAAGAGTGACTAAAGTCAAATATCTAGGGCATTTTCTCAGTGACGACCTTAAGGACGATGTTGATATTGAAAGGGAGTGTAGGGCATTAGCGGTCCGAGGTAACATGCTCGAAGATTCGCTCGGTGTAGCATACTAGTGAAAGTAACACTTTTTAAGTCATATTGCCAGTCCTTTTACACGGGGAATCTTTGGTTAACTATACCAAAAGAACGCTGGATGACCTACGTGTTCAATATAATAATATTTTTAGGATGCTGTTGGGACTGCCACGATGGTGCAGCGCGTCTACTATGTTTGTGCAAAACCGAACTGACGGCATCCACGCCGTCATTCGCAAGAAAACTGCGTCGCTGTTGTCAAGGTTGCGGGCGAGTGGCAACAGCATTCTAAAAACTATGGCGGAGAGTATTGACTCACTGATTATCAAAAGTTTTGTGAGAAGGACAATCACTGAACGTTAATTTGGGGGTGTCCTTTTCACAATACTAATTATTCTATCTTCTCTATTGTATTGTAACGACTAACACTAGTAATAAGTTATATCATTGTTTACGAACACGCTGGATCACTGTTGTCCGATAAATAAAGAATAATAATAATTGCCTTGCAGGTACCCGCGGTGCGGGTGCGGGCGGCGAGCGGGCGGCGCGGGCGGTGATGCGGCCATGGCTTCGCGGCGCGTGACGCGCAAGTGGGAGGTGTTCGCGGGCCGCAACCGCTTCTGGTGCGACGGACGCCTCATGACGGCGCCGCGGCCCGGCGTGTTCGCGCTCACGCTGGCGCTCATCTGCGGCACGTGCGCGCTGCACTTCGCGTTCGACTGCCCCTTCCTGGCGGCGCGCGTGTCGGCCGCGGTGCCGGCGGCGGGCGCGGCGCTGTGCGCGCTGACGCTGGCGGCGCTGCTGCGCACGGCGCTGTCGGACCCGGGCATCATCCCGCGCGCCGCCGCGGCCGAGGCGGCGGCGCTGGAGGCGGGCGAGGCGGGCCGGCCGCCGCCGCGCGCGCGCGAGGTGCTGGTGCGCGGCCGCGCCGTCAAGCTCAAGTACTGCTTCACGTGCAAGATGTTCCGCCCGCCGCGCGCCTCGCACTGCTCGCTGTGCGACAACTGCGTGGACCGCTTCGACCACCACTGCCCCTGGGTGGGCAACTGCGTGGGCAAGCGCAACTACCGCTACTTCTACACGTTCGTGGTGTCGCTGTCGTTCCTGGCGGTGTTCGTGTTCGCGTGCGCGGTGACGCACGTGGCGCTGCTGGCGCGCGGCGCGGGGCTGGCGGGCGCGCTGCGGGCCACGCCCGCGTCCGCCGTGGTGGCGGCCGTGTGCTTCCTGTCCGTGTGGTCCGTGCTGGGCCTGGCCGGCTTCCACACCTACCTCGCCTCCACCGACCAGACCACAAACGAGGACGTGAGTCGCGCGTTTAAAACCATATCGTAGACCAGTGTAGTATTCAGGATTGCCATCTATTACGCTGATAACACGATCGATTGTTTTCAGATCAAGGGCTCGTTTTCGACACGTCGCGGCGTGTCCAACCCGAACCCGTACTCCCGCGGCAACGCATGCGCCAATTGCTGGCACGTGCTGTGCGGCCCGCTGGCGCCCAGCCTCATCGACCGGTGCGTGCGCGTTCCGACGCACTCTACTAGCGCACCGCGCGCTGCAGTCGCTCTCATTACTTCTTTGTGTCGCAGACGCGGCGTGTTCACGATCGACGTCAAGGATGAGTTGCCGCCGAACTTCGCCCGCGCCCTGAGCGCGGCGACGCTGGCGCCCGCGCCGCTCCCGGCCGCGCCGCCGCCGCCGGGCGCGGGCGCCGGCTCCCCGGCGCCGGGCGGCAGCTACACGAACCTGTTCTCGGGCGGCTCGCCGGCGCGCCACGCCTACATGAACCGCTCGCTGGACCTGGACCCCGTGCCGCTGCAGCGCACGCCGTCGCCGCGGCCGGAGCGCCGGCGCCGCGCGCGCTCGCCGCCCGCGCTGGCGTTGGCCGCGCCGCCGCCCGCGCTCAGCGCGTCGCGCCTGCGCCTGCTGCACGACACCACGATGATCGACGCGGCGCTGGACCTGGACGAGCCGGAGCCGCCGCCGCACCTGGCGCCGGCGCCGGTGCACGCGCGCGCGCTGGCCGCGCTCTGACGCGCGCTGCTGGCCCGGCCGCGCCGCCGCCGAGGGCGCGCGCGGACCCGGGGCCGCGCTGTATATAAATTATGATAATTATAATAAATAGCTGGTATTGTAGAGTTTGTTCGCCTTCCATTTTATTTCAAATGATAATTCCATAGTCGTATGGCCTGTGGTATCCCGCGGTGTGCCACGGGGGCAATAGGGAGTGTACCCACGCGGTCGTCTATGCCGCAGCATCCCGCCGCTCTTCAATACAGCAAAGAGAAATCTTATTTGATGATTCATACTTTGGACTCTTGTTACCATCAGATACGTACGAATTTACGTTGGTAAAGGATAATGGCAGACTCCTGACTCGTCGGTCACAGGTGACGGTGACAAAAGTAGACGCTCAATATTTCATCAGTATCAACAATTATGCTGCAATTACTCTGCTCCGCCGTCCGCCGATGTGCGCTGGCCTTTAGAGTTTCGCCATGTCCGTCCGTCTGTCTGTCCGCGACTTAACTCAGAGACTTAGTAGGTACTAGAAAACTAATTTGGCATACGTATACATATTAATCACGCAGTCAAAGTGGTAAAATAAAATCTTTTTAGGATCATCCGACTACGTGTAGGGGACACGTAGTGGGATGATTTTTTGAAGTGAAAACTTCTGACGCGCGTTGGGCATTTTTGAGATGGGAGTAAAGCATTGATTTCGCGACACCATGGCGATATCTCATTTTTGTAAACGCGATTGTGCTCTTTATTCATATAATGTTAAGGATCAATGTTCTATGCAAGTATTTTTACTTAAAAGGTTTTGTAAACGCGACTATGCTCTTTATTAATATTATGTTACGGACCAATGTTTTATAAAAGTATTTTTCTTCCATCAAGGCGATCTTATTAAGTTTTCACTTCTGTCGGCACTCCCGGAGTGTTTTTTTTTTCTTTTCTGGACACTTCGTTGGATTGGCCGTTCAAAAATTCGAAAATATTGCGGGCATGTGAAAACCATTTTTGATTCAGGACGTCCGTTTGCGAAATATTAAAGCTTTAAGCCGTTTGTCCCGGCTGTCATTTGTAGATGTTTGGCAGTCGTTACGGGTAGTTTGAATCCCAAAAGTCTGACAACCAGTCTTAACAAGGGGTATCGTGTTACCTAGTAGGTAACTAGGTAGGTTGTTAAGATCAGATTGGCAGTCCGTCCACGTATAATACTGGTACTCAGCTGCATCCGGTTAGACTTGAAGCCGACCTCAACATTGTTTGGAAAAGGCTAAGCAGATGATGATACTAAGATGAGTTTATAAAACATACGACTTCCAAAAAATCACTACGAAGTGAAAATTAACTTAAATTTCGGAAGTCGCTGGCAAATAACTAAAACCAAAGACACCGACTTCCGAAATGTAAGTTAATTTTCAATTCGTAGTGATTTTTTGGAAGTCGGTTGTTTTTTAAACTCATCTTAGTATCATCATCTGCCTAGTCTTTTATAACTTTGTGTTGCTGAGGGCGTTTGCACTGACTTTGCAATATCGCTGTGCAGAAGTGTGTTATGTTGTTCGTTGCAATCTCTGCATCTTTTCTGTGATGCACAGTAACCCTTAGTATGCACATATAAGCAATTTTTGCATATTTTATTGTTTTCTATAAATGCCATTTTTTCCGGACTCAGCATGTCAGCGAATTTAGTACATTGAAATAATGCATGATTTATATTGCACAATGGACAAACAATCTTGCTGAATTGTCCAGCGTTTGACGCATGGAAGTTGCGAGAGTAGTTTGCTGAACTTTTATTGGGTTGTGAATTGGAATTTTTCCCGAACGGATGTGGCATCTTAAAATGTGGTTTTGATGCAGGTTTATCGCCGTTTTCTGGCCTTTTCCTGTGCAATGGTTCTAATGCCATAAACTTATTTTCGACGAAATCCATTAAAAGAATGTATGTTGGTATCTCGCGCGGATCCGACCTGGACTGCATGTATTCCGAATACATTTCGGAGTCTAATTTTTCACACAACACGTAAACTAGAATCGGGTCCCATGAGCTTGTATCAATGCCCAAGTTGTGTATCGCGTTTATTGTTTCGTTGGTAGTGTCATATAACCGCTTGAGGTCGAACGCAGATTGTTTTTGCAAATTAGGTTGACGCATAAATACCTGGAAATTTCTGGTGAATAACAGAAACTTATTATTATATCTATGGTTCAAAATTTCCCATCACGTCATAATTTTCGGGTGCTATGTGTAAATGCTGCACGAGCTTTTCCGCTTCACCGCGAAGTCTACCCTTTAAATGCTGCATTTTCTGAGTTTTTGCAATCGCTGGATTATTATGAATCGCTTCTACGTAGAGATCCATAAAAGTAGGCCATAAGGTATAGTTGCCGCTAAAGATAGGTGTGTCAATTTTAGGCAATGTTTGCTGTTGATGTATAGAAGCGTTTAATTTCGTGTTCAGCGCCCGTTTCATATTTGTAAATGCATCTTCGTAACGACAGAACTCGTCATAATAATCCTGTGAATTCCCCTCTAATATGCCATCAATTTGTAAATGTAGTTTGTCAATCGCAGTCCACCGAAACTCTACAGTCTTAAGCATATCCTCAATTTTCCATTTCTCCTTAACCTTGTCTAGGCTTCGATTTACTAACCTAGTGAATGCACGGAAGTTAGCTTGTTGCAACTGCTGTAACTCGAGTAGCTTGTCCTCTGCTCCTACAGATTTCTCGAACAGGGTTTTGTCGAACACAATGTTTAGCTTACTATGGCCGGCGTTACTGGGTCCAGCAAGAGTCTTCATCTCGAACGCTGCAATCTCCTGACGCGTTCCATGGTACCAGCTTTTAATGACCTCGAAAATGTTACCGGTGAAATATTGATGATTTTTCTCCGTTACTGCACTCAGCTCCCGGTTCTTCTCTTCACATTCCGCCCATAGTACATCTAACCTCTCAAGCCTTTTCCAAATGTAATCGGTGATCTTCCTGCTCGCTGAATCCTTCTTAAAATTAGAATGGATTCTCTTCACCTCCTCGAGGATCTCCGCTTGACGCACGATTAAACCCTCCATTGTAAAGTCGTAAGATAAATAATGAACGATCTTACTTGAAATTCAGGAACTCTCCCTGTATGCAAATGCAATGCAATGTGACGCTCTGGAACCTGGACCGCTGCTACCTCCCCGAATGCTTCTGCACGGCAACACACGTGGCACGGTATGACACGACACGACACAGATCGCTCGCGGCGTCTTATCGACCGACGTATCGGACTGTATAGTACTTGCAATAGTTGCGAAGGACCAAACAAACTATGTAGGGTGCTTCCCTAACATAAGTAATGTCACTGTAGATGTAAATGTCAAATTTAAACTTAAATGCAGAAAATGTCAGTGAATGCTCAACGGGATGAATCTAAATGAAAATGTAAGTTGTCCTACTCAAACCACGTCTAATTGAACACTAAAATGTAATATACATAAAATGCATATACATAATATGCAGTGTCAATGCACTGCCAAATGTAGGTTGCGTCCAAAGTGCAAATGGGTGCCCCAATTCGAAAAATCTCCAAGTCCTAGTTAGGGATTTTTTACACTAATAACACAGGTTGATCAGCCGTTTTTTCTCTATCGATAAGTCCAACATTTTTTTTGTTATGATATCCCTAAGTGGGTTTTTGAAAACTATAAAAATTAAAATTGACGATATTTTCAGTTCCAAAAATCCCCAAGTCCTATAAATCCCTAAGTCCGTAAGTTTTTACCGAAAAAGGACTAAATTAAAATCAAAATTAATATTTCAAAATCTTGCAACATTATGATGCAGGTTTAAACTTGTTGATCGTTTTTTTTTCTCTCTGAGGTGTTAAGTGAAATCTTTTGAACTATTATCCTCTTTCCGTGTTGCAAAGTTATTGGTGCCAAAGTGTTACGAATAATAGTGAAACATAATTATTATTATGGATCCTGAGGACAAATTATCAAGGTAAGTTCGTAATATGCGCGAAAAACATTATGGGTTTGGCTTTCTATTGCAAATTTCTTTAAATAAGTAATAATATTTCAGACTTATACAAGAGTCTGGATTGTTTAACGAGGTTTCTTCTGATGAGGAATGGACTCCAGAAAATTTTAGGATTAATGATGCGGACAAGAAATTAAAATTGTTATGAGCATGTTCAGCCACAAATATAGATATATATACAGACCCTTCGCCTTCGTGTTCTTATAGTACGCCACACATGGAAGAAGATCAAATTGGAGCATCGGATGTCGAACTTAATTCCCTATCTCAGTCTAGACCTTCTGAAAGCCTTGTTGAACCGTTGCAAATGATTGAAGAGGACCTAGTTACTGACTCTAATATCTCCGTTAAAAATATAACTGATAGAAAAAAAATTAGATTGAACTGCGAAACTGGAAATTTTGAAACAGATTCAGAAGAATCAGAGGTAGAAGAAAAAGAACATATCAAGTAAGGAAAGAAAAGAGTTGCAAAGCCAGAAAAGTGGGAAAAAAATATATCAAGAAAAAAAAATACAGGACCACACATTACGTGAAATAAATGAGTCGCTGTAAATGTAAAAATAAGTTAACGAGAAAAACCATGGTGGCAATAAATAAAAAATTTGTTAACTTTGAAAATAACTCGCAACAAAATAAATATTTACAGGGCTGTCTTGAAGAAATAGTACCAACTAGATTCCGACCTAGTACTGAAGTCAAAAGCGAAGCTAGAAATCGGCGAGTATTTAAGTACTATGTTACTTTAAAGGGTAAGAAGATCGAATTATGTCAGCAGGCCTTTTTAGCTGTACATGGAATAAAGAGAGACCGATTAAAATGCAAAGTACAGCATTTTGAAAAAGACATTACTGATGGTCGAGGACGTGGCCCAAGCAAGATAATATACACTGAGGCAGTAATTAAGAGAGCAAGAGCTTCGCACTACTCTCGATCTTCTAGCAAACATAGGGTTTATGTTGATTCTCATCTTAATATTGCTACACTTCACCGCGATTTTCTAAAACAGAATACCGACTTAGATGTATCAGTCACTTATGAAAAATTTCGAGAAATTTTTAATACAGATTTTAATATTTCGGTCGCAGTTCCTCGTAAAGTAGCACTTGTGAAAAATTTCAAGTAGATATTCAATCTGCAGAAATTATGAAAGACAAGGATAAAGTTGCAAGTTTAAAATCTGCACGTGAGTTGCACTTGCGCAAAGCCGAAGTATTTTTGCAAAAGTATAGTAGTTCAGAAAAGGAAGACAAAAATATGAACAAAAACAAATTATCTATTTGCTTTGATTTTCAAAAGAATCTGCCATTGCCGGTCACTAATGTAACTGATGAATATTATCTCAGGCAATTATGGCTTCATAATTTTGGTATACATAACTTAAACGAAAACTCAGCAACTATGTACTTGTTTACGGAAAATTATGCCCATAAAGGGCCGAACGAATTAATAACTTCTTTGGATGATTATTTTTTACATCATAAAAACCCAGATCAGACCCATTTAGAAATATTTTGTGATAATTGTTTCAGTCAAAATAAAAACAGATTTATTTTTACGTATTTCGATCAGTTGTGTGTGAAAGGCTTGTTTGAAACAATTTCTGTACATTATCCAATTCCTGGGCATTCAATGATGCCCATTGATAGAGATTTTTTTAAATAGATTAGGTATATGTAGGTATCTTCGAGATGTTCCTGCTGATTGTTATCAAGATGCTATTAAAATAAAAGAAGCTAAAATTAATGACATTAAAAAACTTATTCGATTTGTACCACAAGAAAAAAGAAAATTCTATGAAACTTTGATTATGGAACAGGCTAACTTAAATGAAAGTCAAATTGTTGAGGAATTGGATGACGAAATAGAGTAACTAGCCTAGTTATTTTTAAAGGCAAATAGGTTTTACTCATTTTTGATTAATAGAATACTGTTAAAGAAGCTAATTTTGTTTTGTTAAATTCCTTAGTCCTTAAAAAGAGGGAAAGATAACCCTTTTTTTTTTTTTTTTTGAGGGTGGGAAATCATCAAATAACTTCTCCCGCTCTGGGCGGAGCGGGAGGGCGTGTCAGACTCTTACTGACTAAAACCCACCCGTGTTCCTTCGGTTGCCCTGTTGCCGGGGGCCACCCCTAGTGGACCCCTTCAAATCTGCTGACATCTCTTTGAGGCGCGCGTGGAACACAACGCGCCGTCGACCCGGGCCTGGTCCTTATCGGACGGTGAGCCACCCATTGCTCACCGCCCGCAAGCCCGCGCCTACGGTGGCCGGAAATCGGGGAAAGATAACCCTAAGTCCTGTTGATTTATGATAAGTCCAAAACTATTTTTTTTAAATTAAAGTTATTATAAATGCTTTTTATGTTTTGTTTTATATACTAAATATAAAGAGTACATTGTGTACTATAACTGAATGGAATTTTAATTTCAACATGTCCTGTGGTTTGTTTTCAAAAAAATTAAATATGTTTATTTTTTTTATTACCAAAAACTGAAAAAGTGGACTTAGCCATTTCTCGTTTTGGAGCACCCAAATACGCCTACCTACTGGCTAACTTATTGTAATTAATATATTTTAAAACCCATGTACGTGCACCGTACAGTAAAAAAGTTTTTATTTTTCTTTTAGTGGGTAGTTTGTAATTTATCTAAGTTACAATAGCCTAATCTCGACTGACAAACAATGACTCATCACTTTTTACAAAATATTGCTTTTCCCGATGCAGGGACGTGAATCGTTGAAGAGTTCTCCTGGTACTTAACCATCAGCTCAACTTCACCATATGCATTGGAGCATACATTGCATTGCAACTCTGTATTAAAGTAATCGAATCGCAACCCGTGAAATACTTATTATTGAGTAATTCCGGTGGCCATTTATGGTCTTCATCATCAGTTCCACTTCACCAAATGGTGCTTTCCAAGAGCAACTGCACGAGTTACAATAAAAAATACCCAAATCGTTATAGGTTTGCCTATAATATTTGAAGACTTCCCTCGATTTCTCCAGGATCCTATAGCTAGATCTTGGTTTCCTTATCACGGTACCATCCTTGGGATATATCCTTTCCAACAAAAAAATAATCATCAAAATCGGTTCATAAACGACGAAGTGATCCGCGAACAAACATAAAAAAAAGTGGTGGCACTCCGAGAGTGCCGAGCGTGCCGACAGAAGTGAAAACTTGAACAAAATCGCCTTGATGGAAGAAAAATACTTGTATAGAACATTGGTCCGTAACCTAATCAAAATAAAGAGCACAATCGCGTGTACAAAAAATTATATTTCCGAAACCTTTAAAGTAAAAACACTTGCATAGAATATTGATCCGTAATATAATATAAAGAAAGCACAATCGCGCTTACAAAACCTTTAAAGTAACAATACTTGCATCAAACATTGATCCGTAATCTAATATAAATAAAGAGCACAATCGCGTTTACAAAAATGAGTTGTTGTCATGGTGTCGCGAAATCAATGGTTTAGTCCCATCTCAAAAATGCCCAACGCACCTAAAGAAGTTTTCACTTCCAAAATATATATATATATACAGGGTGTAAGGGACAGCCCTCCGCAGACTAATAGGGTGAAATCAGTATATCATACTAAGATTACCGGTACCGGTTTGACTGCCTCGTTGGTCTAGTGGTCGTAAGCGCTACTGCTAAGTATGAGGTCCTGGGTTCGATTCCCGGGTCGAGCAAAATGTTATTGGGTTTTTCTATCTGAAATTTCTCAGTAGCAGCTCGGAGTCTGGATTTGTGCCCGGTTGATGGCAATAGGCTCGCCCCCTATTACATGGGACTTAAACATAACTGGCGAAATGTGGGTGTGCCTGCTACAGGGACACCTCTGCCCAATCCTTCGGGGTAACAAGGCGTGATGTTATGTTTATGTTATGACCGGTACATGAAATTATTTCAGGAATGTTATGGGAATCCAATAAACCTAATTTGTTTTATTACCTTACACGCACTGTATCGCTACCGTGGCAAAACGCACGTAGGCAGGTAGCGAACGGCAGCGCAGCGAGCTTTCGGACGCCTTTCCCGCCACCCCTCGGCAGGGAGAGCGGTCGCGCTCGAGCGGCGCCCTGCACCGAGTAAATTTTCACCGCAAAGTGGTTTTCCAGCGCCTTCCTGATTGGGAACTACGTTATCTAGCACGCATGGATAGGCATTGGTAATTATTCGGGAGTCTGATGGATGCCGACGGTCAGGATAGTAGGATATCTATCAATGTAAGTTCTGAGCGCTTCCCTAGCATTACCAAGAGCTTCCCCGTAGCACATTATAATTTTTCAGGTTATCACATTATCAAATGTAGCCATTTCTCACACACAAAAAACAGCACAACAAAGAATAAATTCAAAAGCGTACGTAACGTAACTTAACAACGCGACAGCGCGAGCGACCCGCACTGACATGCGCCCGCGGCACACACGACAGCGACACTGCGGCTGAGTGCGACACAAACCAACTACTGCTGGGACGGTCGGCGGGAGGGGACTACCCCTCCCACCGCACCGCATACCTTAGTAAGTATGCGTTGCGGCGGGTTAGAAGAACTCTTGCTAGGCAAAAATTGAACAGCTGATTTCACGCGTCGTTTGTTAGAGAATTTCAACATCCATTGCTGTTTTTTCTGTTTTACCTGTTTTATTTACATTAATGGAGTACTGCGTACAGAGAAAGTAATTTTACATTGAAAGAAAGAAATAGTAAATAAAAAAACGCAAAAAAAAATGAAAATTTTCCTGGGAAAATTTTCGGTGGAATTTGATTCAGAATAAGGAGCTGAATGCAGCCTGTTAGTATGCGGAGGGCTGTCCCTTACACCCTGTATACGGTCGAATTGAGAAACCTCCTTTTTTTGAAGTCGGTTAAAAAGGTACCGAATTCTAATTAAGTATAATATTATTTCAAGTGTTTCTTTATGTTTCTTTATTTGAACTATTGATCGCCCTCTTCGCAAAGCGGCCTATGGCGTCATCGTCGTCGTCGGAGTAGTAGACGCAACTGATAGTATGTCTCGACAACGCCACCACCGCGTGGGAGATGCTTTCGTGGACCTGGAGTCTCCTGGACTTCGTATTGATGATGATTACGCTGTCGTAGGTCAACCCCTGAGCCTCGTGGATGGTTAACGCGCGCGACCCTTCACCGGACCCGTACCCCTGGCTCACAAGAGTAGCTTTTTCTTCTTGCGTATGAACCAGGAACAGGGTGTTTTGAACGGTGCTCGGTATGTGCGCTCCTGTGTAACCTTCCACTCTCAAGGAGTGGACCCGCGACAGCGACGACTTGGAGGAGTATATACCGGAGTATACCTCGCTCAGTGCAAAGAGTGCCACATCCATCGGATTGCGATGTGTGCAAAGCAGCTCCTGGGTGATACCAGCCACCGAGTCTGGACGGGTGTACTTTAAGTTGAATAGGTTCTGTCTGTCCAGAAAAGGAAGCTGGTTTACGTCTCCGATGAGGACAATTTCGCTTGCTCCAGACAGCTTCACTGCCATAACTATGGCCCCAAAATGGTTCATAATAGCCTCGTCTACCGTGAGACGGTAGTATTTCTCTTCCCTTCTTGGCTAAGATTGAGGCCATAGTGCGCACCTTTCCCTTTACTCGATCTCCTAAGCGGTGCGCAAGCTTCTCCCTGAGATCTTTGGCAGCTTCGGTTGTCGTGGTGGCTATGACGTCCTTCTCCCCATCGAAGTTTTTCACCACCCAGGTTGTCTTGCCGCAACCCGGGACCCCGTTCACCCACCTGATATTGGGTACCGCCCAAATATCTTGCGATGCCGGGATATCTGAGGTCCCCAAAATGGACTGTGCCATTTCAAGGATCTTATCGTCCGGCATGATTTTGGTACATTTGGTGGTAACCACTATCGGGTCGTCGTTTGGGACGCTGAATTTTAACTTGCATGAGCGCTCCGTTTCCTCTTTGTCCAGGGCCACGAAACCGTTCTTCGCGCTGTAGGCTGCCATGTACGACCCCGTCATTTCTCCTTTGATGACTTGAGATGTGACGTTGTCGTACACTGCCGCCTCTAATTCCTCGAGTAGTACCCTTAGCAGGCCTTCAGTGTTCCTCTGGAAGGTCTGCAGGATCTTACTGCATGTCGTGAGATTGACCTCTCTGTCGCTCTTACGATTGCAACGTACTCGAGGAACGCACTCTTTACGTGGTCCGTGGTGCCCAAATTAACTGCGAGGGTCGGCGGGCTGACTTGCCCCTTGTCGGCTCTTGAAGGCGTAGGCTTCTGTGGTGTTGGTTCTTTCCCCTTTCTTTTAAAAAACCCCTCTATAGCTGTTGGTGATGCGTGGCTGGTGCTTGGGAGCAGTGCGTTGAGGAAGATGCCGAAGGCTTTCAGGCGACTCCTCGACCGGGCTCGGTCCTCTGGGCTAGCGGTTGAGTGATCGAGCCTGACGTGGAGCTCGTCGCGTTGGCTGTTGGGTGTCTGGGGGCTTTGAGGAAACTCAGAGTTTCCCCTCTGTCCCCATACACTACTACCTCATGGAGTTCTGAGGCTTTCAAACAGCCGAAGCGATATGCGACGTCTCCTCTTTCCCCCTCGATCATCATTGCGTCGATGCTAATGGTACGGGCTGTGACTGCCATGTACTCTCCTACCTCCCTGATCTTTTGAAATAGTGAGCTTGCTTGGGCAAATGGAGTCTCCTCTCCCCACTCGAATAGTGCGATCGTCTTTCCTTTGACTCGCACCAGACGGCATCGGTGAGTGGCTACTTCCACATGCGGCAGTTTGGCGTACTTACTGCCTTTCATGCTCGTTTTGGTTGTGCTTCCGTTGATCAGGGCGGCAAGGCCTGGTGAGATGTGTATACGGGCTCCAGCTCGGCTCGATCCTACGCAGAAGCTTATGCCTAGCCTCTCTCCTTCTCTGTTCATGAAGAGGGCGACGCCTCGCAGTCTGACGCCAGGTGTTCCGTCTCTCCCGCATGCCAGGAGCTCTGAGATGGACATGGAGCTGAGTGCTGGTTGTAGGCTGGCTTGTGCTGTCGCTGCTGCTGCTGCTGCTGCTACCACGGCCGCTGGTCGTTGTGTGGTTTGTGTTGTGGTGAGTGGTGTACGTGTTGTGGTTTGAGTGGTTGTTGTTGTTGTTGTTGCGGAATTTGGTGTGGTTGTTGCTGTGGTCGTTGAAGGTTGTCGGTTCCGACTACGCAAGGGTGCGTCCGTTTTGTTGGCCGCTGCTGTGACTATGGTGACTTTGCTCGTGAATGCCAAGAATAGTTTTCTGGAAGCCGGTCTCCCCATGATGGTGTGGAGTATGGACTGGCTTAGCTGGGTTCCGATCTTTACTTCCAGCTCTATTCTGTCGTGACTGAATCGTGGGCATTCGAAGAGCAGGTGCCAGACTGTCTCTTCGTAACTGGGGTCATAGACGCACGAGGGACTATCTTTGAGGTGGAAGCGGTGGAGATACGCTGAGAATCCTCCGTGTCCTGTTAGAACTTGTATGGAGACCGGTGTGAGAACTGCGTCTCTAAGTGTTCTTTTTGCCGATAGGACGTCTGGGAAGAACACTTTTGTGACCGCTCCTGTACTCGAGGATTCGTATCGCGCTTGCCACTTCTTTATAGTCTCTTCCCGTATCTTCCTCCTCACGAACGATACGGGGACCTTGTTGTCGTCGGCTGTCGCGTTGTTAAGGGCTGCCTCCTTGGCCAGCTCGTCCGCTCTCTCATTCCCTGCAGTTCCCACATGGGCCTTGAGCCAAAAGAACCTCACTTGTCTGCCCTCTTCTCTGGTCTCGCGGACGCTTCTCTTGATTTGAAGTGCCAGGTGGTGAGTGACGGACGGTCTCCGCAGCAGGTCAAGCGACGATCTTGAGTCACTTAAGATGCTTACGGAGGCCGCCCTGGATTCTCTTGCCATTCCGGCAGCTCTGAAGAGAGCGTACATTTCCGATTGGAAGACTGAGTTGTGGGGTTCAAGGCCAAAGGTGCTGAACGTTGACTCCTTCCCGTTTTCCCACCAAGTTAGGGCAGCGCCAACTTTCCCCTCTATCTTGCTGCCGTCGGTGTACATTTGGGGACCGATTACTTGATGGGTTTCCAGGGTTTCGGGAGTCAAGTCCTCTAGGCGTGCGTACTCTGTTGTCGTGAGTAGCGATGAGTGGGGATTTTGGGAGTGGGGCACGTTGCACTCCAGCTCGCGGCCCAGTGGTATGAACTCTTGGGAGTGGCCCTTTCTGATCTTGAACAGGGTTGCTGCCTCGATTACCCGGAGATCTAGTGGGAGTTGACCTGACAGAATAAGTGCCGATGCCAGAGACACCGTGCGGTATGCTTTGCAGATCTTCTGCGCGAAGCCTCTCTACAGTGAGTCAAACTGATTCCTTGTCATCAGTTTCTCAGCTGCGGGGGCCCACGCACTCGCTGCATACATCACGATGGGCTCTTCCACAGACATGTATATTGTCCTAATTATCTCTGTGTTGTTTGCCAACTGCTTGTAGATGTCTGCGGACTTTTTACAGATCGCCGACATGTGCGCGTTGAAAGTGAGTTTGGAGTCTATTGTGAGACCCAGCAGTTTTACCTCCTCGACCAGGTTCAGCCGCGTGCCCGACATGTAGAGTACCGGAACGTCGTATTTTAGCTTTCTCGTTAACACCATCGCATAGGTCTTGTGCGCGGCGAAACGTAGCTTATTTTGGACGCCCCATTCCGATACTGTGTCTAGCACGTTGTTGGCTGATTGCTGCAGGGGACCAGCCGTTTGGTCCGAGAGAACCAGGACAACGTCATCTGCGAAGGCTTGACAGTATACTCCCTTGCTAGCCATCTTGTGTAGAAGCGAATCTAGGATCAGGTTCCAAAACGTCGGACTGGCAATTGAGCCTTGGACGCATCCCTTTGTGGTACCCTTCTCACTAGTCGCTCTGGCGTAGTTGACCCTGATGTTCTGGTCTTCCAGGTATGAGGTGACGAGAGCGTAGATGTTTTTAGGACAGTTTTTGACTACCATCTGTCGCTTGAGTGCTGGCCACCTTGCGTTACCGAAGCCCCCCTCTATGTCCAATGATATCAAAAACACGATTTTTTTGGCTTTGATTTCGGCTCGTAGGTGCCCCATTAGGGCATAGAGGGCGTCTTTGGTTCCGCACTGTGGCATGAATCCAAACTGGTTTGGGTTGAGTGTTGGGAGGAAGTGCCATTGCATTCTGCCAACTAGGAGTTTCTCGACGATTTTTCCTAGGACCGAGAGTAGACCTATTGGCCTGTACGACTTTGGGCTGGTGTAGTCGTCCTTTCCTGGCTTTCGGAGGATACACACATGGGCGACTTTCCACTGCTTCGGGAAGTGTGACAGCGACAGGCTTAGCTATCGCTAAGAACACTTCCCGATCGCAGTTTATTGCCGCAGTGCAGATGTCTGCTGTTAATCCGTCGGGACCGGGGGCTTTTTTCGGGTTCTGGTTCTGGAGAACCATTTCCAGCTCCGCGGCCGTAAAGGGAGGATCGTCGGCAGACAGTCCCTGGGGGTTTTTCTCGTCCGCCAGCTTCCTTAGGCTCCTGTGGTGGGGCTGTTCGGCATCCGTTGAGTCGTCGGGGTAAAAGGTTTTTGCCAGAAGATCCGCTGACTGCTCGGGGCTGAGCGTCTCGCCTTCGGTATTTCTCAGGAGGGCGTCGTCCTGTCTTCTGGCTTTCTTCCTTAGTAACCTGTAGATGCCGTCCCACATACTCTCTCGGTCCTGCTTCGAGCAAAACTCCTTCCAGTTTGCTGTGGCTGCTTCCGTTGCTGCTGTGGTGTATTTGTTCTTGGCCTGCACGTATTCCTAAATGGTGGAGTGTCTCCGACTTGCGGCATTCTGGTTCCTTCTCTTCTTCATCAAGGCGTCTTTTTTGAGATGGTCTAGAGAAGGATTCCACCATGGGGGCTTGGCGTCGTATTTTGGCGACCCCAGTTAAGAGATCGCTTTCTCGCATGAGCGGTGGATGGTGTGGGTGTACTCTGTGATGAGTTTCTCCAGATCCTCTGGGTTCGAGACGCTCGAGACTCCGGCTGGTGTAATGTCACTGTCGGCCAGACGGGTCTTGAAGTGTGCACAGAAGTCGGACCACTTAGCCTTCTTGGTGTTGTAGATGCACGTCGAGATCGGCCTTAAGGGTTCCAGAGCCTTTTCTAAGCGCAACGAGAAGGTGATTGCGTTGTGGTCTGATGTTGTCAGACTTCTTTCTACTCACCACTCCTCGACCTTGCCTAGCAGTGACAGACTGCATGCCGTCACATCGACAATGCTTGTACACCACCTGTCTCCTCTTTAGGTCTCGAAGGTTTGTGCTTGACCCATGTTGAAGATGTCGAGGTCCCACTTATTGAGAAAGGAGTTGTACGACGCTCCACGGTGGTTTTCGGAGACACTTCCCCACCACTGGCTCCAGGCGTTTACGTCTCCTCCCACCAGGATATTGTGTGTGTGTGTAGTTTATGGATTGTGTTGTGTGTTTCGGAAAGATAGGGTTCGATATCTTGGTCACCCTCAAAATAGACCGACAGTGCCCCGAAGCTGAGCTGGCCAACCTTCAGCAGAACGGCGGGGATGTTCTCGGTCAAAAGGCGGGGGGTCGTGGATGACCTCCAGGTTGTTCCCGAAAACAACGATCGCCGCCTTTACTGGTTTTTAGCGGCTGAGGCTGCACTGGATGACTCTCGTGCCGGGACATTGTTTCATGACACCTGTTCTTCCTACATAGGGCTCTTGAACGAGTGCCACTGAAACTCCCTTTGCCTGAGCCGCCATGTGGAGTTCTTCTGTGGCCAGCTTGGAGCGCTGAAGATTAACCTGGATAAGACGTAATCTTGCTGTCGGTCTTGTTGTGTTTTGAGTGGTGACTTGTTGGGATTTCCTGGTCGCCCTTAGCAGTAGGAAACGCGAGATCTTGCTATACCATCCCATTTTTGGCATTCCTGGCAGTCTTCGCTGAACGCTGTGTGTGCCAGGTCGCTGCCCGTCCTGTTGGCTGCCTTGCAGATTACACATGTGGGCTGCCTGCCGTCTGCTCGAGAAAGGCAGTCCCTCCCGTTGTGCGCTCCGCTGCAGAAACTGCAGACTTCTTTGCCGGCCCTGCATATGGCCTTTTTATGATCATATCCAAGGCACTTTACGTGCACTGTACGAGGGGGGACTGATCCTCAATCGAGTATCGCTTGATGCCCACATGGACTTTTTGCACCTGTGTGCAGCATTTCCAGTGCTCCGGGGAGAGCTCCAGGACAGGAGGGCACTCATGGGGGTTTCTAGCGCGCTTCCTATAGCGCACCTTTATGGTCTGTCCATCTACAGCGACGTTCTGCAGAATGTGCTTGTTCTGCGCTTTGAGGAGATCAATGATCTCCCCGTCGCTGTAACTGGACAGAACTCCTTTGATGCAAACCAATGCGTTCTACGGTTTCGGTTCCTGGACCTTTAGCCCTGAGCTCGACTGAACTTGATCCTTGATCTTGTTAAGGTCCGTTTTGCTAGCGCACCTCAAAACCACCTTTTGTTTTCGCGGTTTCCGGACGTTGCGACTCGGGCTCCGCTCGTTTTGAGGTCCAGGGCAGTCCTGATCCTCTCGATGACGTTGTCCCCAGTGTGCTGGGGGTTCGTCGACGAGACGATCAGGGTGTGATTGGGCTGTGTGTGCGGTTTGGGGGGCTGAGGTTTGCTGGCTACCTGGGCAAAGGTTTGTGGGCCCTGTTGTTGTTTAAGCGGTCTGTTCGCTTTGCTCAGATCCGCCACCCCCTGCTGAATTGTTTGTAGGGTTTTTTTGACCTACCCAACTGCGAGTTCCGCTTCCAGATTCAGCGCCGGGGGCGCCTGGATTGGGAGCTCCTTGTCACGCAGCACGCGGAGGTCCGCCGAAACGATTTCCAACTTTTCCGAAATTGGCTGAAGATGTTGTGTAATGTTGATCGGTGGTTATGGTGGTGGGGGGGAGGCTAGAGCCCTGTTAGCGATGGCCAGTATGCGAATGCCATGGTGGTGAGTACGTCGTCAGTCTCTCGGCTTCTCGGGTCCATTTCGGAGGTGCTTGGTCGCTTGATGTCATCAGTGAGCCTGTCTAGTGCTTTCTGGAGTACGTCCAGCTGGTAGGAGACGCTATTAACGCTGTTTTCTAAGCGCGAAAAGTCGGACCCCATTGCTTCCCTCCTAGGGTCCCCCGGGACTTTCGCGCCTTCCCGCCTCGTTTTCTCATGCTCCTTCAGGTTTTTCAGGCTCACGGCTGCTAAATCCTCTTTGACCTCCTTGATGCCCGAGAGGGCTTCAAAGGTCTCGTGACCAAGCCATTCCCGGATCCCTTTCGTCTCTTTTTTTGTGTCCGAGACGTCCGTCAGCATGAGGGAGAGCTCTACCTTGAGCGTCATCAACTCGCGATTGTGAGCCCTCTCGACAGGCACAAGCTCTTGTGCGTGTCGAGAGCGCTCCCTCTCGAGATTGTATTTGTGACGCACTCTCGAGTCTGCCAATGACAAGACCGTCTCGTACAAGCCTTGAAGACATTCGTGGGCTGTTGCTTTGCACTCACGCTTCATGTTTCCCGCCTCCTCCAGTGCGCCCTTCCCCTTCTCGTTTGCTTCTCTCGTAGCCAGGTCCATCTCCACCCCTGTGCCTCGTCTTGGTGTTCTGTAGAGGATGCTCGGTCGTCCGGCCACAGGACAGTCAGCCTGGCTCACCGTGGAAGCCACCGAGCTTTCCTCGTCCGAGATGATCTGGTGGGGGGGGGAGATGCCACACTGCTCCCAGTCTATGACGACCTCGGCGATCCTGCTTCGGTCGTGTGTCTGGGGCGACCCGGGCACTGCTACAAACCACTTGATATGACCCTGGAGCACTCTAACACGAAGATAACATCTGAAGCTGTAGTCTCAGCACTTCTTAAGGAAGATAGCCGACCATCACCGACTACAAGTCTTACTGTACCTGATGCAGCATTACAATGCACCGTGACTAAGAAAAAGTCTTTTCATTCGAAGAAATGTACATACTGCAAGAGATTTGGACAATATAAAAATGAATGTAAAATCTTAAAGAAGCAGCAAGAAACTCCTAGTATTAATACTACTAATTACACTTCACACATATACACTTTCATCTTGTTTTAATGTGTCTCATTCCTCTTCCTCAGATTCTTGGTACATAGACTCCGGTGCTACTTCTCATATGTGTAACAGAAAGGAATACTTTCATGAAATAACCCCTGTAATTAAGCCTGTCACTATGGCCAACAATGACCAAATTCTATGTGAAGGTGAAGGTACAGTCGTCATTAATAATACTAATAATATTAATACAATTAAAGATGTTCTTTATGTTCCCCAACTAGCTGCAAACTTATTATCAGTTAGCAACTTAGTTAAAAAAGGCTTTATTGTTTTATTTTCCCTAAAAGGTGCCACTATTCTTCAAAAAGAAGGATGTAAAGTCTCAGGTTCTATTATTGCAACCGCCTCAAACTTCAATGGCATGTATAAACTTAATGTTCCTGATTCGCAAGCTCTTTTAACTACTTCCACAGAGTCTGCATTATTATGGCATAGACGCCTTGGTCACCTTAATACTAAAGCCATGAGTATTTAAAAAAATAAGTTTGTGGGCATTAACTATAATGACACACTGAACAAAATCTGTGTGCCTTGTCTACAAGGCAAATTAGCAAAGAAACCGTTCAATAATTCTTCAAGCAGGTCAAAAAATGTTCTAGAAATAGTGCATTCTGATGTTTGTGGACCCATGAGTACTCAATCTTGGGGCAAAGCTCTCTATGTACTCTCTATATTCACTGACGATTTTTCTCGCAAAACTTTTGGATATTTTCTAAAACACAAAAGTGAAGTGTTCTCTAAGTTTGTAGAATTCAAAAGTATGGTAGAAAATCAAACGGGTCACAAAATAAAAAAGTTTAGGTCCGATTGCGGCTCTGAATATATTAATCGCAATATGACTACCTTTTTGAAAGAGAACGGAATTTTGCATCAAACTTCTGTTCCCTATAATCCACAACAAAACGGTATTTCTGAGCGAGTCAATAGAACTATTATTGAAAAAGCTAGGTCCATGCTTCAAGATGCTAACTTATCAAAAGCATACTGGGCAGAAGCAGTAAATACTGCAATTTATCTCAAAAATCATTCACCTACTCAAGCGTTAAATAATAAAATTCCAGAAGAGATTTGGACTGGAAAGAAAATTAATCTTTCACATTTACGTGTCTTTGGCTGTGAAGCACATGCACTTATACCCGTAGAAAACCGTACAAAACTAGAGTCAAAAACTCGAAAGTACATATTTGTTGGGTATTCCAGTCAAAGTAAAGGCTTTCGTTTAATTGATCCCCAAAATCCTCGAGTGGTTTTGACCGCAAGAGATGTTGTCTTCATTGAGGATAAGCCTTCTACTTACAGACTGAGACACATCTTGAGTGTCGCTAGACACTCAAGATGTGTCTCAGTCACAGACAAGTGACATAATTCAAGTACAAGATACTGAAACAAGTTTAGACATGGAAATACCTAAAGTTTCACAAACTGAAACAACTGAAGTTCCAAATACGGAAATACAAGAAATCTCAGAAATAGAAACACTTGAAGTGTTTTTTGTCTCCGAAAGTGAGACTATTGTGGAACATCCCCATGTTAATGTTGAAAGCGAAAGGAGATATTCCCTTAGAGACCGACGTCCACCAATAAGATATCCCGACAATGACACCCTAGCAAACTTGACTTCTACGAACTTTGAACCTGAAACGTTTAAAGAAGCCATGGAAGATGTTCATAAAGACAACTGGCTTAAGTCAATGGAAGTCGAATACGATTCACTAATTAAGCACGGTACCTGGATTTTGGTGGACAGACCAAGTGACCGTAAAATTGTGAAATGTAAATGGGTATATAAAATAGAAAGGGATACATCGGGAATTTTATGAAGCATATTTAATTTTCTACTTATTTACAAGAGTATGACAAAACTAAAAAAATATAATATCCTAACCTAACTAAAACTATTAGACTAAAACTAAACTAAAATTAAACTAAAATATGGCGTCGAAAAATTCCTCCGCGTCGCTGTCGACTGGTAATGTACCCAAGAGACTGGCCGCATTGCCACGTTGTATGGCAATGCTTAGCCGCTGGCCAAGGTAAAAACCAGCCCTTGGGTCACGAGAAGTGTCAACCAGTCGTTTGGAGATTTCATTGAACAGACCGTGAGCACTCGGACCCCACGGCCCTAGGGTTTCAACCCCAAACGGCTCGAAAATATAGTGACCTATAAGGTTATTATACTTTCGCCGCTTGAGGTTTTCCGCAGCCGCAGCGGCAGCGCCAGCACAGCACGCCGAGCCAGGAAGATGGGATGGCGCTAGAGTATCGACACACGTTGCGTCCCACACTAAAGGCCTACCCACCTTCCATGGAAATAAAGACATGCCGTCCGGTCTCTTGCCATCGTCGCGTGCCAAACCGTTGGGTTCTAATACAGCTGGAACGCCGACGGTGACAAGAGCTCGTCGGATGATGTCATTAATGTTTGCATGCCGCGCTAAGCGACCCGCACTTCGGCTGCAGGACAGGCCGTGGTGTCCGAGGCTGTTGACAACTTCACCACAGTGACAGCGATGAGGAGAACAACAAGGAGCTCCTAGACGCAGGGAAGCAGCAATGCGGAAGGTAGTGTCGTCGAACAAAGTGCCTAAGTTCGACGACGGTAGTGCATGAAGCCACAGGCCCGACTCCCACTTACCCACAGCCAACAGGCGCGCACGCTCCACAGTAGTAACAGACGTCTCAAGTAAATTGTTCTGTACTACTCTGCAGAGCGGCTCATCCCACCGTCTTTGGGAAAATGGGTTGTCGGGCGGATCTGAATTCGGGCAAGCGAGTCTCCAGGCATCCATAGCCTCGGTGAGGCACGGCACATCAAAATTAATCAGTGTGGAAGCTAGGATTTTCCTGATTAATTTCTCAGTACCGTGAACCGAGGATATGAAAGCCGGTAAACTAATACTAGAAATTTTGCGGACGCCGAGGCCTCCCATACGGATAGGAAGAGTAGCTTGTGCCCAAGCTCGGTCGTCCAAGGCCACATTTAAGATCGAGGTTAATGTATGCCGGATAATTTGGTCCATTTTGTCTAAAAGATGAGTGTGTTTCCATAAATGGGAGAAATTATATTTTATATTTTATTATATTTCCATCGGGAAATATAATAAAATATAAAGCCAGATTGGTAGCCAAAGGGTTCACCCAGATTTACGGGGTGGACTATCATGAAACTTTCTCACCTGTAACTAGACTATCAACTGTCAGGTTGCTAATAGCTTACGCTGTTCAGCATAACTTAGAAGTCGATCACTTAGATGTTGAAACTGCCTTCCTTTATGGGACCTTAGACGAAGAAATTTATATGACTCAGCCAGAAGGATTTATAAAAGAGGACAGCAAAAACAAAGTATGTCTTTTAAAGAGAGCTTTGTATGGATTAAAACAATCCCCTAGACAGTGGCATAAAAAAGTTTGCGAAGCAATGGCAAAGTTTGGTTTAATGAAATCACAAAATGATAATTGTGTATATTATCATAAAAACCAAAATAAGCTTCTTATCGTCGCCATATTTGTGGACGATTTTTTCATATTTTCTAATGATAAGGAAATGAAACAAAAGTTTAAAAGTGCTATTAGCAAAGAATTCTGTGTCAAAGACTTAGGTTCCTTAAAAGACTGTCTCGGTATGAGAGTTTTGTATACCAAAAACGGCATTACTCTTGACCAAACCAAATACATAGATAAGCTTATTTCTAAATTTGGAATGAGTGATGCCATATCAGTTTCCACACCCATGGAACCTGGTCAAAAACTCACTTACAGAGACATTAATGACGATCAGCCAGATTTATCTTACCAGCAGCTCATTGGATCACTAATGTATGTTTCCATTGGCACTAGACCCGACATCTCACATGCAGTGTCATTTTTAAGTCAATTCAACACACATTACGGGGAGGTGCACTGGAGAGCTGTCAAGCGGGTACTGAGGTATCTTAAGGGTACCAAGGACCTGAAACTTCACTATCATAAAGTCATGCCAGACTATCCCATCGGTTATGTAGATGCAGACCATGGAAGTAATATCATCGATCGTCGTTCATTCACAGGTTTCTTTTTCATTATGAGTGGAGCACCAATTAGTTGGGAGTCACGCAAACAAAAAACAGTCGCACTCTCAACTACAGAAGCTGAGTATATGGCTCTTAGTGAAGCGTGCAAAGAAGCCATATACCTCAAGGCGTTTTTTAAAGAAATATTTTCTTTGGATCGTCCAATCAAAACATATACAGATAATCAAAGTTCATTAAAATTATCTCATAACGACACCTTTCACGCACGCACCAAACACATCGATATTAGGCACCATTTTATTCGCGATTCACTTAATCAACAAAACCTTGTCTTAAATTACATTAACACACGTAATATGCCAGCCGATGTCCTTACTAAACCTTTAACAAAACTTCGACATTTTATGTGTCTTAAAGGTTTAGATATAACCGAGGCCATAAGCTAGCTTGCTTTTGTTTTTGTATTCATTGTTTTGTTTAGTGTGTGTGATTATTGTTTGTTGTGTGTGTGTTTTGTTTGTGTGTGTTTGTTATTAATTTATTAGGGTGTATATATTTTTGTATATCTGTATGTACAGGATGTTTCCATTACGGGGAGGTGTTGAAACTATTTGGTTTACCTTTTTTTTAATAGAAACACCCTGGCCACTTGTGAGAGTAATTTCATGTACCTAGGTACTTATTTTGAATAAAAAAATATTGTTGATGTCATTCTGTGTGTCAATCCAAATGTGCTCCATAATATAAGCGTTGTAACATAAAATCGTATTTTATTCCAAAAGGTCTGCGTCTGCTGTCCGCTGCGGCCCGATGAGTAGTCCGACAAATTGGTTGGGCTCGATGGCTTGAACCCAGTGTGCGTAATGGTGGTGATTCAAAGTGGAACGCTGCGGCGTCGCTGGATGTTTGTGCGTGTGGATGCCGAGTTTCAGGATTCTGTAGGGCTCCAAATTGTAGAGCACTTTGTGCCCTTTCAAATGAGCTTTCCAGGTCCAACGGGAACGAAGTTAGGCCGCGGGGGGTGAAATAGTCCTGATGGGGGGGGGGGGTCGTCTAAAGTGGGGGGTGATAGTGGGGGTGTGTGTGTAGCGGGGAAGGAAGGGACGGTAGGGTATACTAGTACTAGTACGTCGTGGGGTCCAAAATGAAGGGGTCAAAAAGGGGTCTAGGGATCTTATGTTGGAGTGGGTGCCAGCTAGGAAGTAGGGTTCTAGGGGGAGGGGCAAATTTTGTCAGAATTTTGATATTCCCAGCCGTTTCCGAGATATAAGGATTTTAACGTAGGGGGGCCTACGATAACAGGTGGGGGTAGAGGTAATCGGGGTAAGGGGGGAAAATTCTCACTTGGAGGCACTGTTGAGGTACTGGAGTCCCGAATCAGATGAATCCAAACTCGGGGGGGATGAGATTAGGGGTTGAGGAGTTCCCTCAGGACTAACCTAGTTGAATGATCGTGGAATCGACGCTGATGGCTGTTCTGCAGGCACATTCCTCGGTCCGACTTCGGAGTCTTCAGTAAGGGCTGGGATGGTGCACCGCGCGTCACGCCTCGTGGTTTAAGAAGCACGTGGAGCCAAAGTGAGGTTATTCTAACCTAAAACCACGTGCTTTTTAGCGATTTTCGCACCTTAATTTCTCTCAAACCCCTGCTTCGAAATTAATGATCCTAGTCTTGCTGGATAGGTCTCTGCCGCGTCTCACCGAGATAGTGTTTCCAGCACTACTCCACTCTCCTTGGCTGTGTTATTGGATGTTGACTTCCCGGGGGTCCCACTCTGTAACCCGTTGACGCAGACACTTGCCCACACCGATTCTGGTGTATCAACACTGCACAATTCCACTTCTGAACTTTTTACACACTTAACTCGACGCGTTGAATTGAAGAGATTTTTTTTTTCGCGGAGCTGATGTTGTTGTTGCGACGTATGGTTAGGTAAGGTTTTTTTTTTTTTTTTTTTCGGTCTTTTTCCGCCAACGCGCCTGTTATATATCTAATCCGTTTCCATACCAGTTCTCGCGCCTTTTCATGCCTCTCGTACTTTCATGCTTCATACTTTATCTTTCTATTATCCATCACCATTTATCCAGTGGGTGGGATTCCCACTTATGACCTACTTCTTAATCTCTTATTTTTTATTTTATTTACTTATATTTCTACTTTTCTTTAGGGAAAATAATTTAAACAACACCACGTTCGGTTTTATTTAACATAATTTTAACCTAATTTATAACATTTTTAAAACTACTAAACTAATTATAACATGTCCTCATCGTTCTTAACCTACTGATTATCCTATTTTACAATTTATTGCGCTAATGTCCTATGTTTACAGTATTTATATATAGAATATAATATGAAACATAGTTGTTTCATCTAGTTTTATTTTTGTTAATAACTTTAAGAGCTATATTCTCACAGTAGGCTATAAATTTTTTCCTATTTTTGCCCAGCATTATTTCCCCCACATTTTCTGTCTGCAGTCTTTTACCTATTTGTTGTTCCAAATTGTAGCGTTGCCTTGCGTAAATTGGGCAATCTAATAGTAAGTGTGGAACTGATTCCACTACGTTGGGGTCACAGGTGCACGACGGGCTCTCTTTACACTTAAAGCGGTTTAAATATTCCGAGAACCCACCGTGCCCCGTTAAGACTTGCGTGAGCACGCCTATTGGCCTCAACTGTTTTATAACAGGGTAGGCAGCCACGGCATCCGGAAGGAATATTTTCGTCACCGAGGCCGTTTCTCCAGACACGTATATCCCATTCCATCAAGCGAACCCAAACGGATTTGGCGCTTGATGTATGATACAGGACACTGGTCTTAGTCCGGTTTCCTCCGTGACGACAACGCTGCCTCCTTCGCCAGCTCATCCGCACGCTCATTTCCCGGCAAACCCGCATGGGCTTTGACCCAGAACAGAGACACAGCTTTGTTCTGATTCAATGCCCCAGCCAAGTTGTCTCGTGCGCGGACCGCCAGAGGGTGCAGAGAGCCATGGCTTGCAAGCGCCTGCAATGCTGACATTGAGTCGCTGTACAAGCCATAGCTCGTCTCTTTGCGCTTGAGGATCACGTCCGTTGCCTTGCAAATGGCTAGTAGTTCCGCCTGGTAGACAGTGCAGTACGCGGCGAGGCTGACCTTGAGGTTCTGGACTTCACCTTCATTATCCCACAAGGATAATGCGGCTCCGACCTTCCCCTCAATCTTACTGCCGTCAGTGAATATTCGCACTGCCTGCACGTTATGGCTGTCTACAAGCTGTAGGTCTGCCAGGCACATAAACTCCAAAGCCATTTGTTTGGCCGGGTGAGTTGTTTCTGAAAATCTCACGACACTTTCAATCTCCCTATCTCCCGGTACAAACTCGCCGACCCACTCCTTGCCTCATACAGGGCGGCTGCCTCTTGTATGCGAAGGTCTAGAGGTAGTATCCCAGCAAACACCAGTGCCGAGTTTAGTGAGACTGTACGGTAAGACTTACAGATTTTCTGGGCGAAACCTCGTTGGAGAGAGCCTAGTTTCCTTCGTATACCTAGCTTTTTCGTAGCGGGAGCCCAGGCTCCAGCCGCGTACGTGACTATCGGTTCAATCGTGGCAGTGTAAATAATTTATATAACCTCCCAATTGAGACCCCAGCTGACTTTTGCCGCACGTGCCAGTTTTTTATAAATTTCCGCCACCTTCTTGCAGACGTTCTTGGTGTGTTCGCTGAACGTCAAGTTTTCGTCTACAGTCAGCCCTAGCAACTTCATGCTCCTAACCATACCAATGTCGACCCCGGCCATGCTCAGAATTGGAGTGTCGTACTTAAGCTTGTTCGTTATTATCATCGCACAGGTTTTGTGCGGTGCAAACTTAAGCTTATTTCTGACGCCCCAGCTCTGAACTTGGGCGAGGGCTACATTGGCAGTCCTGGAGATTTCAGCTGCTGTGTCACCATCCACGGCCAAAACTATATCGTCTGCAAAAGCCTGAACAAAATACCCCTTTATTGCTAAATCGTACAATAGCGGGTCCAGTAGAAGGTTCCACAGAATGGGGCCACCAATTGACCCTTGGACACAGCCCTTGTTGGTCTCTCTCATACATTCCTCCCCAGCATACCTTACCCTTACTTTTCTGCCGTTGAGGTAACTGTCAAGTAGCCTCCTGGTGTTCACCGGGCACTTTTCCTCAGCCAGCCTGACTTTGATTGCTATCGAAGGCGCCCTCTATATCCAACGACACCAGGACAATTAGCTTCTTCAGCCTCAACTTGTCCTGCAGGTGCTTTATTAGCGTATAGAGGGCGTCCTCGGTGCTCTTCTGTGGCATAAACCCAAACTGTCGAGTACTAAACCGCGGCACAAGCTGCCACTTGATCCTCGCCACTACCATCCTCTCCAGAACTTTTCCCAAGACCGGCAGGAGACCTATCGGTCTATATGACTTGGGGTTTGTGTAGTTCTCCTTGCCCGGTTTTCTGAGGACCACCACCGTTGCCTCTTTCCAGATGTCCGGGAAGTGCGCCAGTTCTAGGCATTTATTGTATAGAGCAAGGAAAGCTTCCGGGTCCTGGCAGATCGCTCGACCGCAGATATCCGACGTAAATCCATCCACTCCGGGGGCTTTCTTCGGATTAAAGTGTCCCACGGCTGTCTTTAGCTCCAGCGGTGTAAATGGTGGGTCATGGTATTCATCATGCTGCCATTCATTTACCCGTGAGGCTGCTTCCCTGGTGAGCCTGTGGTCTGCATTGTCCTCTTCCGCTGTATCCTCTGGGTAGAAAATGTCGGCAAGCAAGGCTGCCGATTCCTTCGGGTTCAAAAATGTGCCATTGCTCAACAGGGACAGATCTTCTTGTCTCCTGGTGGTCCCTCTGATGACTCTATATATACCCTCCCATAAACCCTCTCCATCTTGTTTTTCGCAAAACTCCTTCCAACTGGCCACTAGCGCTTTCTTGGCTTGGCACTCATACTCTTCCTTGGCTTTTAGGTACTCGTCTACAACCATTGCTCTCCGGACCGATGCGGCATTACGGATACGGTTCTTCTTTGTTACGACTTCCTTTTTCTTCACAGCGAGCACTTCGGACCACCACAGAATGATAAGTTTCGTTTTATTATTAATTTTTGGTATAGCTTTGTCACATGCCTTCTCATTTGCATTATTGTACCTTAATACCAATTCTTCTAGTTCATTCTTATTAACTTTAACTTTAACAATATAAAGAACTATCCTAAGTTGGTCCGGAGGAAGATGGCATTCGTGATACAGGGTAATTTATTTAATTTATACTGTCTAAGCTTATATTATTTTCAATTCTATATTCCCCCAATTTAAGTTTAAAAGTTTCCCAATTTGCTTTTTTCGTATTATACTTCCTTGTTGTCCTAGTTATGCTTATCCCTTTTCCCTTTTTACTTTTACATTAAATATAATGGTGTTATGGTCCGAACTCGTTGCCCCTGTATCGATCCGCCAGGCGTCTACCAAGTCAAATAAATCGAGAGAGCATGCTGTGACATCCACGTGGCTCTTGTATACTACGCCACCTCTTACCGTGTAAATAGTTGGCGTATCACCAGTGTTCAGTACCTGAAGCTCCAACTCTTCCAAGATCCCGGTCATCTCTTCTCCCCTGAGGTCTTCTATTGTACTTCCCCACCAGGTACTCTTTGCATTTGCATCTCCCCCTATTAGAAGTCTTCCGGTGCCCAACTCCAGCTTTATTTTGGTCAGATGACCCAAGTAAGGCCCTATAGGTTGGTCTGGCTCAAAGTAATAGGAGACTACCGTAAGTTCCCAGGCTTTGGTCCGGATCCCCACCACGACGATGTTGTTGGTGGTGAGTTTCGGGTAGGGAATGATGTCCAAGTCATCGTTAAAGACGGCTATTGCCGCCTTTACTCTCCCACTTCCTTCAACCTCGCACTGGTAGATTCTCGCGCCACGATAGCTCCTCATACCCCTATCCTCTCCCACATACGGTTCCTGGATCAATGCCCACGCGATTCCTCAGCTCACTAGCCTCTAAAAAGAGTTCGGTGATTACCAGTTGCTTCCTTTGTAGGTTGGCTTGGGCCACTGCATATCTTCTGGTTGGGGTGTACGCCCTGTCGCCAGTCTCAACTTTAGCAATATGCTACTCTGGCTCTGGCCAGAACCTCACAGCTCTTTCTGACTGGGCATTCGTCACTGAATGCATTATGCTCAGTGTTTTCCTGCTTTGCATGCACACAGTTACAGCAGGATGGGGTTGTTCCAGCCATCCATTCTGCACATTTCGCCCTCAAGTGAGGGCCCCCGCAGTGACTGCACTTTTCCACTTGTTCTTTACAAAGCCGTCGTCCATGCCCAAATCCTAGGCATAGGGAACACTGGACCAATGGAGTCTGGTCGGAAACTCGGATCCTTTGCAGATCAATGTGAACAGCCTGTTGATCCTGTAGTCTATTCCACAGTTTTGGAGAGACCCTGAGGGCAACATGGTGCATGTGGGGGTTTCTTGTTTTCTTTTTAAACAGTACCTCTACCCGGTCTTCTTCTTTCGTTAGATCCATGAACAAGTCCCTATTCTGGTTTCGAAGAGCCTTAATGACATCTTCGTCTGTGTTGTAGGTTAACACATCCCTTAAGAGCACTAATGGGTCCCTGTTCTTGACGTCCTCAACCTTTAACAACGTCCCCAAGCTTGCCAATCTTTCCTTAATCCTTTCTCTTTCTTCTTCTGTTTTGCATCCCAGTACTATTTTCCTGTCTTTTGCTTTCCGGATTCTGTCCACTGTGACCCATCCCTCCTTCGCGTTTACTGCCTTTCTGATATGATCTATGATTTCCTCCCCAGTTTCAGTTTCCGTGGTGGAGGTGACCACAATGGAGTGGAGTGCCGTCTGCTTCGGTGGCTGCTTGATAGGCCGAGTTGCCGCTACACTAGCGTAGGAGAACTTCTCCATATGCTCTTCGCTAGTTTCTCACGCAAGTTCCGGCTGTGATCTTCCAGAGCCTTTTTAAGAGACTCCATCTCTACCCCCGTGTTGGAAACTACTTCTTTCTGTTCTTCTTCTACTTCCGTTTGCGTTTGTGTCCCTTTTGTTTTTGTTATGATCTTTGGGGGTGGGGCTCTTCCTTTTTCCTGCTCAGATTCCTTAATGAGCTGGTAGAGCTGGTCTGCCTGGTCCTTGACCTCTTCTTTGATCTCCCTTTTCGTTGTTTTGGAATTGGTCATGTGGGCCTTTATTTTACTTAGGCATATTCTGGCCTCCGCGACTCTAGTTTTTGTTGCCGGCGGACTCAAGCAGACAACCTCGACGGATGGTCGTCGTGACGTTTCCAGTATATAGACGAGGGACCTGCCTTCTCCGTCGATTCCACGTCATCCTTGGGGGAGTTTGTTGTCATGTTTTTTATCGGGGTTCTCATTCCAAGCATGATTTCAACAGGCAGGATAGTCTCTTTTTACTACGACGTGTAAATGGCGTCAATACCAATTAAGTCACTCGGAGCTTAAATTTGTAAAAAGTCTTAATGTTAGTCAAGTTTTTACTCTTTGTGGAGTAAGTCTACAATACACCAAATTACAATAGTATTATTGTATGTAGTATAACTGTAACAAAAACAACAAAGCGATACTATATCTGAAGAAGAAGTTTTTGTAAATTGGTCAGGGCCGAAAAACAGGTCTTTTTCTCCTGATTTCAAAGACCCCAAACTTGGTGGGTCTATGACCTCTGGTTCAGTAGTTCGGCCCGGGGGGGTTGGGTAGCTCTGAAGGAGAAAAGGGGGTCCCGGGGGCTCAATTGGGTCACAGGGAGTCACCAGAGGTAGGTCCTGGGGAGATGTATATAGAGGCTATCTACATGTAAATAAGTATAATGTATTACTAGATATTGGGGGTCAAAAAGGGGGTGTGAGGGACTTATCCAAATATAGTTTCTAGCTGGGAGGGCGGGTACCAGAATAAGGGGGGAAATTGATTCAAAATTTTTGTATTCTAGGCCGTTTCCGAGATAATTATATTCTAAGGGAATCACAGGGGGGTCACAAGGGGTCACGAGAAAAAGGGTCTCGGGAGGTTTTAGTACTATAAAGGGGGCTATATAGATTCTGATGGATAAAAAAACAGTGCTACAAAGTTTTTGGGGTCAAAAGGAAGGGGTCAAAAAGGGGGTCTAGGGGGCTTAAATGAATGTAGGTTTTAGCTGGGAGGGGGGTTGACGGGGGGGGGGGAATTTCTCAGAATTTTGATATTCCCAGCCGTTTCCGAGATATTTATTGACCTAAACAATTTATTTAAAAATTTAAAAAGGGGGTTCGAAGGGGAGTGGCCAGTACAGTTTTACTGGCAGCCGTTTTTTGCTGGCAGCCGTTAAAAACAGGCTAACTGATTCCGTTTCCGAGATATGAGCGTTTTTAGATTTTTTAAATCCTGGGTTTGATTCCCGGTTGGTGAAAAGTTAAATTTTTTTTTTATTTTTTTTTATTTAAGAGTATAAATAATTGAGGTGAAATAGAATACTTGAAATTGATCGCCTTATATAGGGTATGTCCTTATACTATTATTATAATTTTAATCGATGTGGTAATCGTGGGGAAAAAGCAAAATGGGGAGATTCTCTTAAAATTACGTAATGTTACCCCGAATTTTTTTTCGGAATAGTCGCAGAGGGATGGGAACAAGTTCTGTAGAAAGCTCCTCCAAAGAAAACGAAAAGTTTTTTATTATTTTCTCTCTGTGACTTCCCGTTTGGATGCTATAACCACAACCATTCAACTTGTAAACAAGCAGGAATCGGGGAAAAACCCGCGATCTGGGAGAGTATATAACTAACAAACTACGTGATGTAATTTTCAAAAAAAAAAATCTATATACTCATTATCAGCTGAAGGCTGCTATTCCTAATATAAAAAACACAAAAAACTATGACAAAGTTATCTTTTCCTTTTTTCTTTTCCTGCCAAAAACAATTTATTTTACAGGCGGAAATTTTTCTTATGTGCACTAAATTAAACAAAGGATCCTAAAATTATTGTCCAAAAATTCTGATTTTCCGTACCCGGTTTGGGTGACGTCCCAGCCACCTTCCCTAGGATTTTCAGACTAGGTCGTCACTGAAGATTTAGATTTTTCGTGGTCGGAAAAACTTTTCAACTTTTTCACGTCCGCAAATTAAGTTTGTAGTCTCAATAACGTTAGGTTAGGTTAGGTTTTTTTTTTTTTTGTATATGAAACTACCGCAGACTTAAGCGTCCGCGCCCTTTTTATTTGGAAAGATTTATCTGATTTATATATTTGACTTATTAATTAGATTCGTGACCCTTAACTAGACTTAAAATCTACGTGGTTCTTAGTTCCTTTTTTTTTTTTTTTTTTTGTATGTTTTCATTTAAGACTACGACTTTAATTAACCTATTACTTATGATCTATGTTACACTGTTTTAATCTATTTTGGATGCTTGGGTGACTTGGGGATGGGGATGGTTGGGATTTATGGGACTGAGGTGGCTCCGCTACCGACCATGGTCTTCGTTACTCGGAGCAAGGCTTCCACGACCGCGGCGTCCCGATGCTGCGTGGCCATCTTTAAGTTGTACTCGATGACCTTTTTAGTCGGCGCATCCATCGCTCTCCTCGCAAACCTGCCTGTGGCGTCGTCGGCGTCATCGGTGTAATAGACGCAGCTGACCGTATGTCTCGACACCGCCACTACTGCGTGAGATACACTGTCGTGGATTTGGAGCCTCCTTTGGGGTTTTTGGGGCGGTACTCGGTATTTGCGCACCTGTGTAACCTTCCACCTTCAGGGAGTGAATCTGCGGTGGTGATGACTGAGACGAGTGTATACCTGAGTATATCTCGCTTAGTGTGAACGCCACATCCATCGGGTTGCGGTGCGTACACAACAACTCCTGGGTGATGCCAGGCACCAGGTTTGGACGGGTATACCTTAGTTGAAAAAGGTTCTCTCTGTCCAGAAATGGTAGCTGGTTAATGTCTCCGATTAGGACCACCTCGCTTGCACCAGACAACCTTACTGTCATGACTATAGCCCCAAAGTGGTTCATGAGTGCTTCATCTACCGTGAGACGGTAGCATTTCTCATTAAGGCTCGTGCAGACCAGCGCGACTTGTCGCGCGACGTGTCGCGTGGCGATTCTGTGATATTATCGCCACGCAACACCTTTCACACTAACGCGATATCGCGCGCGATTCGCAGCGCGACACCGACAAAGGACACCTAGAAAGTATAAATGGCGGTGCATTCCGAGCAGAGCTCAGTAGTAGACGGATCTTCGTCAGAAGACGAAGTCTAGTCCGTGCTTGTTTGTTCATTGTGGGGACCTAGGTTCGAGTCTCCGATCGGTCAACATAACCCAACCTAACATAAGTAGGTAGGTACCTCAGCGTAGGTAGTGTAGGTACCACATTACTACTAACTAACTAACCACACTACTAACTAACTGGCTAATTCGGTCTTTTTATACGAAGTATACCTATTTATTTAAAAATCGAGATTTTTAATTTAGTTTCCAATCTATGTGATTTCGTAAAAATAACTTAATTTATACACAGGTATAAAGTTTACTTTCAGTTGCAGCCCGTTTTTATGGCCTGTTGTTTATGAGTAGGTAGAAACTTACGTAGGTACTTATCATTTTGAAATCATCTTAATTTAACCACCCGTAAAGTTGACAACATACGAGTAGGTATATTGGCACCGACTACTAGGTACCTACTTACTTTTAATTTACTTATCAAACTAATTCCGTATCTCCGTGAATTCTACTCTAATAAAATTGGGAATCAAACGAGCTTACCTGTTAAGCGAAGTCTTGATTCTAATTTTACGAACGGCGATCTGAAATATAATTCGTTAAACAAAGTAGTAATTCTTATGCACAGCGTAGACATCGCGTTCGTTTAGATATAAAATATTATAAATTAATAGAATTATCGTCCTTGGTGGCAACACACGCAGGAATGTCACTAATTTTAAGAGATCCTTATGATGGCGAACAAGCTCTGTTTTCTGTACAGAGTAGTTCCGCATACTTACATTCACTAGGTTTTCCTGGAAAAATAAGTGAATTAAGTAGACTAATTATTGCAGCTTTGGGGATATTAGGTAGTGGCGGGTGGGTAATTATATTTCAGATCGCCGTTCGTAAAATTAGAATCAAGACTTCGCTTAACAGGTAAGCTCGTTTGATTCCCAATTTTACTTCACGGCGATCTGAAATATAATTCGTTAAACAAAGTAGATGTTCAGAGTTGTCTGCAATAATTTAGTTAGTTAATAAGTTACGGCATATTCTGATTTATTAGGTACTTTTATCATTCTTTCTGAATACAATATTTTAATTTTATGTAATTTAAGAAGGTTGCTTTGTTTTATGTGAATGTCATGTACATCTGTTATTGGTATGTATAAAAGTCCATAACTGTTAACATTTAATATTTAATGTACAATATAATATATGCTTTTGGCGTATCCATTTTAAATAAATTCTTAATAACGTTGCTTAATTAATAGTGTTTAACTATTTTTCATCAGTAATGAGGTATAATCATCAACACAATGTTGGTTGGCACTGTGTCTATTTCAATTGATGCCAGCACTAAGTTGAGCTACTGTATGTTTTGTGCTGTGGGAGGTGAATTATTAGTATCACTCTCACTTCCTACCACATTTAACCCAGCTTGTGTTTATACAAATTTTATAAAGTTGTTCTGAATTAATATACCAGGAGGATATTATGATATGAATACTTTAAAAGTGTAAAACTGGGTGAACCTGCTACAGGGACACCTTGCCCAACCATTCGGGGAAACAAGGCGTAATGTTATGATGTTACTTTAAAAGTTTCCATGATTGAGAATAGCATTCTCAGATCTGTCTGTAAATAGTTAATTATTTGGGATACTGTTGTGCTTAATGAGTGAGTATTGAGTTGCACATTACATCTTGCTGTCAAGGTAAGTGTCTAGCTCAGTGAGTCTAGAAGATGAATTGTAAAGATTATCATTAGGGTATTTGAAAGAATGTCAGTTATCTAGTGATCTGAATAAGAGGCACCATGGCTGTGAGGTCCTTAGTAGTTAAACTTTCATAGGGTGTAACAGGATCTTTTAGCCCCTGAATGTTGTAAGCAGGGAGGTATTTTTGGTAAGCATTTGTGGAATTGTATTGTACCTAAATTGTACTGACAGGAACTTAGTTTTTTTTTTTTTTTTTTGAAAAATGTAGTAGGATTTTTTGGTCAAATTCTTGTGATCAGTTGATGTTATTTCCGTTTAGGTAGGTAAGTATATACTTTATGATATGGTTTCATTTCATTTTTGGATGGACTAGTTTTCCATAACTTTAGTTATTAAAGGTATTTTGGAAACTGAATTTCAAATACGGAATAGGCTTTTAACTTGTAAGCACCAATTAATAAGGGCAGTATATTATGCCCTGGATAGGAGAGAGGTTTGGACAAATTTGAGGTGAAAGGGTCTATTTCAGATGTGTTAGGGTTTTTCCTCAACGATACTAATTTCCATATGAGTTTCACATATTCTGCTAGCAGTAATTACTTGACGAGTTTAGAGCTAATCGAAACTAGATTCATTTTAGAAGTATAAAGATATGAACTCTTTTCCTTGACCTCATAATATGTCCAAAATTTGGATTGTGTAATGAGTTGCATTTTTAAGTGAGGGAGTTGTATAATTGAACTTGTTATGATGTGCACTTGGTGAGCAGATGGAGAGTTTTAGAGTAAAGCAATTTATAGATAATTCATTCATAGTACCTACATTTATTGTATTATACCTTATCTTGTTCATGTTCTACTCACAATCCATCGATACCTATGTTGTCCTTACAATGTTCTCTCCCCCTCTTTTTTTTTTTTGTTTCCTTGATAATTTCACTTTAGTGCTGCAATTATCATTTAAATCTACTGTTAAATATGTAGACTAGTAGTTGGCAATCAAATGATTAATTTGGTATTTTGATTTTATAAGCTTTGAATAAGATCACCCATTTCTGCCCAGCCCTTCGGGAAGTCCGGGCGTAATGTTAAATAATGCGACTAAGTTTACTAGCACTTTTTTTTTTTTTTTGTCCTTGTGTTTCAAGGTTTGTTTAAAGTGAAAAAAAATAAAACTTAATAATCCAGCCTAAAAAATAGCATTATTAGTTTTCAAGCCCAAACATTTAAACACACTTATAGTGGTATTTATTGGTATGTCTTATCGCAGTCTCGATATTTTACCAAATAAACAGTCAAGTAAGATTGTAAGAAAACCTTGTTTTCTGTAAGTGGCACTCACTACTGATAATTTAGTAGGTAAAACAGAGATAAGAGACTATTCAAGTATGAAAAGAATTAGTAAATGTGTATGTAATTAACCCTTTATTGGTTATTTGGTAGGTAATGTTATCTTCCAGATAGTCCTAAGTGATACCCCTGTACCTATAGGATTAAATCATAATATGATTTCATAAAGGTAATATGGTATATTATACCTATCTATTTTGATATGCTAAGCTATAATTGATTAGTGTACAAGTTGTCAGTTTGTAACATACTTGTAGTTATTACTGGGATTGTTATTTTCCTTCAGTATGATATTAGACAGTCTTGATGAATTTTTTTTTTTTTTTTTTCATAATGAAACTGAATTTTCTATTTTGTTTGGGACTGACTGAAATGTATTTTTCAGATAAATTCTTTGTAGATCTATCTATTGTATTGTTTGTAAATGCATCTCAATATTTAATAAGTTCTTTGATGGTATTGAGAGGATCATCATCTACCCGGCCTTCTCCCAACTATGTTGGGGTCAGCTTCCAGAGAATGGCTTTGAGAGGTTAAGATATTGAATTTGGTAGGTATCAAATATTTTCTTATCTATGTCCATAGCCAATAGCAGAATCAGAGGAATATAACTGCTTTGCCAGCATTTATTCCAGTATTGGTCTTCTTGAATTGTTATTTTGGAATATAAGCCGGGTTGTTGTTGAGGTCCACCATATATATTGATTTTTATTTTCAGTGACAAAAATAGTTCATTTATTTTCCAACCGATTAGATTAAACCAAAACATCATAAGATATTGTGGTGGTGGTTTTCAATGGTGTGATTCCTGTTATTAACCCGGTAGAAGGATGTTTTATTTTGTTATTTACAAAAGTAAGTAAATCAACTAATGATGTGCTTGTTTTACATTTTCACCATAGAACTGGTAAGTTTCACTATTATCATGAGAATGTCTTGTGGTTTTAATATTTATTGAATAGTTGTTATTGTTTTTGTTTGTAGCTAAAACATTGTGTACTCAAGTTTGTGATTGTTTCGGTTTGTTTATCAAATAGGATGAATTAAAGTTAATGTCAATTAGAGATTATATAACTTTTGTTCTGGTTTTAGTTTGGTGGCAGTGGGCATTGCCAGCTGGTTTTGCTGCATCAGCCAAGTTAATCAACAATTTGTGTTTGTCTTATGTTCTGCATAAGCATAGGGTCAGTCACTGCTTTCCCTATGATAAGGGTAATAACCAGTACGGCTTGTTTCTGGAATATCTCAATCCCTTGTTTCCTCAGTTTAGAGGAATCTAAATGGGGTGAATAAGTATGGGAGCATGGAATAATACTTTGTATTATTCCAATTATGGTTTAGTCCATTGCACTTGTATCTGAAATCAAGAGTTTCCAGAGGTAGCATTTGTCGTCAGCCATTGTATCACAGAATCAAGTTTACAAAGTATCTTGTGTATTTAACTGTATGCCTGTAAAAATTGCACAATTTTGCATTATTGTTTTAGTTTACAAAATAGATATCATTTATTAGTTTTTGGCAGGATAATTAAGCCACCTAGAGCTAGATAAGTCACTGAGTATCTCGTACACAGTGATATCTTTTAATTAGATATATTTTGTTTGTTAAAAATGGCAATCCTCGATATGAAAGCTAGATCACATAGTATTGAGACAACATGCTATAAGCATCTCGCGCTAAGCATGTGCACACCATGTCAGATATGTGCCAGTTAGCAACATAGAATCAATGTTGTTGAGATTTTGTTTGTTAAAAATGGCAATCCTCGATATGAAAGCTAGATCACATAGTATTGAGATAACATGCTATAAGCATCTCGTGCTAAGCATGTGCACACCATGTCAGATATGTGCCAGTTAGCAACATAGAATCAATGTTGTTGAGAGTACCTTGTACTCGTTGATAACAATCTAGTTAGCGAGGCAGAATGCCACACTCACTATAGGAAGTATAATGCTTTTGCAAGTTTATAACACACAGACAGTGTGCAGGGTTAAGTAAGGCTGTCTCGCAACCTTCATGTTTGTAAATTAAAAGTATATAGAACCACTTTTGACAATTCCTTAGCCAAGATCATAGAAATGTGACTTACCCCTGGTGACGAGTACATACCAGCGTTAGCTATGTAGAATAACATCGCTAAGTGCATCACGTGCTACATTGGTAGTTTCATATTCAGCTGGTAACGTAGAATTAGCGTTACTGAGAGCATCTCGTGCTTACTGGAGGGGTAATGCTGACAAGCGCGTACCAGCTAGCTATGTACAGTTACATCGCTAAGGGCATCACGTGCCTCTCTGGTAGCTTCTCATCCAGCTAGTAACGTGGAGATAACGTTACTAAAGACATCTCGTGTCCACTGGAGAGATAGGTAATGCTTTAACAAGTTGTGTTGTGTTAATGTCCACCATAGTGCTTGTAAAACACTGTCAGTATCACGTACAAAGTGGTCAGTTAAAGCCAGGCATTCTCGCGCATTAGGATTGTGGGAGGCCTCCGGATCTAAGTACATCTAATGTGGGTCAGGAACTCAAGACTAAAGCTGCTTCTAGTTAGTTCTGATGTAGGTAATTTATCAGCTTTCCTGTTAATATCGTTGATGGACGCCTTGTCCGTCTCAGGTTTTGACTAACGATGCACTTATTGCACTTTCTATCACTTAACATAATTAACATTTGTTATTCTAGTAAAAAGTTCCGTAAACTTATTTTAAATGAATAATTTTAAGAGAGCAAATTTTTTCATGCGATGAAAAAACGCGCGCGAAAGAAAAGTGACATTCCTGCGTGTGTTGCCACCAAGCACGATAATTCTATTAAAAAAATATAAATTTATAATATTTTATATCTAAACGAACGCGATGTCTACGCTGTGCATAAGAATTACTACTTTGTTTAACGAATTATATTTCAGATCGCCGTGAAGTAAAACTGGCAAAATGCGGCTGTACTATAAGTAGGTAGCTACACCTCTACCTAATCTTTTGGGGATTACAGGCGTGATATTTAAGAAATACCTACTCCGATGTTCATAAATACTCGGATATTGGGATAAATAGTATATCCAGGTCACGATCTACCCATGTGCTAAATTTCATCCAAATTTGTTCAGCATTTTAGCGTGAAAGCGTAACAAACAAACAAACTCACTTTTGCATTTATAATATTAATTAGGATAGTAGGTACTTAAGGGTCCGTGCACGAAAAAAACCCTCTTTTGTCAATTACTTATTTAATTGTGAGAAAGCTTGAAATAATTGAAAGATTAAGTATATCTGTATATCATTTGTGTCAGTCAGGTGTAGTTGCATCACTTTTGCGCTCTCGAAAATATGGTATATTTCGCCTTTGATTTACTTAATGAATAAAGATATTGTTTAAATTTAAAATAAAAATTACATTTTATTTCAAGGATAGCTGAAGGTCAATGTCTGATTTTTTAATTTCTTGATATGGTTTGCTAAATAATAGGAAAAAATACGTGACTGACAGGATTTTTAAAATATATAGGTTTTTCAATATTATTTTTTGCTATATTTTGTATGGAAGTTGATCAAAGTGGTTGAGCCATATGACCATAAATGATATTTTATAATTTTCAAAATCAAAAGAAGTTTCTTACAACAAAATGATCAAAAGTCAGTCTCGCGTCATTTTTCGGAAAACTTGTTGCAAATACCTATTAGTGATTTTCCATGAATAAGTACTTAATTTATTTGAAAAATCCCTTTCAGCCACAAGCAAAACAAAGAACTCGGCTTTTAAAAGAATTTAAACAAAACTGTTTATGATTTGATAAATAGTTCTGTTTAAATTCTTTTTCCCTTTCTCTCAATCAATTAACAAAAAAGATCAAAATCAGTAGATTTCGTGCACGGCCCCTTAACTACTAACAAACTGTCTCGTTGGTCTAGTGGTCGCAAGTAGCAAGTGCGCGTAAGCTCCTGGCTCTTGTAATGTAACACAGCCGTGCGCATTCAGACGATGTACTCGAACTGACTCTCGCACAGCTGATATCACGCACTCGACTGCTAGCGGAGCCCTACTCTGCCGCCCGCGCAACAGACCGCGTCCGCTAAAAAGTACCTACCTACGACAAATGCAGACCATTTCAACTCCCGTTGCCCGCCTATTTAGAGTTAAGTAGGTACCTATCAATAGTGATAAAATAAAATAAATTGTTTATAAACGAATTCTAGGACACTGAACGAGACACGATAGAAGTTTTATGTTAGAAACTTATGACGCCTATGGGCGTTTAGTGTCCCTGAAAGTGTTAACCATTTTATTAATTTCATCCAACAATATTTGCACTCAATAGATCATTTTGATTTTAGAGTCTTAAGTAGGTACATACTTATGAGTTGCAGGCAATTTGGCTGACTAAATGTTGAAAATACCAACTAAATTAGGTAAGTACTTCCTGCAGATTTTAATAAAAATGTTTGACAAAATATTTTGAAATGAAAACTTCTTTAGGTGCGTTGGACATTTTTGAGATTTTTGTAAACGCAATTGTGCTCTTTATTTATATTAATCTACGGATCAATGTTCTATGCAAGTATTTTTACTTTAAAGGTTTCGGAAGTATTATTTTTTTGTAAACGCGATTGTGCTCTTTATTTGAATAATATTACGGACCAATATTCTATATAAGTATTTCTCTTCCACCAAGGCGATCTTGTTCAGGTTTTCAGTCCTGTCAGCACTCCCGGAGTGCCACCACTTTTTTTTTTCAGCCAGTTTTCAGTTTGTAATTTATCTAAGTTAGCCTAATGTGAACTGCTCGTCACCTATTGCAAAATATTTATTTTCCCGATGCTGGGACGTTCATCGTTGAGGAGTTCTCCAGGTACTTTACCATCAGCTCCACTTCTCCATAATGTATTGTGACGAGCATAAATTGCTTGGCAACCATAATATTAAAGCAATCGAATCACAATCCGTGAAATACTAACCGTCTGTGTTCTTCATCATCAGTTCTACTACTTCTACTTCCATCAAATGGTGCTTTCCGAGAGCAACTGCACCAGTTAGGCAGGTATTATAAAAAATACCCAAATAGCCATAGGTGTGCCTGTAATATTTGAAGAGTTCCCTCGATTTCTCCAGGATCCCATCATCAGATCGTGACCAAATTACAGTGGGACCACTTCGGAAATATACCCTTTCAAACAAAAATTATTTTGCTAATGAGTCTGGCCGCCAAAAATTGTACATTTGAAAAAAAGTTTCGAGTCCTTCTCATTTATGTAAAAAAAACATATTTATATTTAATTTTTATGGTATGTTTTAACTGGATCGGGTTAGTAAAATTATATAGAATCATATATAATTTTTATTCGATGTATATTTCGGTTTCCGGAATTTTCGGATATTTTTTTTTAATTGGCTTCTTTTCACTTCCGTACAAAACTCGTGTCCCTCTACGACATGTTACACATTGAAGTCAAAAATATGTACGTAATTGATAAGTAACCACTTACATTTTGAAATGGCTAACTTTTCCAATATGTTTTATGTTTATTTTTTTGTAATACTGATAATGTTTTAAAGTATTAAAAAACAATTTTGAAAATGTGTCTCACTTTTCGTTCCCGTATGTTACTTCACGTATGTTACTATTTATCTGTGAAACTAACGATAATCCAAGTGCTTTAAAACCATTTTTGGGTATGGCAATACCACACTACAGTTGGCCAATCGCCGGAAAAAAGGCGCCATTTATAATATTTTTTAACACAAGTGAACATCGAGTCAGTCGGTAAATTTGTCTAGGGAAATTCTCATAATTTTAAGAGCTGATAATTAAGGTTAGATCGTAAGTTTACTATATTATTTTAAATAGTACTTGTTGATAGACTATTTGATTACCAAATAACGCTGTACGGTGCCTTTTAACTTCAAAACTCACATCATTTTTTTTTTGGCTGTTGACAGTGTTTTTGATTCACGAATGATACGTGTGTTACTGATCTGTTATTAAGCTGAGTGTATACTATAGAAACTTAGTGATTAATTTATTAGTGTCAAAATTCATTTACTTACACATATTTTTTTATGATACCAGGGTAGACGATCTACGTATATTTGAATTACTTTTTTTATATTTCAATATTTTTATCAAATTTTGAATACTTTTAAGTGTGTTTTAAATTTATTTTTTAAAGTAGGTAGGCTTCTCTGGAACTGATTAATAATATAATATTAGATTAGTACCTACCATAAGTAGTTAGCAATAAAAAATTTATTTAATTTTTTCATATAATTAAAAAACTTCCTCATGAAAAACATTTAGTTTTTAATAAAAAAAAAACCTTGAAAATCGCTTGTTAAACAAAATATAAATAACACCTACCATAGCACTTTATTTTCGCAATTTGACAATGTTTTCGAATTGTCGAAATATCCATTGCATCAAAATAATTAGTAATTTCTCTCACATGAACCCCAGGCTTTACAAATTCACGTGTTACCTTCATTCACGTATGATAGATACCGCGTGTTACCAATTCACGACTGTTATTGTACACTTTTTGGCGGCCATACTCTAATCCGTCTATATAATAGAATAGAATAGAACGACGGAGATAAGCCCAACCAAACAAAAAAAAAGATATGTATAAATATCCGAATTCATAACCTACTCCTTTTAGAAGTTAGTTAAAAAATGCAAAAAAAACAGGCGCTGTATTCGCGCGGACGCGGACCACAAGACCGCGGTCGTCGCGCGCATCTCTTTCACATAGAAGCAACCACGCGGCGCAGGACTGAGCCACTACTGAGCGCGGCTGACTTGCGGTAGCTTCAAAATGTACCTAGTCCTTTGACCACGCCGCCGCCGCCGCCGCGCGCGCCGCCAATCCATTAGTACGTCAATGCAAAGTAATTCTTATATATTTGCAATAAGGCATAAGTTAGAATGATTGATATTTGTGAGGACTTTTTATTTGGAAATGGAGAAATGATTATTTTTTTGTATAAATAGTCAAAGATCCTAATTTATACCTTACGACAATGAGAAAAGAGTCACATTACAATGACTAACTATTTTGCTTATGATTTTATTTCACTTTGGTAGTCTGTCAGTCTGCCTAGATTTTTCCCAACTATTTAATTGCGTAGGTAATTTATTTTCGTAAATAATTATGACAAATTTGTTTCATTTTGACACTTCAACAACATTCATTGCGTTATTTACCTTGTTGAGCAGAATTTGTTTTCCAACTTATAAAGCAATAGATTAGCAATCTGTTTTAAATCGAAACAAATTATGATTGATCGTATATTACGCAATTAGGGTACCTCCACTAGTTACCTAATACCTGGGTTATACGAGAACAGTCTTTCGGGCTTCTGACGACCCGTAACGATTGTCAAATATCTTCGAATGGCAGCTGAGACCACGAGGCACGGAAGAGTCTCGGTATGTAAAGATCGTCACTCATCCACCAACCTTTGCCAAGCGAAGTACTGTCAGAGGCCCTAGTGTGAGTTTCTTTTAACCATCTCGACCTTACGCATCGACCGCGTTCGGTGCTCCGATTGGCCTTTCACCAGTGAAGGCCAGTGTAGGCCAGTGAAGGGCCAATCGGAGCGCCGTACGCGGTCGATGCGTAAAGTCGACATTGTTAAAAGAAACTCACACTACGGGTCTACGGCCTCTGATTGATCGACCCGTGACGCTGTTATAACTTTTTGAAATAAAACGTTAAATAAAACTAAGCCTTTGGTTAGCACGTACAATTTTAGGTAAGTATCTACCTAGGTTAGGTTGGGTTTAAATGACGGACCGGGGAATCGAACCTAGGAGCCCACGCTCAGCAAACGCGCACAGACCTGCCTTCGTCCTCTGACGAAGATCGTCTACTGAGCTCAGCTCAGTTTGCACCGCTATATATACTCTCTTGGTGTGGCGTCGCGCTGCCAACGCGATATCGCCGCGATTCGCAGCGCGATAATAACAAAGAAACATTCCTTTGTCGGTGCCGCGCTGCGATTCGCGTGTCGCAATGTTCTTGTCGCGATGTATCTGTGTCGCAGCGCGACAGGTCGCTCCTGTGTGAAGTGTCGCGCGCGTTTTCATAGAAATTGTTCTACGGATATAATATCGCAGAATCTCGTCGCGCGACAAGTCGCGCTGGTCTGCACGAGCCTTTACTCTTGAACCCGTTTGCTAGGATTGAGGCCATAGTGCGTACTCTTGTTTTGACTAAGCGCGGCTCCAGCTTCTCTCTGAGATCCTTGGCAGCTTCGGTCGTTGTGGTAGCTACGACATCCCTTTCTTCGTCGAATTCTATCACCACCCACGTTGTTTTGCCGCAACCCGGCACTCCATTCACCCACCTGATACTGGGTACCGCCCAAACTTCCTGTAGTGCTAGGTCTTCTGAAGTCCCCGAAATAGATTTTGCCATTTCGAGAATCTTATCATCCAGCATTATCTTGGTACATTTGGCGGTAACCACTATCGGGCTGTCTCCTATGGTGTTGAAGGTTGTCTTACCCCTTCGCTCCGTTTCCTGCTCATCCAGGGCCACGAAACCAGTTTCCTCGCTGTAGGCTGCCATATACGACCCCTCCATTTCCCCAGCAATAACTTGGGATGTGGCGTTGTCGTGACATCGTCGTCGTGATATGGCTGCTCCTGCCTCCTTGAGTAGTACTCTTAGTAGACCTTCTGAGTTTAGTTGGAAGGTCTGCCAGATTTTACTGCATGTCGTGAGGTTGACCTGCTTGGTCGCTCTCACGATCGCTACGTACTCAAGGAAGGCGCTCCTCAGGTCCTCGATCTGTGGTACCTGAACTCATCGCAGGGATGGGAGGGCTGACTTGCCCTTTGTCAGCTCTGGTTGGTAAGAGTTTTGGTTCCTTAGGTTCTTTGGGCTTTTTATTGAAGAACCTCTCCACCGCTGTCTTCTGTTTCGCAGTTGATGTGTTGTGGTTTGGGAGCAGTGCTCTGAGGAAAGTGCCGAAGCTCATAAGGCGACTCCTCGAGCGGTTTCGGTCCTCGGGGCTGGTGTATTGGCCCTTTTCCTTTTCGGCCCTTTCGGCGGCTGCCTTTTGTGGGGCCCTCTCCGAACCGCTTAGAGTGGACTGGCTGTCGGGTGTAGTGGAGCTCGTCGCTTTCGCTGTGGGGTCTCGAGGGGCTTTGAGAAAACTTAACGTTTCCCCTCTGTCCTCATAGACCACTACCTCATGCTGTTCTGAGGCTCTCAAACAGCCGAAGCGGTCTGCGACGTCCCCTCTGTCCGTACCTATCGCCATAGCGTCCACGCTTATGGTCCGGGGTGTGAGTGGCGTGTGTTCTCCTGCCTCCCTGATCGCTTGGAGTATTGAGCTCGCTTGAGCAAATGGGGTCTCCTCTCTCCACTCAAGTAGCGCGATGGTCTTCCCTTTGGATCGCGCTAATCGGCATCGGTATGAGGCGACCTCCACTTGGGGCAGCGCGGCGTACTTGCTGCCTCTCATGCTCGTTTTTATGGTACTCCCGTTGATCAGGGCTGCAAGGCCCGGCGAAATGTGGACTTTGCCTCCTACTCGGCTTGACCCTACGCAGAAGCTAAAACTCAGTCTCTCTGCCTCTCTGTTCATGAACAGAGCGACTCCTCGCAATCGGACGCTTGGTGTTCCGCCTCCTCCGCATGCCAGAAATTGTGTGATGGGCATGGTACTTGGAGCCGACTGTGGGCTGGCTTCTGCTGTTGCCGCGACTGTCTCCGGTTGTGTGTTTGTGTTTATATGTGTGACTTGTGTAACGGTATGTGTTATGATGCGTGTGTTTTGTGCGGTCCTTTGTGTGTTGGTAGTGGTTGTTGTTGTAGATGTAATGTTAATCATTGTTAGTGGGTGAGTTGTGATTGTTGTTATTGATGCAGTGGTTGTTGTCATTTGTGTGTTAGTGGTGTTTGCCAATTGCGTATTAGACATTGTTGTCGTTGTTGAGGTTATTGTTGGTGTTGATGTGTCAGTACTTGGGATTGGTGTTAGGACAGATGGTGGTGTGGTCCTCCTTGAGGTGCTAGTGTCCGACTTGTTGGCCTTCGCCGTGACTAGGGTGACCTTGCTCGCGAATGCCAAGAATGGTGTCCTTGTAGCCGGTCTCCCCATGATGGTGTGGAGTATGGACTGGCTAAGCTGGATGTCGATCTTTTGTTCCAGCTCCATTCTGTCTTGGCAGAATCTTGGGCACTCGAAGAGCAGGTGCCATACTGTCTCGTCGCAGCTTGGGTCACAGACACACGAGGGACTATCTTTTAGATGGAAGCGGTGGAGATACGCTGAGAACCCTCCATGTCCTGTAAGGATCTGTACATGGAGCGGTGTCAGGACTGAGTCTCTGAGTGTTCTTTTCGCCGCTAGGACGTCTGGGAAGAACACTTTTGTGACCGCTCCTGTACTCGAGGATTCGTAACGCGCTTGCCACTTCTTGATAGTCCCCTCCCGTATCTTCTTTCTGACGAACGATACGGGGACTTTGTTGTAGTCCGGTGTTGTTTTGTTTAGAGCTGCCTCCTTGGCCAGCTCGTCCGCTCTCTCGTTCCCGGCGGTTCCCACGTGGGCCTTTATCCAAAAGAACCCCACGCTTCGACCTTCCTCTCGGATCTTACGGACGCTTCTCTTTATCTGGAGTGCCAGGTGGTGAGTGGCAGACGGACTCCTCAGCAAGTCGAGTGACGACCTTGAGTCACTCAGAATGCTTACAGAGGCCGCGCTGGATTCTCTTACCATCCTGACAGCTTCGGTGAGAGCGTACATTTCCGATTGGAAGACCGTGTTGTGGGGCTCTAGGCCATACGTACTGAACTTGGACTCCTTGCCGTTTTCCCACCAGGTAAGGGCAGCTCCTACTTTCCCCTCGATCTTGCTGCCATCGGTGTAGATTTGGGGCCCGATTAGGTGGTGTTGTTCCTGGCTTCCGGGAGTCGAGTCCTCTAGTCGTACGTATTCTGTTATGGTGAGTTCCGCTGGGTGGGGGTTTTTGGAGTGGTGTACATTTCTTTCCAGCTCGCAACCCGGCGGTAAGAAGTCACTTGAGTGTCCCTTTTTGATTTTGAATAGGGACGCTGCCTCCAATACCCGGAGGTCTAGGGGCAATTGACCTGACAGAATTAGCGCCGATGTTAGAGATACCGTGCGGTACGCTTTGCAGATCTTCTGCGCGAAGCCTCTTTGCAGCGACTCAAACTGATTCCTTGTCATCAGTTTTCCTGCTGCTGGCTCCCACGCACTCGCTGCGTACATCACGATAGGCTCTATCACCGACACGTAGATTGTCCTGATCACTTCTCTGTTGAGGCCCCAGCTCACCCTCGCCGCACACGCTAGTTGTTTGTAGATATCTGCGGCTTTTTTACAAGTAGCCGCCACGTGTGCGTTGAAGGTAAGTTTGGCGTCGATTAAGAGTCCCAGCAGCTTGACCTCTTGGACTAGGTTCAGCCGCGTACCAGACATATGGAGTATCGGAACGTCGTAATTTAGCTTTTTCGTCAGCACCATCGCATTTGTTTTATGCGCGGCGAAACGCAGCTTATTGCGGACGCCCCATTCCGATACTACTTCCAGCGTTTCGTTCGCTGAACGCTGTAGAGGTCCGGTGGAGAAGTCTGAGAAGACCAGGACGACGTCATCTGCAAAGGCCTGGCAGAATACCCCTTTACTAGCCAATTTGTGTAGGAGTGAGTCTAGGATAAGGTTCCAAAACGTCGGGCCGGCTATTGAGCCCTGGACGCATCCTTTCGTGGTACCCTTCTCGCTAGACGCTCTGGCATAGTTGACCCTGATGATCCGGTCTTCCAGGTATGACGTGACTAGTTGGTAAATGTTATTCGGACAGTGTTTTACCACCATCTGTCTCTTTAGTGCTGGCCACCACGCGTTATCGAAGGCCCCCTCTATGTCCAATGAAACCAAAAGCACGATCTTTTTAGCTTTGATTTCGGCACGAACGTGCCCCATTAGGGCGTAGAGGGCGTCCTCGGTGCCACGCTGTGGCGTGAATCCGTACTGGTTGGTGTTTAGTGTGGGTAGGAAGTGCCATTGAAGTCGGCCGACTAGGAGTTTTTCGACTATTTTCCCCAGAACCGATAACAGCCCTATTGGTCTGTACGATTTATGGTTCGTATAGTCGTCTTTTTCTGGCTTACGGAGAATGCACACGTGGGCGGCTTTCCACTGTACAGGGAAGTGTGACAGCGACAGGCACTTGTTGGCCATCGCTAAGAACAATTCCCTGTCGCAGTTTATTGCCGCTGTGCAGATGTCAGCCGTCAATCCATCCGGGCCGGGAGCTTTCTTCGGATTCTGGTTCTGGAGAACCATTTCCAGCTCCGCGGCAGTGAAAGGTGGATCATCGGCTGACAATCCTTGAGGTGTTTCCTCCTCAGCCAGTCTCCTAAGTGTCGTGTGGTACGGCAGTTCGGCTTCTGTTGAGTCGTCAGGGTAGAAGGTCTTTGCTAGAAGATCCGCTGATTGTTCCGGGCTAAGAGTGTAGCCTGCGGTATCTCTCAGGAGGGTGTCTTCCTGTCTTCTAGCTGTCTTCCTTAGGACTCTGTAAATGCCGTCCCACATGCTCTCTCGGTCTTGTTTGGAGCAGAACTCTTTCCAACTTGTAGTGGCCGCTTCCTCAGCCGATGTTATGTACTTGTTTTTGGATGTGACGTATTCCTGTATGGTGAACTGTCTCCGACTTGCGGCTGCGTTCCGGATTCTCCTCTTTTTCGTCATCATATCTCTCTTCAGACGATCTAGAGTTGGAGTCCACCATATAGGATTGTGGTTGTGTTTTGGCGACCCCAGTTTTGGGATCGCTTCCTCGCATGAGTTGTGGATGAATGTTGTGTAATCTGTTATGATTGTCTCCAGATCTTCTGGGTTTGAGACGCTTGAGACACTGGCTTGTGTGATATGACTTTCCGCCAGGGTGGTCTTGAGGTGTGTGGTGAATTCGGACCACTTGGCCTTCTTAGTATTATATCTACGCGTCGTGATTGGCCTTAGAGGTTCTAAGGCCTTTTCTAGGCGCAGAAAGAAGGTGATGGAATTGTGGTCCGAAGACGTGAGGCTCCTTTCCACCCGCCAGTCATCGATCTTACCCAGCAGCGGCAGGCTGCAGGCCGTCACGTCAACGATGCTGGTACACCACTTGTCTCCTCTGTATGTCTCAAACGTCGGCGTTTGACCAGTGTTAAGGATCTGGAGATCCCTCTCGTTGAGGAAAGAGTTGTACGCCGCCCCGCGATGGTTTTCGGAAATACTTCCCCACCACTGGCTCCAGGCGTTTATATCTCCCCCCACCAGAATGTTTTTTGTGTGTAGTTTGTTGATGGTGTTCTGTGTAGTGGTTATATAAGGTTCTATTTCCTGGTCACCCTCGAAATAGACCGATAACACCCCCAGACGAAGTTGGCCCACCTTCAGCAGTACGGCAGCGATATTCTCGGTAACAAGCTGAGGGTCATGAATGACCTCTATATTGTTGCCGAAGATGACGATCGCTGCTTTTACTGGTTTTTGGCGGTTGAGGCTGCACTGGATGACTTGGGTGCCTGGGCTTTGTTTCATAACACCAGTCCTTCCTACGTAGGGTTCTTGGACTAGTGCTACAGAAAATCCCTTGGCCTGAGCCGCCAGATGTAGTTCGTTTGTGGCCAACTTGGAGCGTTGGAGATTCACCTGGATGAACGGTAATCTCGCTGTCGGTCTAGTTGAGTTATGGAGGGTGACTGGTTGTGGTGTGTTGTCTTGGTCGCCCTTAGCAGTAGGTGACGCGCGATCTCGCTATGCTGTCCCATTTGTGGCGTTCCTGGCAGTCTTCGCTGTACGCCGTGTGTGCCAGGTCGCTTCCCGTCTTCTGGGCTAACTTGCAGTTGGTGCAAGTGGGTTGTAGGCCGTCCGCCCTAATGGGACAGTCCCTTCCGTTGTGTGAGCCACTGCAGTAGCTACACGTCTCTTTTTCAGCCTTGCATATGGACTTGTTATGACCATATCCTTGGCACTTAGAGCACTGAACTAGAGGGGACTGGTCCTCAATTGGGCACCGCTTTATACCCACGTGCACCTTCCGCGCTTGTGTGAGGGTCAGCCAGAGCTTCGGCGATACCTCCAGAACGGGATGGCACTCGAGGTTGTTACGCGCGCGCTTTCTGTAACGCACCCTGGCGGTCTGTTCATCTACAGCGACGTTTTGCAGAACGTCCTTGTTCTGCACCTTGAGAAGATCGACGATCTCCCCGTCGCTGTAGCTGGACATTACGCCTTTGATGCATACCAAGGGGTTTTGTGGTTTGGGCTCCTGAACCTTGAGCCCGCCGCTGGATTTAAATTGGGCTTTCACCAGATTTAGGTCCGATTTACTGGCGCACCTCAGGACCACTTTCTGGTTCCGCGCCTTACGGACCGTATCCACACGGGCTCCGCTCTTCTTAAGGTCCAGGGCTGTCCTGATCCTCTCGATCACGTTATCCCCAGTGTGTCGGGGATCTGTCGACGAGACGATCAGGGTGTGGTTGGGTTGAGAAGTGTTCGGTTTCGGGGGCTTTGGCGTGTTGGCAACCTGGGCAAAGGTTTTTGGCCCTTGATGTGGCAGCGGTGGTCTGTCCGCTCTGCCCAGGTCTGCTACCCCTTTCTCTATAGACTGGAGAGTCTTTTTTACTTCCACAACTGCGAGTTCCGCATCCAGGCTGGGCCCTGTCGGCGCCTGAGTTGGCTGTTCGCGGTCTCGCAGCACTCGGATGTCCGCCGAAACGATCTCCAGTCTCTCTGCTATTGGTTGCAGTTGTTCCTTGATGTTTTGTTGTGGTGCTGGTGGTGGTGGGGGAGGTGTCTTTGGTGATTTGGTCATATCTTGGATGAGGGCCTGTAATTTTTTGACACCCTCTTCGAAGATGATGGTAGTCAGCACGCCCGTCTCCGACGTCCGGCTGCTGGTATCGTCATCTTTTGGCTGTGTCAGGTCGGCTTTGATGTTGTCTATCACCTTTTGGAGCACGTCTAGCTGGTTGGACACGCTGGTGAGATTAGTGTCGAGGCGTTTGAGACCTTCACCCATGGAATCCCAGTTTGAATTCCCCGGTGCTCTGTCTCCTAACAGCCTGGTCCTCTCATGCTCCTGGATGTTTTTAAGGCTCGCCGCCTTAATTTCGTCTTTGGCCTCCTTGATTCCCTTGAAGGCTTCAAGGGTCTCATGGCCCAGCCATTCCCTAATGCCCTTGGCCTCCCTATTTGTGTCAGTGAGATCCGATCTCATCAGGGAGAGCTCGACCTTGAACGCCATCAACTCCCGAGAGTGAGCTCTCTCGACCCGCACAAGCTCTTGTGCGTGTCGAGAGCGCTCCTTCTCGAGGTTGTATTTGTGGCGGGCTCTGGAGTCGGCGAGGGAGAGGACTGTCTCGTACAGGCCCTGGAGACACTCGTGGGCTGAGGTCTTACATTCCCTCCGCATATTCCCCGCAGCCTCCAGCGCGTCCTTACCTCGTTGCAGGAGCTCGTTCGCTTCCCTTGTAGCGAGGTCCATCTCCACTCCTGTCCCCCTTCTCGGTGTTCGGTACAGGAGGCTCTGCCGCTCGGGTCGGTTTGACTGACCCGCGGAAGACGCGACCGAACTTTCCTCGTCTGAGATGATCTGACGGGGGGGGGAGATACCGCACTGCTCCCATTGAATAACAACCTCCGAGACTCTTGTGCACTCTGCAGCTGGAATCTCGGAGAAGTTGGTTGAGGCGACTGACGGTGGTAACGAGCCGGCTGAACCCGGCTCCGATGTCGCCTTCGGCACCTTGGGCGGCTCTGATGGACACGCCGCCTTTTCTGATGCTACGGACTTGGCGGTATTTTTAAGAACTTTCTCCCTGAGGGACTTGGACACCTTGGAGACGGTTTCCATGGTCGGCTTGCGGGTGGATGATTTAGAAGACATTATTGATGTGTACTTATAAGTAACTTAATATAATTTAATAATTTACAAGAATAACAATTTGAGGTAGTTAACGGTGTTTTTTTTTTTATTTTTATTTTTTTTTTTTTTTTTTTTTTTTTTTTTTTTTTTTTTGTTTTTTGTTTTTTTTTTTGTTTTTTGGAACTAAGAACTCACGGTTGCTTCAGCTGATGGTCTGCTTCCGCTGTCCAGTGAGGAGCCCGATCTGCTTTCCGAACTCGGTGGTCAGAGTTCGGGAACTCGGATGGTGTGAGTCCTGGTGTGTGTTGATGGTGGTGTCCCGTGGTGTTTCCGAAGTTGATGAGTGGTTTCTTCGATTGTGGGCAAAAATGAAGAAATCTGACGGGGCCAATTGAAGGAGCTTTTGATGCCCTTTCAATTGAGCCCAAACTCGTCTTTGTAGCTCCAACGGTTGCGGAGTTAGGCCAAGGGGGGTGAGGTAGCCCTGAGAAGGGGTCGGGGGGAGAGTGTCTCGCGGGGAGGTTAGGGGGGTGAGAGGGGTGGGGGGGGTTAAGTCTGTCCCGTGGGGATGTAAGGGGGGGTGAACCGGGGGGGGGGGCGTACTTGGACGTTCGTGGAGGGGGGTGCCTCAAGGTAGAGGGGGTAGGATGGTACTAAAGGTGTGGGGGGAGGTGGTGAGTGGGGGGTGAGATGGGGATGAAGGGTGGCCCGGTGGCTGTGGCTAGGACTTGGTATTCCAAGTTGAATGAGCCCAAACTCGGGGGGGGTAGGTTAAAGGGGTAAGGAGTTCCTTCAGGGCTTACCTGGTGGTTCGTTGTGGAGTCGTCACGCTGGCCTGCAGACCTTAAGATGATTCCTCGGCCGGCTTCGGAGTCTCCAGGGATGGCTGTACGTGCGTCACGCCTCGTGTATGAAAGCACGTGGTGGTAAATGTAAGGTTATTCTAACCTCAAACCACGTGTTTTTGGCGAAATTTGGTACCTGATAGCTCCCTGGTCCGTGATCCGATTTCACTGTTCTTGGTGCCGATGGATAGGCCTATCTGGCGGTCTTCTGCACAATTGTAGGCAAAGCGACTCCACTAACCTTTACTGAGTTATTAACCCCTAAAGTTATGAGGGTTCTGCTCCGCAACCTGATGACGTAGGATGTTGCCCACAATAATCCCGGCTCTTCGTCACTTCACTAACACACTGGAACACTTTTTACACACGTAGCTCAACGCGTCTATTTTTCGTGAATTTATTACGCGGAGCTGATGTTAGTCGTGTCGTCTTAGAACGGATACTGGGTTTTTTTTTTCGGTTTGGTTAGGTTTTTTTTTTTTTTTTTTGAATATAAAACTACCGCAGACTTAAGCGTCCGCGCCCTTTTTTATTTGGAAAGATGGTTTGGTTAGGTTAGGTTTTTTTTTTTTTTTTGTATATAAAACTACCGCAGACTTAAGCGTCCGCGCCCTTTTTTATTTGGAAAGATTTATCTGATTTATGTATTTGACTTATTAATTAGATTCGTGACCCTTAACTAGACTTAAAATCTACGTGGTTCTTAGTTCCTTTTTTTTTTTTTTTTTTTTTTTTTTTTTTTTTTTTTTTTTTTTTTTTTTTTTTTTTTTTTGTATGTTTTCAATTAAGACTACGACTTTAATTAACCTATTAAATGAGCTATGTTACACTGTTTTAATCTATTTTAATATTGGATGCTTGGGTGACTTGGGGATGAGGATGTTGGGATTTATGGGATTGAGGTGGCTCCGCTACCGACCATGGTCTTCGTTACTCGGAGCAAGGCTTCCACGACCGCGGCGTCTCGATGCTGCATGGCCATCTTTAAGTTGTACTCGATGACCATTTTAGTCGGCGCATCCATCGCTTTCCTCGCAAACCTGCCTGTGGCGTCGTCGGCGTCATCGGTGTAATAGACGCAGCTGACCGTATGTCTCGACACCGCCACTACTGCGTGAGATACACTGTCGTGGATTTGGAGCCTCCTTTTTTTGGTGTTTATGATGATGACGTTCTCGTAGGTCAATCCCTGAGCTTCGTGTATGGTTAGGGTGCGCGACCCTTCGCCAGACCCATATCCTTGGTTACTGAGGGAAGCTTTCTCCTCTTGCGTGTGAACCAGGAATAGGGTTTTTGGGGCGGTACTCGGTATTTGCGCACCTGTGTAACCTTCCACCTTCAGGGAGTGAATCTGCGATGGTGATGACTTAGACGAGTATATACCTGAGTATATCTCGCTTAGTGTGAACGCCACATCCATCGGGTTGCGGTGCGTACACAACAACTCCTGGGTGATGCCAGCCACCAGGTTTGGACGGGTATACCTTAGTTGAAAAAGGTTCTCTCTGTCCAGAAATGGTAGCTGGTTAACGTCTCCGATTAGGACCACCTCGCTTGCACCAGACAACCTTACTGCCATGACTATAGCCCCAAAGTGGTTCATGAGTGCTTCATCTACCGTGAGACGGTAGCATTTCTCATTACTCTTGAACCCGTTTGCTAGGATTGAGGCCATAGTGCGTACTCTTGTTTTGACGCGATCTCCTAAGCGCGGCTCCAACTTCTCTCTGAGATCCTTGGCAGCTTCGGTCGTTGTGGTAGCTACGACGTCCCTTTCTTCGTCGAATTCTTTCACCACCCACGTTGTTTTGCCGCAACCCGGCACTCCATTCACCCACCTGATACTGGGTACCGCCCAAACTTCCTGTGGTGCTAGGTCTTCTGAAGTCCCCGAAATAGATTTCGCCATTTCGAGAATCTTATCATCCAGCATTATCTTGGTACATTTGGCGGTAACCACTATCGGGCTCTCTCCTGTGGTGTTGAAGGTTGTCTTACCCCTTCGCTCCGTTTCCTGCTCATCCAGGGCCACGAAACCACTTTCCTCGCTGTAGGCTGCCATATACGACCCCTCCATTTCCCCAGCGATAACTTGGGATGTGGCGTTGTCGTATATGGCTGCTCCTGCCTCCTTGAGTAGTACTCTTAGTAGACCTTCTGAGTTTAGTTGGAAGGTCTGCCAGATTTTACTGCATGTCGTGAGGTTGACCTGCTTGGTCGCTCTCACGATCGCTACATACTCAAGGAAGGCGCTCCTCACGTGGTCTGTGGTACCTGAACTCATCGCAGGGATGGGAGGGCTGACTTGCCCTTTGTCAGCTCTGGTTGGTAAGAGTTTTGGTTCCTTAGGTTCTTTGGGCTTTTTATTGAAGAACCTCTCCACCGCTGTCTCCTGTTTCGCAGTTGATGTGTTGTGGTTTGGGAGCAGTGCTCTGAGGAAAGTGCCGAAGCTCTTAAGGCGACTCCTCGAGCGGTCTCGGTCCTCGGGGCTGGTGTATTGGCCCTTTTCCTTTTCGGCCCTTTCGGCGGCTGCCTTTTGTTGGGCCCTCTCCGAACCGCTTAGAGTGGACTGGCTGTCGGGTGTAGTGGAGCTCGTCGCTTTCGCTGTGGGGTCTCGAGGGGTTTTGAGAAAACTTAAAGTTTCCCCTCTGTCCTCATAGACCACTACCTCATGCTGTTCTGAGGCTCTCAAACAGCCGAAGCGGTCTGCGACGTCCCCTCTGTCCGTACCTATCGCCATAGCGTCCACGCTTATGGTCCGGGGTGTGAGTGGCGTGTGTTCTCCTGCCTCCCTGATCGCTTGGAGTATTGAGCTCGCTTGAGCAAATGGGGTCTCCTCTCTCCACTCAAGTAGCGCGATGGTCTTCCCTTTGGATCGCACTAATCGGCATCGGTATGAGGCGACCTCCACTTGGGGCAGCGCGGCGTACTTGCTGCCTCTCATGCTCGTTTTTGTGGTACTCCCGTTGATCAGGGCTGCAAGGCCCGGCGAAATGTGGACTTTGCCTCCTACTCGGCTTGACCCTACGCAGAAGCTAAGACCCAGTCTCTCTGCCTCTCTGTTCATAAACAGAGCGACTCCTCGCAGTCGGACGCTTGGTGTTCCGCCTCCTCCGCATGCCAGAAATTGTGTGATGGGCATGGTACTTGGAGCCGACTGTGGGCAGGCTTCTGCTGTTGCCGCGACTGTCTCCGGTTGTGTGTTTGTGTTTATATGTGTGACTTGTGTAACGGTATGTGTTATGATGCGTGTGTTTTGTGCGGTCCTTTGTGTGTTGGTAGTGGTTGTTGTTGTAGATGTAATTATTGTTAGTGGGTGAGTTGTCATTGTTGTTCTTGATGCAGTGGTTGTTGTCATTTGTGTGTTAGTGGTGTTTGTCAATTGCGTATTAGACATTGTTGTCGTTGTTGGGGTTATTGTTGGTGTTGATGTGTCAGTACTTGGGATTGGTGTTAGGACAGATGGTGGTGTGGTCCTCCTTGAGGTGCTAGTGTCCGACTTGTTGGCCTTCGCCGCGACTAGGGCGACCTTGCTCGCGAATGCCAAGAATGGTGTCCTTGTAGCCGGTCTCCCCATGATGGTGTGGAGTATGGACTGGCTAAGCTGGATGTCGATCTTTTGTTCCAGCTCCATTCTGTCTTGGCAGAATCTCGGGCACTCGAAGAGCAGGTGCCATACTGTCTCGTCGCAGCTTGGGTCACAGACACACGCGGGACTATCTTTTAGATGGAAGCGGTGGAGATACGCTGAGAACCCTCCATGTCCTGTAAGGATCTGTACATGGAGCGGTGTCAGGACTGAGTCTCTGAGTGTTCTTTTCGCCGCTAGGACGTCTGGGAAGAACACTTTTGTGACCGCTCCTGTACTCGAGGATTCGTAACGCGCTTGCCACTTCTTGATAGTCCCCTCCCGTATCTTCTTTCTGACGAACGATACGGGGACTTTGTTGTAGTCCGGTGTTGTTTTGTTTAGAGCTGCCTCCTTGGCCAGCTCGTCCGCTCTCTCGTTCCCGGCGGTTCCCACGTGGGCCTTTATCCAAAAGAACCCCACGCTTCGACCTTCCTCTCGGATCTTACGGACGCTTCTCTTTATCTGGAGTGCCAGGTGGTGAGTGGCAGACGGACTCCTCAGCAAGTCGAGTGACGACCTTGAGTCACTCAGAATGCTTACAGAGGCCGCGCTGGATTCTCTTACCATCCTGACAGCTTCGGTGAGAGCGTACATTTCCGATTGGAAGACCGTGTTGTGGGGCTCTAGGCCATACGTACTGAACTTGGACTCCTTGCCGTTTTCCCACCAGGTAAGGGCAGCTCCTACTTTCCCCTCGATCTTGCTGCCATCGGTGTAGATTTGGGGCCCGATTAGGTGGTGTTGTTCCTGGCTTCCGGGAGTCGAGTCCTCTAGTCGTACGTATTCTGTTATGGTGAGTTCCGCTGGGTGGGGGTTTTTGGAGTGGTGTACATTTCTTTCCAGCTCGCAACCCGGCGGTAAGAAGTCACTTGAGTGTCCCTTTTTGATTTTGAATAGGGACGCTGCCTCCAATACCCGGAGGTCTAGGGGCAATTGACCTGACAGAATTAGCGCCGATGTTAGAGATACCGTGCGGTACGCTTTGCAGATCTTCTGCGCGAAGCCTCTTTGCAGCGACTCAAACTGATTCCTTGTCATCAGTTTTCCTGCTGCTGGCTCCCACGCACTCGCTGCGTACATCACGATAGGCTCTATCACCGACACGTAGATCGTCCTGATCACTTCTCTGTTGAGGCCCCAGCTCACCCTCGCCGCACCCGCTAGTTGTTTGTAGATATCTGCGGCTTTTTTACAAGTAGCAGCCACGTGTGCGTTGAAGGTAAGTTTGGCGTCGATTAAGAGTCCCAGCAGCTTGACCTCTTGGACTAGGTTCAGCCGCGTACCAGACATATGGAGTATCGGAACGTCGTACTTTAGCTTTTTCGTCAGCACCATCGCATTTGTTTTATGCGCGGCGAAACGCAGCTTATTGCGGACGCCCCATTCCGATACTACTTCCAGCGTTTCGTTCGCTGAACGCTGTAGAGGTCCGGTGGAGAAGTCTGAGAAGACCAGGACGACGTCATCTGCAAAGGCCTGGCAGAATACCCCTTTACTAGCCATTTTGTGTAGGAGTGAGTCTAGGATAAGGTTCCAAAACGTCGGGCCGGCTATTGAGCCCTGGACGCATCCTTTCGTGGTACCCTTCTCGCTAGACGCTCTGGCATAGTTGACCCTGATGATCCGGTCTTCCAGGTATGACGTGACTAGTTGGTAAATGTTATTCGGACAGTGTTTTACCACCATCTGTCTCTTTAGTGCTGGCCACCACGCGTTATCGAAGGCCCCCTCTATGTCCAATGAAACCAAAAGCACGATCTTTTTAGCTTTGATTTCGGCACGAACGTGCCCCATTAGGGCGTAGAGGGCGTCCTCGGTGCCACGCTGTGGCGTGAATCCGTACTGGTTGGTGTTTAGTGTGGGTAAGAAGTGCCATTGAAGTCGGCCGACTAGGAGTTTTTCGACTATTTTCCCCAGAACCGATAACAGCCCTATTGGTCTGTACGATTTAGGGTTCGTATAGTCGTCTTTTCCTGGCTTACGGAGAATGCACACGTGGGCGGCTTTCCACTGTACAGGGAAGTGTGACAGCGACAGGCACTTGTTGGCCATCGCTAAGAACAATTCCCTGTCGCAGTTTATTGCCGCTGTGCAGATGTCAGCCGTCAATCCATCCGGGCCGGGAGCTTTCTTCGGATTCTGGTTCTGGAGAACCATTTCCAGCTCCGCGGCAGTGAAAGGTGGATCATCGGCTGACAATCCTTGAGGTGTTTCCTCCTCAGCCAGTCTCCTAAGTGTCGTGTGGTACGGCAGTTCGGCTTCTGTTGAGTCGTCAGGGTAGAAGGTCTTTGCTAGAAGATCCGCTGATTGTTCCGGGCTAAGAGTGTAGCCTGCGGTATCTCTCAGGAGGGTGTCTTCCTGTCTTCTAGCTGTCTTCCTTAGGACTCTGTAAATGCCGTCCCACATGCTCTCTCGGTCTTGTTTGGAGCAGAACTCTTTCCAACTTGTAGTGGCCGCTTCCTCAGCCGATGTTATGTACTTGTTTTTGGATGTGACGTATTCCTGTATGGTGAACTGTCTCCGACTTGCGGCTGCGTTCCGGATTCTCCTCTTTTTCGTCATCATATCTCTCTTCAGACGATCTAGAGTTGGAGTCCACCATATAGGATTGTGGTTGTGTTTTGGCGACCCCAGTTTTGGGATCGCTTCCTCGCATGAGTTGTGGATGAATGTTGTGTAATCTGTTATGATTGTCTCCAGATCTTCTGGGTTTGAGACGCTTGAGACACTGGCTTGTGTGATATGACTTTCCGCCAGGGTGGTCTTGAGTTGTGTGGTGAATTCGGACCACTTGGCCTTCTTAGTATTATATCTACGCGTCGTGATTGGCCTTAGAGGTTCTAAGGCCTTTTCTAGGCGCAGAAAGAAGGTGATGGAATTGTGGTCCGAAGACGTGAGGCTCCTTTCCACCCGCCAGTCATCGATCTTACCCAGCAGCGGCAGGCTGCAGGCCGTCACGTCAACGATGCTGGTACACCACTTGTCTCCTCTGTATGTCTCAAACGTCGGCGTTTGACCAGTGTTAAGGATCTGGAGATCCCTCTCGTTGAGGAAAGAGTTGTACGCCGCCCCGCGATGGTTTTCGGAAATACTTCCCCACCACTGGCTCCAGGCGTTTATATCTCCCCCCACCAGAATGTTTTTTGTGTGTAGTTTGTTGATGGTGTTCTGTGTAGTGGTTATATAAGGTTCTATTTCCTGGTCACCCTCGAAATAGACCGATAACACCCCCAGACGAAGTTGGCCCACCTTCAGCAGTACGGCAGCGATATTCTCGGTAACAAGCTGAGGGTCATGAATGACCTCTATATTGCTGCCGAAGATGACGATCGCTGCTTTTACTGGTTTTTGGCGGTTGAGGCTGCACTGGATGACTTGGGTGCCTGGGCTTTGTTTCATAACACCAGTCCTTCCTACGTAGGGTTCTTGGACTAGTGCTACAGAAAATCCCTTGGCCTGAGCCGCCAGATGTAGTTCGTTTGTGGCCAACTTGGAGCGTTGGAGATTCACCTGGATGAACGGTAATCTCGCTGTCGGTCTAGTTGAGTTATGGAGGGTGACTGGTTGTGGTGTGTTGTCTTGGTCGCCCTTAGCAGTAGGTGACGCGCGATCTCGCTATGCTGTCCCATTTGTGGCGTTCCTGGCAGTCTTCGCTGTACGCCGTGTGTGCCAGGTCGCTTCCCGTCTTCTGGGCTAACTTGCAGTTGGTGCAAGTGGGTTGTAGGCCGTCCGCCCTAATGGGACAGTCCCTTCCGTTATGTGAGCCACTGCAGTAGCTACACGTCTCTTTTTCAGCCTTGCATATGGACTTGTTATGACCATATCCTTGGCACTTAGAGCACTGAACTAGAGGGGACTGGTCCTCAATTGGGCACCGCTTTATACCCACGTGCACCTTCCGCGCTTGTGTGAGGGTCAGCCAGAGCTTCGGCGATACCTCCAGAACGGGATGGCACTCGAGGTTGTTACGCGCGCGCTTTCTGTAACGCACCCTGGCGGTCTGTTCATCTACAGCGACGTTTTGCAGAACGTCCTTGTTCTGCACCTTGAGAAGATCGACGATCTCCCCGTCGCTGTAGCTGGACATTACGCCTTTGATGCATACCAAGGGGTTTTGTGGTTTGGGCTCTTGAACCTTGAGCCCGCCGCTGGATTTAAATTGGGCTTTCACCAGATTTAGGTCCGATTTACTGGCGCACCTCAGGACCACTTTCTGGTTCCGCGCCTTACGGACCGTATCCACACGGGCTCCGCTCTTCTTAAGGTCCAGGGCTGTCCTGATCCTCTCGATCACGTTATCCCCAGTGTGTCGGGGATCTGTCGACGAGACGATCAGGGTGTGGTTGGGTTGAGAAGTGTTCGGTTTCGGGGGCTTTGGCGTGTTGGCAACCTGGGCAAAGGTTTTTGGCCCTTGATGTGGCAGCGGTGGTCTGTCCGCTCTGCCCAGGTCTGCTACCCCTTTCTCTATAGACTGGAGAGTCTTTTTTACTTCCACAACTGCGAGTTCCGCATCCAGGCTGGGCCCTGTCGGCGCCTGAGTTGGCTGTTCGCGGTCTCGCAGCACTCGGATGTCCGCCGAAACGATCTCCAGTCTCTCTGCTATTGGTTGCAGTTGTTCCTTGATGTTTTGTTGTGGTGCTGGTGGTGGTGGGGGAGGTGTCTTTGGTGATTTGGTCATATCTTGGATGAGGGCCTGTAATTTTTTGACACCCTCTTCGAAGATGATGGTAGTCAGCACGCCCGTCTCCGACGTCCGGCTGCTGGTATCGTCATCTTTTGGCTGTGTCAGGTCGGCTTTGATGTTGTCTATCACCTTTTGGAGCACGTCTAGCTGGTTGGACACGCTGGTGAGATTAGTGTCGAGGCGTTTGAGACCTTCACCCATGGAATCCCAGTTTGAATTCCCCGGTGCTCTGTCTCCTAACAGCCCGGTCCTCTCATGCTCCTGGATGTTTTTAAGGCTCGCCGCCTTAATTTCGTCTTTGGCCTCCTTGATTCCCTTGAAGGCTTCAAGGGTCTCATGGCCCAGCCATTCCCTAATGCCCTTGGCCTCCCTATTTGTGTCAGTGAGATCCGATCTCATCAGGGAGAGCTCGACCTTGAACGCCATCAACTCCCGAGAGTGAGCTCTCTCGACCCGCACAAGCTCTTGTGCGTGTCGAGAGCGCTCCTTCTCGAGGTTGTATTTGTGGCGGGCTCTGGAGTCGGCGAGGGAGAGGACTGTCTCGTACAGGCCCTGGAGACACTCGTGGGCTGAGGTCTTACATTCCCTCCGCATATTCCCCGCAGCCTCCAGCGCGTCCTTACCTCGTTGCAGGAGCTCGTTCGCTTCCCTTGTAGCGAGGTCCATCTCCACTCCTGTCCCCCTTCTCGGTGTTCGGTACAGGAGGCTCTGCCGCTCGGGTCGGTTTGACTGACCCGCGGAAGACGCGACCGAACTTTCCTCGTCTGAGATGATCTGACGGGGGGGGGAGATACCGCACTGCTCCCATTGAATAACAACCTCCGAGACTCTTGTGCACTCTGCAGCTGGAATCTCGGAGAAGTTGGTTGAGGCGACTGACGGTGGTAACGAGCCGGCTGAACCCGGCTCCGATGTCGCCTTCGGCACCTTGGGCGGCTCTGATGGACACGCCGCCTTTTCTGATGCTACGGACTTGGCGGTATTTTTAAGAACTTTCTCCCTGAGGGACTTGGACACCTTGGAGACGGTTTCCATGGTCGGCTTGCGGGTGGATGATTTTGAAGACATTATTGATGTGTACTTATAAGTAACTTAATATAATTTAATATATTACAAGAATAACAATTTGAGGTAGTTAACGGTGTTTTTTTTTTTTTTTTTTTATGTAATTTTTTTTTTTTTTTTTTTTTTTTTTTTTTTTTTTTTTTTTTTTTTTTTTTGGAACTAAGAACTCACGGTTGCTTCAGCTGATGGTCTGCTTCCGCTGTCCAGTGAGGAGCCCGATCTGCTTTTCGAACTCGGTGGTCAGAGTTCGGGAACTCGGATGGTGTGAGTCCTGGTGTGTGTTGATGGTGGTGTCCCGTGGTGTTTCCGAAGTTGATGAGTGGTTTCTTCGATTGTGGGCAAAAATGAAGAAATCTGACGGGGCCAATTGAAGGAGCTTTTGATGCCCTTTCAATTGAGCCCAAACTCGGCTTTGTAGCTCCAACGGTGGCGGAGTTAGGCCAAGGGGGGGTGAGGTAGCCCTGAGAGGGGGTCGGGGGGAGAGGGTCTCGCGGGGAGGTTAGGGGGGGTGAGAGGGGTGGGGGGGGGAGTCTGTCCCGTGGGGATGTTAGGGGGGGTGAAGGGGTTGGGGGGACGTACTTGGACGTTCGTGGAGGGGGGTGCCTCAAGGTAGAGGGGGTAGGATGGTACTAAAGGTGTGGGGGGAGGTGATGAGTGGGGGGTGAGATGGGGATGAAGGGTGGCCCGGTGGTTGTGGCTAGGACTTGGTATTCCAAGTTGAATGAGCCCAAACTCGGGGGGGGTAGGTTAAAGGGGTAAGGAGTTCCTTCAGGGCTTACCTGGTGGTTCGTTGTGGAGTCGTCACGCTGGCCTGCAGACCTTAAGATGATTCCTCGGCCGGCTTCGGAGTCTCCAGGGATGGCTGTACGTGCGTCACGCCTCGTGTATGAAAGCACGTGGTGGTAAATGTAAGGTTATTCTAACCTCAAACCACGTGTTTTTGGCGAAATTTGGTACCTGATAGCTCCCTGGTCCGTGATCCGATTTCACTGTTCTTGGTGCCGATGGATAGGCCTATCTGGCGGTCTTCTGCACAATTGTAGGCAAAGCGACTCCACTAACCTTTACTGAGTTATTAACCCCTAAAGTTATGAGGGTTCTGCTCCGCAACCTGATGACGTAGGATGTTGCCCACAATAATCCCGGCTCTTCGTCACTTCACTAACACACTGGAACACTTTTTACACACGTAGCTCAACGCGTCTATTTTTCGTGAATTTATTACGCGGAGCTGATGTTAGTCGTGTCGTCTTAGAACGGATACTGGGTTAGGTTAGGTTTTTTTTTTTTTTTTTTTTTTTTTTTTTTGTTTTTGGCAGGAGTGGGAAATCCTCATGGACACCCAGACTGTCTCACTAGTGAGGCAGTCTGGGTAGTGCCGGACTCTTACCGGCTAAAACCACACTCCTGCCTTGCCTGATGCCCTCTGACATGATCAGAGCCCTTTTTTAGAGTTTTTAATTTCACAGGTACGAAAAAAAGAAAATTTTTTTTTTTCAAACAACTATTCTGGACAGTTTCCTCAACTAGACAGCCAAATAACTTACAATAACAACAACGACACAACGATAACATTGTTGCTATCTATGCTATCTTTAAAATACCTATAAGTTAATTATATCTATGCTATATCTACTACTTTTACTTTTTTGAGTTTTCTAACCGAACCAAATCTATGAATAATTATTACTATGCTTAATATTAATTATTATTATCTATTTTTATTTATTATGATACTTTAGAATATATACTTATTATATATTGAGTATCATATTTTTCTTAAACTATTTTATTTCTATTTAAGACTAAGTTTCCTATTTTGCTACAGTACTTTAAAAATGCATTTCTGCTCTTTCCTTCCATTAGTTTAGGTAGATTTTGGGCAACCAATGCGACGGCGAGTTGTTGCCCTGTTTCATATCGCATTTTTGCGGTGATCGGGCACTCGAGCAATATGTGCAATACGGTTTCTTCCACGCCGGGCTCACAGACGCACGACGGATTCTCTTTACACTTGAAACGCTTCAGGTATGCAGAGAACCCACCGTGTCCCGTTAAGATTTGCGTGGTAATGCTCGTGGGGGCCATCTTCCGTACCACACTGTACGCTACCACCGCGTCAGGGAAGAATTGTTTGGTGCCCGAAGCCGTGTCACCCGACCTATATCTCCCGTTCCATTCGTCCAGCGTTTCCGGGTTAGGTTAGGTTAGGTTAGGTTAGGTTAGGTTAGGTTAGGTTTTTTTTTTTTTTTTTTTTTTTTTTTTTTTTTTTTTTTTTTTTTTTTTTTTTTTTTTTTGGCAGGAGTGGGAAATCCTCATGGACACCCAGACTGTCTCACTCGTGAGGCAGTCTGGGTAGTGCCGGACTCTTACCGGCTAAAACCACACTCCTGCCTTGCCTGATGCCCTCTGACATGATCAGAGCCCTTTTTTAGAGTTTTTAATGTCACAGGTACGAAAAAAGAAAATTTTTCAAACAACTATTCTGGACAGTTTCCTCAACTAGACAGCCAAATAACTTAAAATAACAACAACGACACAACGATAACATTGTTGCTATGTATGCTATCTTTAAAATACCTATAAGTTAATTATATCTATGCTATATCTACTACTTTTATTTTTTGAGTTTTCTAACCGAACCAAATCTATGAATAATTATTACTATGCTTAATATTAATTATTATTATCTATTTTTATTTATTATGATACTTTAGAATATATACTTATTATATATTGAGTATCATATTTTTCTTAAACTATTTTATTTCTATTTACGACTAAGTTTCCTATTTTGCTACAGTACTTTAAAAATGCATTTCTGCTCTTTCCTTCCATTAGTTTAGGTAGATTTTGGGCAACCAATGCGACGGCGAGTTGTTGCTCTGTTTCATATCGCATTTTTGCGGTGATCGGGCACTCGAGCAATATGTGCAATACGGTTTCTTCCACGCCGGGCTCACAGACGCACGACGGATTCTCTTTACACTTGAAACGCTTCAGGTATGCAGAGAACCCACCGTGTCCCGTTAAGATTTGCGTGGTTATGCTCGTGGGGGCCATCTTCCGTACCACACTGTACGCTACCACCGCGTCAGGGAAGAATTGTTTGGTGCCCGAAGCCGTGTCACCCGACCTATATCTCCCGTTCCATTCGTCCAGCGTTTCCGACCGGATTCTTCGTTTGACGAATGATACGGGGCACAGATCGTAGTCTGGCCTCTTCTTCGACCCCAGGGCGGCTTCTTTCGCGAGCTGGTCGGCTCTCTCGTTTCCCTTCAAACCTGCGTGGGCTTTGATCCAGAACAAAGAGACACTCTTGTTCTGGAGCTTACAGCGTCGTATGGTGTCTCTGGTTTCCACGGCCAAGGGGTGGGGGGAACTTACATTGATCACCGACTGAAGAGCCGCCATAGAGTCGCTAAAGATGCCAAACTTGGTTTCACTGCGCTTGAACACTTCTGTTGCCGCTCTTTGTAGGCCCAGGAGTTCAGCCTGATAGACGGTACAGTAGGACGGCAAGGTAAACTTGAGGGCCTTAGTTTCGGTGGCGCTATTCCACAAAGATAGCGCCGCGCCGACTTTGCCCTCAATCTTGCTGCCGTCGGTGAAGATACGCACGTCGAAATCCTTGTGGGTGTTGTATTGTTCCTCGTCTACCAGGCTTCCAAACTCCAGACTGATTTGCTCCGCGGGATGTGGGGCCTCTATCGCCGGGGCCATCCGCTCAACCTCCCTGTCCCCCAGTATATGCTGGGGCACTCCCCTCTTGGCTTCGTAGAGCGCAGCCGCTTCCCGGATACGGAGGTCGAGTGGGAGTATCCCAGCCAGAACCAGTGCCGAGTTCAGGGAGACTGTGCGGTAGGCTCTACACAGTTTCTGGGCAAATCCTCTTTGGATGACGTTGAGCTGTTTCTTGACCCCCAACTTATTGGCTGCTGGTGCCCATGCGCTCGCGGCGTACAGCACAGTCGGCTCCACTGCTGCGGTGTAAATAGCCCTTATCACCTCTGGGTGCAGTCCCCAACTGACCCGGGCTGCCCTGGCCAGCTGCTTGTATATAGCTATCGCCTTCTTACAGACGACAGCTATGTGTTTGTTGAAGGTGAGTTTGGCATCTATGACGAGCCCAAGAATTTTGACGTCTTGGGACATGCCAATGTCGATCCCCCCCATCCTCAGGCGCGGCGCGTCATACTTCAGCCTGCGCGTTAGCACCATCGCACTGGTTTTGTGCGGCGCGAATTTCAGCCGATTTCTGACACCCCACGCACGAACATGTTCGAGAGCGGCATTGGCTCGTCCCTCGATTTCTAGTGCCGCATCGCCGTCAAACACCAACACTACATCGTCAGCAAATGCCTGGCAGTAGTCGCCTCTACTCTCCAGCTGTTTCAGGAGCGGGTCAAGCAGCAAATTCCAAAATATGGGCCCCCCTATTGATCCTTGGACGCACCCTTTGCTGGTTCGTCTCGTGGTCTGCTCCCCAGCGTACCTCACGTTGACCACCCTGTCACTGAGGTAGCTGCTGACTACCCGTCTCAAATTTACAGGACACTTTTCCTCAGCCAATCGTACCTTAATGGCGGGCCACCACGCACTGTCGAAAGCTCCCTCGATATCCAGCGACACAAGCGTGACGATTCTTTTTTGTGCCAGCTTTGCGCGGATGTACTGCACGAGGGTATAGAGGGAGTCTTCAGTGCTTTTTTGGGGCATAAAGCCGTATTGGCGAGTACTAATCCTAGGTAGCAAATAGAATTTGAGACGAGCAACCAGCATCTTTTCGTACACTTTCCCAAGGACAGGCAAAAGCCCAATCGGCCTGTACGACTTTGGTACGGTGTACGAGTCTTTGCCCGGCTTTCTGAGCACAACCACCGTAGCTTCCTTCCAGATCTTCGGGAAGTAGTGGTGTGCCAGGCATTTGTTCATCAGTGCCAGGAAGTATTCAGGGTCACTATTTATGGCATGAGAGCAAATATCGGCCGTGAAGCCGTCGGCTCCCGGGGCCTTTTTAGGGTTGAACGACATCATGGACCTGTTAAGCTCGCTTTGGGTAAACGGTGGGTCATGTCGTTCATCATGACTCAATGCGTTTACCGTCTCAGCCAGTTGTCGGGTTTGGCGATGATCCATGTTGTCTTCTTCCTCTCGGTCCTCGGGATAAAACGTCTCGGCCAACAGCCTCGCAGAGCCTTTCGCGTCCAGTGTCTCTCCTTCCCCCTGCAGTGGCAGATCTTCCTCTCTCTTCGCTATCCTTCCCATTACCCTATATATCCCTTCCCAGACCCCCTCTCTATCCTGTTTCCCACAGAAGTTCTTCCAGCTCTCCGCTTGGGATTTTGCTGCTGCTGCCTCATATTTTTCTTTTGCTTCTAGGTACAGGTTGACGACCATCACTCTTCGGACCGGCGCTGCGTTCCTAACTCTCGCTTTTTTCGTGGCGACCAACTTCTTCATCTCCGCGAGTTCCTCAGACCACCACGGCATAGTAAGTATTTCCGTATTCTTTTTGTGTGGTATTGTGTCTCTACATGTGTCGGTAATAGCTTGTGTGTATGTGTTTATTTTTAATTCTAATTGATCTGTGGTGTGTATGTTTGACAAATCCACTAGGGTTAAATTTTTATCCAGCATAACTTGAGGCAGCTTCTCATGAAACCGCGTCCAGTTAGCTTTTCTGGTGTTGTATACCCTAGTGGTTCGTTCAATAGCTATGCCTTTTGATTTTTCGAGGTTTATGCCGAAAGCTATGCCGTTGTGGTCGGAACTCGTGAGGCCCTCCTCGATCTGCCAGCCATCCACCAGGACGAGCATGTCCGCCGAGCAGGTCGTCACGTCTATGTGACTGCTATACCTCACTCCACCTCTCACGGTATCGAATGTCGGGACGTCCCCGGTGTTGAGGATCTGCAACCCTAATTCCCCCAGTGCTCCACACATTTGCTCCCCTCTGGCGTCTTCGTTGCTGCTACCCCACCAAGTACTTTTCGCGTTTGCGTCTCCTCCAATAACCAACCTGTTGGGACCCAACTCTCGCTCTATCCGTTTAAGATGCTCCAGGTATGGCTCCATGGGCTTGTCCGGTTCAAAGTAGAAGGACACCAGCGTGATCTTCCAGGCTCTAGTTTGGACTCCCACCACAACGATGTTGTTTGTGGTGAGTTGTGGGTACTGTATGATGCCTACATCTTTGTCAAAGACGGCTATTGCCGCCTTTACAGTCCCTTCTCCTCCCTCAGAGCTCTGGAAAACCCTTACGCCCCGGTAACTCTTCATCCTTCTCACCCTACCCACATAAGGCTCCTGGAGCATTGCTACGGCGATCTTGCGTTTATTAGCTTCCAGCAGGAGCTCATTCGTTGCTAGCTGACTCCGTTGCAGGTTGGTCTGGATCATTTTGTACTTGGTGATGGTCGTAGGGACAACTTTAGCAATATGCTACTGAGGCTCGGGCCAATGCGTCCCACTTCCTCCGCACGGGGCATTCGCTACTGAAGGCGTTGTGCCCGCAGTCCACCATCTTACCTCTGGTGCAGTTGATACACGCCGCCGCTTCGCCAATTCGCCTATCTGGGCAGTCCGCCCTGTAATGCGGGCCGCCGCAATGGCTGCAAAGGTCGGCTGGCTCTTTGCAGAAGCGTTTGCCGTGTCCATACCCCAAGCAGCGGGTACACTGCACCAGTGGTGATTGGTCTTCAACGCGCACTCTTTGGAGGTCAATTCTGAGCTTCCCTGCATCAACCGCCTTCCTCCAGATCGTTGGAGAGACGCTCAGCACTACATGGTTCATGTGAGGGTTTCTGGTCTTTTTCCTGTACTTTATTACTGTCCTTCCTTCCTCGTCTCCGAGGTCGTGAAAGATCTCCCGGTTCTGATTCCTAAGGGCTTTTAGGACTTCCTCGTCGCTGTGTACCATCAAGACGTCCCTAAGAATCAGAAGCGGGTCTCTGTTTGTCACTTCCTCGACGACGAGGTTCTCTCCGACTGCTTCAAGTCTTTCTTTTATCTTTCTCCTCTCCTCTTTTGTAGTGCACCCCATGATCACCTTTCTGTCCTTCGCCTTCCTCACTCTTTCCACCTGCACCCAACCTTCTTTAGCATCCACTGCTTTTCTTATTCGCTCCAGAACCTCCTCACCCGTGTCCAATTCCTGTTTCGAGGAGACTACCACGGAGTGCAGCGTCGCTCGCTCCAGGGCTTGTCCTCCGGTCTGGCTCTTACGCGCCGCCGTTACATTAGCGTAGGTATTCTCCCCAACGCTTTCCCGATTCACCAAAATTTCATGAAGCTTTTCCATTCGGTCGGTGTTTTCCTTAATCAGAGAGCTGTGTTCTTGAATAGTCTTCATGAGCTCAATCTGACAAGTACTACTCTCGCGAATGGGCTGGAAATTTTCATAAGAATCTGGTAAAGCAGCAGGAACGACTACCGGCGGTGTGGGCGCAGATGCAACAGATGGTTTGTTCCGCTCCGACTCCTTAACCAACTCATAGAGCCTGTTTATGGCGTTGAGTACCTCCGACTTTATTTCGGTCTTGAGGTTGCGAGAGTTGCCCAAGTGCAGCTTAGCTTTACTTAGGCAAGCTCTCGCCTCCGCTGTGAGACTGGGGTACCCAGCCTCAGGCCTCTTTGATGGTCTAATGGTGTCTGCGGTTTCTCGGCGCGTCTCCTGAGGCCCGGGAGCAGGTGGTGTGGCGTCACGTTTTGGGTTAGCTGAGAGTTTGGACTTGGGCTCAGCTGTTCCGGCCTCCCATTCGCCGATGCTACGCCTTACACTTGTAAGCGAAGGTCCAGCCTTCTCCGCTGATCGCGGCGAGCCTCTGGAGCTCTGGGGGCTCGCGTCTTTCTTGGCTGGAGTGCGAAACATGGCTTTGGTAAAGGTTAGATTCATATAAAATCAGTCAGAGGACTCTGGTGCGGCTTCTGTGTTCCTGTAAAGGGGGATAAACACAAAAACAACAAGAGTAATTAAAATGATGCAATCCTACGGTCCAAAGACCATAAGGTCAATATTTTGTATAAAAGTTTTGAACTCCGTCAATATGAAGTCTACATCCGTGAAAACACGTTCTCTAAGACCTGGCCTGGGATATAAAGACTTAGTTGTTGCTATTATGATAGAATTAACTTTTGAATTTTTTGCCAAAATCGGAAGTTTACCTGGCTAATAGCTAACGGGTGGGTGGGAGGGCAAAATTTTGACTTTCTATATTCGCTAGGCGCACGCGCGAGGTGTCAAAAGACGCGTCTCCGGGCGGGCCAGCGACCTATGGAGTTTCTGGAATTATTGCTGAACAAAAATTTTGACTTTCAGTCAAAAAACGTGATTTTCGACTGAAAAGTACGTGAAAACCGGGAATTACAACTACCAAACGGGACTCGAGCACGCGGAACGCGTACCAGAATACACGTAAGGCAGGTAAGTATCTATTGCAATTAAAATCTGAGATGGATTTGATGAAGATGTTTTGAGATAAAAATTAATTTAGGTTTTCTTAAGGAAAATGTTGAAATTTTTTCTAAGTCCAAGATGAAAAAATTTTTTCTCGCTTTTGTCAATTTAAATTAGTCAGAACGTAGGACGGAGCCTATTTAAGATCAAATCTGCTGAAAACAGCTTCAGAATGCGTCACCTGGATGCAAAGTTATAACGATTTTATGAAATTATTGTATCACTAAGGTGGATTTCGTCTGTTGGTGAATTTACTTGATTTAAAAAATTTTGACTTTCTATATTCGCTAGGCGCACGCGCGAGGTGTCAAAAGACGCGTCTCCGGGCGGGCCAGCGACCTATGGAGTTTCTGGAATTATTGCTGAACAAAAATTTTGACTTTCAGTCAAAAAACGTGATTTTCGACTGAAAAGTACGTGAAAACCGGGAATTACAACTACCAAACGGGACTCGAGCACGCGGAACGCGTACCAGAATACAGGTAAGGCAGGTAAGTATCTATTGCAATTAAAATCTGAGATGGATTTGATGAAGATGTTGATGTTTTGAGATAAAAATTAATTTAGGTTTTCTTAAGGAAAATGTTGAAATTTTTTCTAAGTCCAAGATGAAAAAATTTTTTCTCGCTTTTGTCAATTTAAATTAGTCAGAACGTAGGACGGAGCCTATTTAAGATCAAATCTGCTGAAAACAGCTTCAGAATGCGTCACCTGGATGCAAAGTTATAACGATTTTATGAAATTATTGTATCACTAAGGTGGATTTCGTCTGTTGGTGAATTTACTTGATTTAAAAAATTTTGACTTTCTATATTCGCTAGGCGCACGCGCGAGGTGTCAAAAGACGCGTCTCCGGGCGGGCCAGCGACCTATGGAGTTTCTGGAATTATTGCTGAACAAAAATTTTGACTTTCAGTCAAAAAACGTGATTTTCGACTGAAAAGTACGTGAAAACCGGGAATTACAACTACCAAACGGGACTCGAGCACGCGGAACGCGTACCAGAATACAGGTAAGGCAGGTAAGTATCTATTGCAATTAAAATCTGAGATGGATTTGATGAAGATGTTTTGAGATAAAAATTAATTTAGGTTTTCTTAAGGAAAATGTTGAAATTTTTTCTAAGTCCAAGATGAAAAAATTTTTTCTCGCTTTTGTCAATTTAAATTAGTCAGAACGTAGGACGGAGCCTATTTAAGATCAAATCTGCTGAAAACAGCTTCAGAATGCGTCACCTGGATGCAAAGTTATAACGATTTTATGAAATTATTGTATCACTAAGGTGGATTTCGTCTGTTGGTGAATTTACTTGATTTAAAAAATTTTGACTTTCTATATTCGCTAGGCGCACGCGCGAGGTGTCAAAAGACGCGTCTCCGGGCGGGCCAGCGACCTATGGAGTTTCTGGAATTATTGCTGAACAAAAATTTTGACTTTCAGTCAAAAAACGTGATTTTCGACTGAAAAGTACGTGAAAACCGGGAATTACAACTACCAAACGGGACTCGAGCACGCGGAACGCGTACCAGAATACACGTAAGGCAGGTAAGTATCTATTGCAATTAAAATCTGAGATGGATTTGATGAAGATGTTTTGAGATAAAAATTAATTTAGGTTTTCTTAAGGAAAATGTTGAAATTTTTTCTAAGTCCAAGATGAAAAAATTTTTTCTCGCTTTTGTCAATTTAAATTAGTCAGAACGTAGGACGGAGCCTATTTAAGATCAAATCTGCTGAAAACAGCTTCAGAATGCGTCACCTGGATGCAAAGTTATAACGATTTTATGAAATTATTGTATCACTAAGGTGGATTTCGTCTGTTGGTGAATTTACTTGATTTAAAAAATTTTGACTTTCTATATTCGCTAGGCGCACGCGCGAGGTGTCAAAAGACGCGTCTCCGGGCGGGCCAGCGACCTATGGAGTTTCTGGAATTATTGCTGAACAAAAATTTTGACTTTCAGTCAAAAAACGTGATTTTCGACTGAAAAGTACGTGAAAACCGGGAATTACAACTACCAAACGGGACTCGAGCACGCGGAACGCGTACCAGAATACACGTAAGGCAGGTAAGTATCTATTGCAATTAAAATCTGAGATGGATTTGATGAAGATGTTTTGAGATAAAAATTAATTTAGGTTTTCTTAAGGAAAATGTTGAAATTTTTTCTAAGTCCAAGATGAAAAAATTTTTTCTCGCTTTTGTCAATTTAAATTAGTCAGAACGTAGGACGGAGCCTATTTAAGATCAAATCTGCTGAAAACAGCTTCAGAATGCGTCACCTGGATGCAAAGTTATAACGATTTTATGAAATTATTGTATCACTAAGGTGGATTTCGTCTGTTGGTGAATTTACTTGATTTAAAAAATTTTGACTTTCTATATTCGCTAGGCGCACGCGCGAGGTGTCAAAAGACGCGTCTCCGGGCGGGCCAGCGACCTATGGAGTTTCTGGAATTATTGCTGAACAAAAATTTTGACTTTCAGTCAAAAAACGTGATTTTCGACTGAAAAGTACGTGAAAACCGGGAATTACAACTACCAAACGGGACTCGAGCACGCGGAACGCGTACCAGAATACACGTAAGGCAGGTAAGTATCTATTGCAATTAAAATCTGAGATGGATTTGATGAAGATGTTTTGAGATAAAAATTAATTTAGGTTTTCTTAAGGAAAATGTTGAAATTTTTTCTAAGTCCAAGATGAAAAAATTTTTTCTCGCTTTTGTCAATTTAAATTAGTCAGAACGTAGGACGGAGCCTATTTAAGATCAAATCTGCTGAAAACAGCTTCAGAATGCGTCACCTGGATGCAAAGTTATAACGATTTTATGAAATTATTGTATCACTAAGGTGGTGGATTTCGTCTGTTGGTGAATTTACTTGATTTAAAAAATTTTGACTTTCTATATTCGCTAGGCGCACGCGCGAGGTGTCAAAAGACGCGTCTCCGGGCGGGCCAGCGACCTATGGAGTTTCTGGAATTATTGCTGAACAAAAATTTTGACTTTCAGTCAAAAAACGTGATTTTCGACTGAAAAGTACGTGAAAACCGGGAATTACAACTACCAAACGGGACTCGAGCACGCGGAACGCGTACCAGAATACACGTAAGGCAGGTAAGTATCTATTGCAATTAAAATCTGAGATGGATTTGATGAAGATGTTTTGAGATAAAAATTAATTTAGGTTTTCTTAAGGAAAATGTTGAAATTTTTTCTAAGTCCAAGATGAAAAAATTTTTTCTCGCTTTTGTCAATTTAAATTAGTCAGAACGTAGGACGGAGCCTATTTAAGATCAAATCTGCTGAAAACAGCTTCAGAATGCGTCACCTGGATGCAAAGTTATAACGATTTTATGAAATTATTGTATCACTAAGGTGGATTTCGTCTGTTGGTGAATTTACTTGATTTAAAAAATTTTGACTTTCTATATTCGCTAGGCGCACGCGCGAGGTGTCAAAAGACGCGTCTCCGGGCGGGCCAGCGACCTATGGAGTTTCTGGAATTATTGCTGAACAAAAATTTTGACTTTCAGTCAAAAAACGTGATTTTCGACTGAAAAGTACGTGAAAACCGGGAATTACAACTACCAAACGGGACTCGAGCACGCGGAACGCGTACCAGAATACACGTAAGGCAGGTAAGTATCTATTGCAATTAAAATCTGAGATGGATTTGATGAAGATGTTTTGAGATAAAAATTAATTTAGGTTTTCTTAAGGAAAATGTTGAAATTTTTTCTAAGTCCAAGATGAAAAAATTTTTTCTCGCTTTTGTCAATTTAAATTAGTCAGAACGTAGGACGGAGCCTATTTAAGATCAAATCTGCTGAAAACAGCTTCAGAATGCGTCACCTGGATGCAAAGTTATAACGATTTTATGAAATTATTGTATCACTAAGGTGGATTTCGTCTGTTGGTGAATTTACTTGATTTAAAAAATTTTGACTTTCTATATTCGCTAGGCGCACGCGCGAGGTGTCAAAAGACGCGTCTCCGGGCGGGCCAGCGACCTATGGAGTTTCTGGAATTATTGCTGAACAAAAATTTTGACTTTCAGTCAAAAAACGTGATTTTCGACTGAAAAGTACGTGAAAACCGGGAATTACAACTACCAAACGGGACTCGAGCACGCGGAACGCGTACCAGAATACACGTAAGGCAGGTAAGTATCTATTGCAATTAAAATCTGAGATGGATTTGATGAAGATGTTTTGAGATAAAAATTAATTTAGGTTTTCTTAAGGAAAATGTTGAAATTTTTTCTAAGTCCAAGATGAAAAAATTTTTTCTCGCTTTTGTCAATTTAAATTAGTCAGAACGTAGGACGGAGCCTATTTAAGATCAAATCTGCTGAAAACAGCTTCAGAATGCGTCACCTGGATGCAAAGTTATAACGATTTTATGAAATTATTGTATCACTAAGGTGGTGGATTTCGTCTGTTGGTGAATTTACTTGATTTAAAAAATTTTGACTTTCTATATTCGCTAGGCGCACGCGCGAGGTGTCAAAAGACGCGTCTCCGGGCGGGCCAGCGACCTATGGAGTTTCTGGAATTATTGCTGAACAAAAATTTTGACTTTCAGTCAAAAAACGTGATTTTCGACTGAAAAGTACGTGAAAACCGGGAATTACAACTACCAAACGGGACTCGAGCACCCGGAACGCGTACCAGAATACACGTAAGGCAGGTAAGTATCTATTGCAATTAAAATCTGAGATGGATTTGATGAAGATGTTTTGAGATAAAAATTAATTTAGGTTTTCTTAAGGAAAATGTTGAAATTTTTTCTAAGTCCAAGATGAAAAATTTTTTTCTCGCTTTTGTCAATTTAAATTAGTCAGAACGTAGGACGGAGCCTATTTAAGATCAAATCTGCTGAAAACAGCTTCAGAATGCGTCACCTGGATGCAAAGTTATAACGATTTTATGAAATTATTGTATCACTAAGGTGGATTTCGTCTGTTGGTGAATTTACTTGATTTAAAAAATTTTGACTTTCTATATTCGCTAGGCGCACGCGCGAGGTGTCAAAAGACGCGTCTCCGGGCGGGCCAGCGACCTATGGAGTTTCTGGAATTATTGCTGAACAAAAATTTTGACTTTCAGTCAAAAAACGTGATTTTCGACTGAAAAGTACGTGAAAACCGGGAATTACAACTACCAAACGGGACTCGAGCACGCGGAACGCGTACCAGAATACACGTAAGGCAGGTAAGTATCTATTGCAATTAAAATCTGAGATGGATTTGATGAAGATGTTTTGAGATAAAAATTAATTTAGGTTTTCTTAAGGAAAATGTTGAAATTTTTTCTAAGTCCAAGATGAAAAAATTTTTTCTCGCTTTTGTCAATTTAAATTAGTCAGAACGTAGGACGGAGCCTATTTAAGATCAAATCTGCTGAAAACAGCTTCAGAATGCGTCACCTGGATGCAAAGTTATAACGATTTTATGAAATTATTGTATCACTAAGGTGGATTTCGTCTGTTGGTGAATTTACTTGATTTAAAAAATTTTGACTTTCTATATTCGCTAGGCGCACGCGCGAGGTGTCAAAAGACGCGTCTCCGGGCGGGCCAGCGACCTATGGAGTTTCTGGAATTATTGCTGAACAAAAATTTTGACTTTCAGTCAAAAAACGTGATTTTCGACTGAAAAGTACGTGAAAACCGGGAATTACAACTACCAAACGGGACTCGAGCACGCGGAACGCGTACCAGAATACACGTAAGGCAGGTAAGTATCTATTGCAATTAAAATCTGAGATGGATTTGATGAAGATGTTTTGAGATAAAAATTAATTTAGGTTTTCTTAAGGAAAATGTTGAAATTTTTTCTAAGTCCAAGATGAAAAAATTTTTTCTCGCTTTTGTCAATTTAAATTAGTCAGAACGTAGGACGGAGCCTATTTAAGATCAAATCTGCTGAAAACAGCTTCAGAATGCGTCACCTGGATGCAAAGTTATAACGATTTTATGAAATTATTGTATCACTAAGGTGGATTTCGTCTGTTGGTGAATTTACTTGATTTAAAAAATTTTGACTTTCTATATTCGCTAGGCGCACGCGCGAGGTGTCAAAAGACGCGTCTCCGGGCGGGCCAGCGACCTATGGAGTTTCTGGAATTATTGCTGAACAAAAATTTTGACTTTCAGTCAAAAAACGTGATTTTCGACTGAAAAGTACGTGAAAACCGGGAATTACAACTACCAAACGGGACTCGAGCACGCGGAACGCGTACCAGAATACACGTAAGGCAGGTAAGTATCTATTGCAATTAAAATCTGAGATGGATTTGATGAAGATGTTTTGAGATAAAAATTAATTTAGGTTTTCTTAAGGAAAATGTTGAAATTTTTTCTAAGTCCAAGATGAAAAAATTTTTTCTCGCTTTTGTCAATTTAAATTAGTCAGAACGTAGGACGGAGCCTATTTAAGATCAAATCTGCTGAAAACAGCTTCAGAATGCGTCACCTGGATGCAAAGTTATAACGATTTTATGAAATTATTGTATCACTAAGGTGGATTTCGTCTGTTGGTGAATTTACTTGATTTAAAAAATTTTGACTTTCTATATTCGCTAGGCGCACGCGCGAGGTGTCAAAAGACGCGTCTCCGGGCGGGCCAGCGACCTATGGAGTTTCTGGAATTATTGCTGAACAAAAATTTTGACTTTCAGTCAAAAAACGTGATTTTCGACTGAAAAGTACGTGAAAACCGGGAATTACAACTACCAAACGGGACTCGAGCACGCGGAACGCGTACCAGAATACACGTAAGGCAGGTAAGTATCTATTGCAATTAAAATCTGAGATGGATTTGATGAAGATGTTTTGAGATAAAAATTAATTTAGGTTTTCTTAAGGAAAATGTTGAAATTTTTTCTAAGTCCAAGATGAAAAAATTTTTTCTCGCTTTTGTCAATTTAAATTAGTCAGAACGTAGGACGGAGCCTATTTAAGATCAAATCTGCTGAAAACAGCTTCAGAATGCGTCACCTGGATGCAAAGTTATAACGATTTTATGAAATTATTGTATCACTAAGGTGGATTTCGTCTGTTGGTGAATTTACTTGATTTAAAAAATTTTGACTTTCTATATTCGCTAGGCGCACGCGCGAGGTGTCAAAAGACGCGTCTCCGGGCGGGCCAGCGACCTATGGAGTTTCTGGAATTATTGCTGAACAAAAATTTTGACTTTCAGTCAAAAAACGTGATTTTCGACTGAAAAGTACGTGAAAACCGGGAATTACAACTACCAAACGGGACTCGAGCACGCGGAACGCGTACCAGAATACACGTAAGGCAGGTAAGTATCTATTGCAATTAAAATCTGAGATGGATTTGATGAAGATGTTTTGAGATAAAAATTAATTTAGGTTTTCTTAAGGAAAATGTTGAAATTTTTTCTAAGTCCAAGATGAAAAAATTTTTTCTCGCTTTTGTCAATTTAAATTAGTCAGAACGTAGGACGGAGCCTATTTAAGATCAAATCTGCTGAAAACAGCTTCAGAATGCGTCACCTGGATGCAAAGTTATAACGATTTTATGAAATTATTGTATCACTAAGGTGGTGGATTTCGTCTGTTGGTGAATTTACTTGATTTAAAAAATTTTGACTTTCTATATTCGCTAGGCGCACGCGCGAGGTGTCAAAAGACGCGTCTCCGGGCGGGCCAGCGACCTATGGAGTTTCTGGAATTATTGCTGAACAAAAATTTTGACTTTCAGTCAAAAAACGTGATTTTCGACTGAAAAGTACGTGAAAACCGGGAATTACAACTACCAAACGGGACTCGAGCACGCGGAACGCGTACCAGAATACACGTAAGGCAGGTAAGTATCTATTGCAATTAAAATCTGAGATGGATTTGATGAAGATGTTTTGAGATAAAAATTAATTTAGGTTTTCTTAAGGAAAATGTTGAAATTTTTTCTAAGTCCAAGATGAAAAAATTTTTTCTCGCTTTTGTCAATTTAAATTAGTCAGAACGTAGGACGGAGCCTATTTAAGATCAAATCTGCTGAAAACAGCTTCAGAATGCGTCACCTGGATGCAAAGTTATAACGATTTTATGAAATTATTGTATCACTAAGGTGGATTTCGTCTGTTGGTGAATTTACTTGATTTAAAAAATTTTGACTTTCTATATTCGCTAGGCGCACGCGCGAGGTGTCAAAAGACGCGTCTCCGGGCGGGCCAGCGACCTATGGAGTTTCTGGAATTATTGCTGAACAAAAATTTTGACTTTCAGTCAAAAAACGTGATTTTCGACTGAAAAGTACGTGAAAACCGGGAATTACAACTACCAAACGGGACTCGAGCACGCGGAACGCGTACCAGAATACACGTAAGGCAGGTAAGTATCTATTGCAATTAAAATCTGAGATGGATTTGATGAAGATGTTTTGAGATAAAAATTAATTTAGGTTTTCTTAAGGAAAATGTTGAAATTTTTTCTAAGTCCAAGATGAAAAAATTTTTTCTCGCTTTTGTCAATTTAAATTAGTCAGAACGTAGGACGGAGCCTATTTAAGATCAAATCTGCTGAAAACAGCTTCAGAATGCGTCACCTGGATGCAAAGTTATAACGATTTTATGAAATTATTGTATCACTAAGGTGGATTTCGTCTGTTGGTGAATTTACTTGATTTAAAAAATTTTGACTTTCTATATTCGCTAGGCGCACGCGCGAGGTGTCAAAAGACGCGTCTCCGGGCGGGCCAGCGACCTATGGAGTTTCTGGAATTATTGCTGAACAAAAATTTTGACTTTCAGTCAAAAAACGTGATTTTCGACTGAAAAGTACGTGAAAACCGGGAATTACAACTACCAAACGGGACTCGAGCACGCGGAACGCGTACCAGAATACACGTAAGGCAGGTAAGTATCTATTGCAATTAAAATCTGAGATGGATTTGATGAAGATGTTTTGAGATAAAAATTAATTTAGGTTTTCTTAAGGAAAATGTTGAAATTTTTTCTAAGTCCAAGATGAAAAAATTTTTTCTCGCTTTTGTCAATTTAAATTAGTCAGAACGTAGGACGGAGCCTATTTAAGATCAAATCTGCTGAAAACAGCTTCAGAATGCGTCACCTGGATGCAAAGTTATAACGATTTTATGAAATTATTGTATCACTAAGGTGGTGGATTTCGTCTGTTGGTGAATTTACTTGATTTAAAAAATTTTGACTTTCTATATTCGCTAGGCGCACGCGCGAGGTGTCAAAAGACGCGTCTCCGGGCGGGCCAGCGACCTATGGAGTTTCTGGAATTATTGCTGAACAAAAATTTTGACTTTCAGTCAAAAAACGTGATTTTCGACTGAAAAGTACGTGAAAACCGGGAATTACAACTACCAAACGGGACTCGAGCACGCGGAACGCGTACCAGAATACACGTAAGGCAGGTAAGTATCTATTGCAATTAAAATCTGAGATGGATTTGATGAAGATGTTTTGAGATAAAAATTAATTTAGGTTTTCTTAAGGAAAATGTTGAAATTTTTTCTAAGTCCAAGATGAAAAAATTTTTTCTCGCTTTTGTCAATTTAAATTAGTCAGAACGTAGGACGGAGCCTATTTAAGATCAAATCTGCTGAAAACAGCTTCAGAATGCGTCACCTGGATGCAAAGTTATAACGATTTTATGAAATTATTGTATCACTAAGGTGGATTTCGTCTGTTGGTGAATTTACTTGATTTAAAAAATTTTGACTTTCTATATTCGCTAGGCGCACGCGCGAGGTGTCAAAAGACGCGTCTCCGGGCGGGCCAGCGACCTATGGAGTTTCTGGAATTATTGCTGAACAAAAATTTTGACTTTCAGTCAAAAAACGTGATTTTCGACTGAAAAGTACGTGAAAACCGGGAATTACAACTACCAAACGGGACTCGAGCACGCGGAACGCGTACCAGAATACACGTAAGGCAGGTAAGTATCTATTGCAATTAAAATCTGAGATGGATTTGATGAAGATGTTTTGAGATAAAAATTAATTTAGGTTTTCTTAAGGAAAATGTTGAAATTTTTTCTAAGTCCAAGATGAAAAAATTTTTTCTCGCTTTTGTCAATTTAAATTAGTCAGAACGTAGGACGGAGCCTATTTAAGATCAAATCTGCTGAAAACAGCTTCAGAATGCGTCACCTGGATGCAAAGTTATAACGATTTTATGAAATTATTGTATCACTAAGGTGGTGGATTTCGTCTGTTGGTGAATTTACTTGATTTAAAAAATTTTGACTTTCTATATTCGCTAGGCGCACGCGCGAGGTGTCAAAAGACGCGTCTCCGGGCGGGCCAGCGACCTATGGAGTTTCTGGAATTATTGCTGAACAAAAATTTTGACTTTCAGTCAAAAAACGTGATTTTCGACTGAAAAGTACGTGAAAACCGGGAATTACAACTACCAAACGGGACTCGAGCACGCGGAACGCGTACCAGAATACACGTAAGGCAGGTAAGTATCTATTGCAATTAAAATCTGAGATGGATTTGATGAAGATGTTTTGAGATAAAAATTAATTTAGGTTTTCTTAAGGAAAATGTTGAAATTTTTTCTAAGTCCAAGATGAAAAAATTTTTTCTCGCTTTTGTCAATTTAAATTAGTCAGAACGTAGGACGGAGCCTATTTAAGATCAAATCTGCTGAAAACAGCTTCAGAATGCGTCACCTGGATGCAAAGTTATAACGATTTTATGAAATTATTGTATCACTAAGGTGGATTTCGTCTGTTGGTGAATTTACTTGATTTAAAAAATTTTGACTTTCTATATTCGCTAGGCGCACGCGCGAGGTGTCAAAAGACGCGTCTCCGGGCGGGCCAGCGACCTATGGAGTTTCTGGAATTATTGCTGAACAAAAATTTTGACTTTCAGTCAAAAAACGTGATTTTCGACTGAAAAGTACGTGAAAACCGGGAATTACAACTACCAAACGGGACTCGAGCACGCGGAACGCGTACCAGAATACACGTAAGGCAGGTAAGTATCTATTGCAATTAAAATCTGAGATGGATTTGATGAAGATGTTTTGAGATAAAAATTAATTTAGGTTTTCTTAAGGAAAATGTTGAAATTTTTTCTAAGTCCAAGATGAAAAAATTTTTTCTCGCTTTTGTCAATTTAAATTAGTCAGAACGTAGGACGGAGCCTATTTAAGATCAAATCTGCTGAAAACAGCTTCAGAATGCGTCACCTGGATGCAAAGTTATAACGATTTTATGAAATTATTGTATCACTAAGGTGGATTTCGTCTGTTGGTGAATTTACTTGATTTAAAAAATTTTGACTTTCTATATTCGCTAGGCGCACGCGCGAGGTGTCAAAAGACGCGTCTCCGGGCGGGCCAGCGACCTATGGAGTTTCTGGAATTATTGCTGAACAAAAATTTTGACTTTCAGTCAAAAAACGTGATTTTCGACTGAAAAGTACGTGAAAACCGGGAATTACAACTACCAAACGGGACTCGAGCACGCGGAACGCGTACCAGAATACACGTAAGGCAGGTAAGTATCTATTGCAATTAAAATCTGAGATGGATTTGATGAAGATGTTTTGAGATAAAAATTAATTTAGGTTTTCTTAAGGAAAATGTTGAAATTTTTTCTAAGTCCAAGATGAAAAAATTTTTTCTCGCTTTTGTCAATTTAAATTAGTCAGAACGTAGGACGGAGCCTATTTAAGATCAAATCTGCTGAAAACAGCTTCAGAATGCGTCACCTGGATGCAAAGTTATAACGATTTTATGAAATTATTGTATCACTAAGGTGGATTTCGTCTGTTGGTGAATTTACTTGATTTAAAAAATTTTGACTTTCTATATTCGCTAGGCGCACGCGCGAGGTGTCAAAAGACGCGTCTCCGGGCGGGCCAGCGACCTATGGAGTTTCTGGAATTATTGCTGAACAAAAATTTTGACTTTCAGTCAAAAAACGTGATTTTCGACTGAAAAGTACGTGAAAACCGGGAATTACAACTACCAAACGGGACTCGAGCACGCGGAACGCGTACCAGAATACACGTAAGGCAGGTAAGTATCTATTGCAATTAAAATCTGAGATGGATTTGATGAAGATGTTTTGAGATAAAAATTAATTTAGGTTTTCTTAAGGAAAATGTTGAAATTTTTTCTAAGTCCAAGATGAAAAAATTTTTTCTCGCTTTTGTCAATTTAAATTAGTCAGAACGTAGGACGGAGCCTATTTAAGATCAAATCTGCTGAAAACAGCTTCAGAATGCGTCACCTGGATGCAAAGTTATAACGATTTTATGAAATTATTGTATCACTAAGGTGGTGGATTTCGTCTGTTGGTGAATTTACTTGATTTAAAAAATTTTGACTTTCTATATTCGCTAGGCGCACGCGCGAGGTGTCAAAAGACGCGTCTCCGGGCGGGCCAGCGACCTATGGAGTTTCTGGAATTATTGCTGAACAAAAATTTTGACTTTCAGTCAAAAAACGTGATTTTCGACTGAAAAGTACGTGAAAACCGGGAATTACAACTACCAAACGGGACTCGAGCACGCGGAACGCGTACCAGAATACACGTAAGGCAGGTAAGTATCTATTGCAATTAAAATCTGAGATGGATTTGATGAAGATGTTTTGAGATAAAAATTAATTTAGGTTTTCTTAAGGAAAATGTTGAAATTTTTTCTAAGTCCAAGATGAAAAAATTTTTTCTCGCTTTTGTCAATTTAAATTAGTCAGAACGTAGGACGGAGCCTATTTAAGATCAAATCTGCTGAAAACAGCTTCAGAATGCGTCACCTGGATGCAAAGTTATAACGATTTTATGAAATTATTGTATCACTAAGGTGGATTTCGTCTGTTGGTGAATTTACTTGATTTAAAAAATTTTGACTTTCTATATTCGCTAGGCGCACGCGCGAGGTGTCAAAAGACGCGTCTCCGGGCGGGCCAGCGACCTATGGAGTTTCTGGAATTATTGCTGAACAAAAATTTTGACTTTCAGTCAAAAAACGTGATTTTCGACTGAAAAGTACGTGAAAACCGGGAATTACAACTACCAAACGGGACTCGAGCACGCGGAACGCGTACCAGAATACACGTAAGGCAGGTAAGTATCTATTGCAATTAAAATCTGAGATGGATTTGATGAAGATGTTTTGAGATAAAAATTAATTTAGGTTTTCTTAAGGAAAATGTTGAAATTTTTTCTAAGTCCAAGATGAAAAAATTTTTTCTCGCTTTTGTCAATTTAAATTAGTCAGAACGTAGGACGGAGCCTATTTAAGATCAAATCTGCTGAAAACAGCTTCAGAATGCGTCACCTGGATGCAAAGTTATAACGATTTTATGAAATTATTGTATCACTAAGGTGGTGGATTTCGTCTGTTGGTGAATTTACTTGATTTAAAAAATTTTGACTTTCTATATTCGCTAGGCGCACGCGCGAGGTGTCAAAAGACGCGTCTCCGGGCGGGCCAGCGACCTATGGAGTTTCTGGAATTATTGCTGAACACAAAATTTGACTTTCAGTCAAAAAACGTGATTTTCGACTGAAAAGTACGTGAAAACCGGGAATTACAACTACCAAACGGGACTCGAGCACGCGGAACGCGTACCAGAATACACGTAAGGCAGGTAAGTATCTATTGCAATTAAAATCTGAGATGGATTTGATGAAGATGTTTTGAGATAAAAATTAATTTAGGTTTTCTTAAGGAAAATGTTGAAATTTTTTCTAAGTCCAAGATGAAAAAATTTTTTCTCGCTTTTGTCAATTTAAATTAGTCAGAACGTAGGACGGAGCCTATTTAAGATCAAATCTGCTGAAAACAGCTTCAGAATGCGTCACCTGGATGCAAAGTTATAACGATTTTATGAAATTATTGTATCACTAAGGTGGTGGATTTCGTCTGTTGGTGAATTTACTTGATTTAAAAAATTTTGACTTTCTATATTCGCTAGGCGCACGCGCGAGGTGTCAAAAGACGCGTCTCCGGGCGGGCCAGCGACCTATGGAGTTTCTGGAATTATTGCTGAACAAAAATTTTGACTTTCAGTCAAAAAACGTGATTTTCGACTGAAAAGTACGTGAAAACCGGGAATTACAACTACCAAACGGGACTCGAGCACGCGGAACGCGTACCAGAATACACGTAAGGCAGGTAAGTATCTATTGCAATTAAAATCTGAGATGGATTTGATGAAGATGTTTTGAGATAAAAATTAATTTAGGTTTTCTTAAGGAAAATGTTGAAATTTTTTCTAAGTCCAAGATGAAAAAATTTTTTCTCGCTTTTGTCAATTTAAATTAGTCAGAACGTAGGACGGAGCCTATTTAAGATCAAATCTGCTGAAAACAGCTTCAGAATGCGTCACCTGGATGCAAAGTTATAACGATTTTATGAAATTATTGTATCACTAAGGTGGATTTCGTCTGTTGGTGAATTTACTTGATTTAAAAAATTTTGACTTTCTATATTCGCTAGGCGCACGCGCGAGGTGTCAAAAGACGCGTCTCCGGGCGGGCCAGCGACCTATGGAGTTTCTGGAATTATTGCTGAACAAAAATTTTGACTTTCAGTCAAAAAACGTGATTTTCGACTGAAAAGTACGTGAAAACCGGGAATTACAACTACCAAACGGGACTCGAGCACGCGGAACGCGTACCAGAATACACGTAAGGCAGGTAAGTATCTATTGCAATTAAAATCTGAGATGGATTTGATGAAGATGTTTTGAGATAAAAATTAATTTAGGTTTTCTTAAGGAAAATGTTGAAATTTTTTCTAAGTCCAAGATGAAAAAATTTTTTCTCGCTTTTGTCAATTTAAATTAGTCAGAACGTAGGACGGAGCCTATTTAAGATCAAATCTGCTGAAAACAGCTTCAGAATGCGTCACCTGGATGCAAAGTTATAACGATTTTATGAAATTATTGTATCACTAAGGTGGATTTCGTCTGTTGGTGAATTTACTTGATTTAAAAAATTTTGACTTTCTATATTCGCTAGGCGCACGCGCGAGGTGTCAAAAGACGCGTCTCCGGGCGGGCCAGCGACCTATGGAGTTTCTGGAATTATTGCTGAACAAAAATTTTGACTTTCAGTCAAAAAACGTGATTTTCGACTGAAAAGTACGTGAAAACCGGGAATTACAACTACCAAACGGGACTCGAGCACGCGGAACGCGTACCAGAATACACGTAAGGCAGGTAAGTATCTATTGCAATTAAAATCTGAGATGGATTTGATGAAGATGTTTTGAGATAAAAATTAATTTAGGTTTTCTTAAGGAAAATGTTGAAATTTTTTCTAAGTCCAAGATGAAAAAATTTTTTCTCGCTTTTGTCAATTTAAATTAGTCAGAACGTAGGACGGAGCCTATTTAAGATCAAATCTGCTGAAAACAGCTTCAGAATGCGTCACCTGGATGCAAAGTTATAACGATTTTATGAAATTATTGTATCACTAAGGTGGTGGATTTCGTCTGTTGGTGAATTTACTTGATTTAAAAAATTTTGACTTTCTATATTCGCTAGGCGCACGCGCGAGGTGTCAAAAGACGCGTCTCCGGGCGGGCCAGCGACCTATGGAGTTTCTGGAATTATTGCTGAACAAAAATTTTGACTTTCAGTCAAAAAACGTGATTTTCGACTGAAAAGTACGTGAAAACCGGGAATTACAACTACCAAACGGGACTCGAGCACGCGGAACGCGTACCAGAATACACGTAAGGCAGGTAAGTATCTATTGCAATTAAAATCTGAGATGGATTTGATGAAGATGTTTTGAGATAAAAATTAATTTAGGTTTTCTTAAGGAAAATGTTGAAATTTTTTCTAAGTCCAAGATGAAAAAATTTTTTCTCGCTTTTGTCAATTTAAATTAGTCAGAACGTAGGACGGAGCCTATTTAAGATCAAATCTGCTGAAAACAGCTTCAGAATGCGTCACCTGGATGCAAAGTTATAACGATTTTATGAAATTATTGTATCACTAAGGTGGATTTCGTCTGTTGGTGAATTTACTTGATTTAAAAAATTTTGACTTTCTATATTCGCTAGGCGCACGCGCGAGGTGTCAAAAGACGCGTCTCCGGGCGGGCCAGCGACCTATGGAGTTTCTGGAATTATTGCTGAACAAAAATTTTGACTTTCAGTCAAAAAACGTGATTTTCGACTGAAAAGTACGTGAAAACCGGGAATTACAACTACCAAACGGGACTCGAGCACGCGGAACGCGTACCAGAATACACGTAAGGCAGGTAAGTATCTATTGCAATTAAAATCTGAGATGGATTTGATGAAGATGTTTTGAGATAAAAATTAATTTAGGTTTTCTTAAGGAAAATGTTGAAATTTTTTCTAAGTCCAAGATGAAAAAATTTTTTCTCGCTTTTGTCAATTTAAATTAGTCAGAACGTAGGACGGAGCCTATTTAAGATCAAATCTGCTGAAAACAGCTTCAGAATGCGTCACCTGGATGCAAAGTTATAACGATTTTATGAAATTATTGTATCACTAAGGTGGATTTCGTCTGTTGGTGAATTTACTTGATTTAAAAAATTTTGACTTTCTATATTCGCTAGGCGCACGCGCGAGGTGTCAAAAGACGCGTCTCCGGGCGGGCCAGCGACCTATGGAGTTTCTGGAATTATTGCTGAACAAAAATTTTGACTTTCAGTCAAAAAACGTGATTTTCGACTGAAAAGTACGTGAAAACCGGGAATTACAACTACCAAACGGGACTCGAGCACGCGGAACGCGTACCAGAATACACGTAAGGCAGGTAAGTATCTATTGCAATTAAAATCTGAGATGGATTTGATGAAGATGTTTTGAGATAAAAATTAATTTAGGTTTTCTTAAGGAAAATGTTGAAATTTTTTCTAAGTCCAAGATGAAAAAATTTTTTCTCGCTTTTGTCAATTTAAATTAGTCAGAACGTAGGACGGAGCCTATTTAAGATCAAATCTGCTGAAAACAGCTTCAGAATGCGTCACCTGGATGCAAAGTTATAACGATTTTATGAAATTATTGTATCACTAAGGTGGTGGATTTCGTCTGTTGGTGAATTTACTTGATTTAAAAAATTTTGACTTTCTATATTCGCTAGGCGCACGCGCGAGGTGTCAAAAGACGCGTCTCCGGGCGGGCCAGCGACCTATGGAGTTTCTGGAATTATTGCTGAACAAAAATTTTGACTTTCAGTCAAAAAACGTGATTTTCGACTGAAAAGTACGTGAAAACCGGGAATTACAACTACCAAACGGGACTCGAGCACGCGGAACGCGTACCAGAATACACGTAAGGCAGGTAAGTATCTATTGCAATTAAAATCTGAGATGGATTTGATGAAGATGTTTTGAGATAAAAATTAATTTAGGTTTTCTTAAGGAAAATGTTGAAATTTTTTCTAAGTCCAAGATGAAAAAATTTTTTCTCGCTTTTGTCAATTTAAATTAGTCAGAACGTAGGACGGAGCCTATTTAAGATCAAATCTGCTGAAAACAGCTTCAGAATGCGTCACCTGGATGCAAAGTTATAACGATTTTATGAAATTATTGTATCACTAAGGTGGATTTCGTCTGTTGGTGAATTTACTTGATTTAAAAAATTTTGACTTTCTATATTCGCTAGGCGCACGCGCGAGGTGTCAAAAGACGCGTCTCCGGGCGGGCCAGCGACCTATGGAGTTTCTGGAATTATTGCTGAACAAAAATTTTGACTTTCAGTCAAAAAACGTGATTTTCGACTGAAAAGTACGTGAAAACCGGGAATTACAACTACCAAACGGGACTCGAGCACGCGGAACGCGTACCAGAATACACGTAAGGCAGGTAAGTATCTATTGCAATTAAAATCTGAGATGGATTTGATGAAGATGTTTTGAGATAAAAATTAATTTAGGTTTTCTTAAGGAAAATGTTGAAATTTTTTCTAAGTCCAAGATGAAAAAATTTTTTCTCGCTTTTGTCAATTTAAATTAGTCAGAACGTAGGACGGAGCCTATTTAAGATCAAATCTGCTGAAAACAGCTTCAGAATGCGTCACCTGGATGCAAAGTTATAACGATTTTATGAAATTATTGTATCACTAAGGTGGTGGATTTCGTCTGTTGGTGAATTTACTTGATTTAAAAAATTTTGACTTTCTATATTCGCTAGGCGCACGCGCGAGGTGTCAAAAGACGCGTCTCCGGGCGGGCCAGCGACCTATGGAGTTTCTGGAATTATTGCTGAACAAAAATTTTGACTTTCAGTCAAAAAACGTGATTTTCGACTGAAAAGTACGTGAAAACCGGGAATTACAACTACCAAACGGGACTCGAGCACGCGGAACGCGTACCAGAATACACGTAAGGCAGGTAAGTATCTATTGCAATTAAAATCTGAGATGGATTTGATGAAGATGTTTTGAGATAAAAATTAATTTAGGTTTTCTTAAGGAAAATGTTGAAATTTTTTCTAAGTCCAAGATGAAAAAATTTTTTCTCGCTTTTGTCAATTTAAATTAGTCAGAACGTAGGACGGAGCCTATTTAAGATCAAATCTGCTGAAAACAGCTTCAGAATGCGTCACCTGGATGCAAAGTTATAACGATTTTATGAAATTATTGTATCACTAAGGTGGATTTCGTCTGTTGGTGAATTTACTTGATTTAAAAAATTTTGACTTTCTATATTCGCTAGGCGCACGCGCGAGGTGTCAAAAGACGCGTCTCCGGGCGGGCCAGCGACCTATGGAGTTTCTGGAATTATTGCTGAACAAAAATTTTGACTTTCAGTCAAAAAACGTGATTTTCGACTGAAAAGTACGTGAAAACCGGGAATTACAACTACCAAACGGGACTCGAGCACGCGGAACGCGTACCAGAATACACGTAAGGCAGGTAAGTATCTATTGCAATTAAAATCTGAGATGGATTTGATGAAGATGTTTTGAGATAAAAATTAATTTAGGTTTTCTTAAGGAAAATGTTGAAATTTTTTCTAAGTCCAAGATGAAAAATTTTTTTCTCGCTTTTGTCAATTTAAATTAGTCAGAACGTAGGACGGAGCCTATTTAAGATCAAATCTGCTGAAAACAGCTTCAGAATGCGTCACCTGGATGCAAAGTTATAACGATTTTATGAAATTATTGTATCACTAAGGTGGATTTCGTCTGTTGGTGAATTTACTTGATTTAAAAAATTTTGACTTTCTATATTCGCTAGGCGCACGCGCGAGGTGTCAAAAGACGCGTCTCCGGGCGGGCCAGCGACCTATGGAGTTTCTGGAATTATTGCTGAACAAAAATTTTGACTTTCAGTCAAAAAACGTGATTTTCGACTGAAAAGTACGTGAAAACCGGGAATTACAACTACCAAACGGGACTCGAGCACGCGGAACGCGTACCAGAATACACGTAAGGCAGGTAAGTATCTATTGCAATTAAAATCTGAGATGGATTTGATGAAGATGTTTTGAGATAAAAATTAATTTAGGTTTTCTTAAGGAAAATGTTGAAATTTTTTCTAAGTCCAAGATGAAAAAATTTTTTCTCGCTTTTGTCAATTTAAATTAGTCAGAACGTAGGACGGAGCCTATTTAAGATCAAATCTGCTGAAAACAGCTTCAGAATGCGTCACCTGGATGCAAAGTTATAACGATTTTATGAAATTATTGTATCACTAAGGTGGTGGATTTCGTCTGTTGGTGAATTTACTTGATTTAAAAAATTTTGACTTTCTATATTCGCTAGGCGCACGCGCGAGGTGTCAAAAGACGCGTCTCCGGGCGGGCCAGCGACCTATGGAGTTTCTGGAATTATTGCTGAACAAAAATTTTGACTTTCAGTCAAA